>CM033644.1:129302895-129464850 GCA_019512145.1 Engystomops pustulosus
CTCTCTGACCTCATGCCTGCTTCTGCTGCTGCCCTTCCATCTCCCTGCTCTAACCTGTGCCACACTGTGGCCTACCAGTGCTGCCAACCGGTCCCGCAGTTTTCAGTGTGCCACTCTCTGACCTCATGCCGCTGCTGCTGCCACTGCACCTTGTGACAGTTCTGTTTTTTTGGCAAAGTCATAATCTTTTCCGAGGTAAAGTGTAATGATGAGAGCAGTGTGGCGTTCTTAATCTTCAAATTTAAAAAAATTTTCAACTTTCGAATTTATTTTCAAATTCGTTACCTCCATAGAACCCACTCGTCCACTCGTAATGTGGAGAGACTGACCTTTGTCAAGATGAATCAGGCTTGGATCGGCCAGGATTTCAACAAACCCATGTCTTATGCATCAGATAAGAACAGCCATGATGCCTCCCTCAAACTTGAGAAATAGTCTGGATTCTAACTACCTGCCTCAGCCACTATTCTGATGCTACCACCCCCTCTTACCTCCGCCTGATGCCAGCACTCTGCTGCCTGTTGCTCCATCTGCCTCTCACCATCTTTAACAGGGACTAGACACCTCCACACACTGCTCTGCATTGTACCACTCTCTGACCTCCTGCTGCTGCTGGACATCCCCACCTCTAATCACTGGTGCACTCTGTGGTCTACCAGGTTTCTGCCACTCCAGAATTTTTCATTGTGCCCCTACCTGACCTCCTGCTGCTGCTGCCACTCCGCCTCCACATTCTAGCATTGTTCACGCTGTGTCCTACCAGTTGCTGCCACCTCCCCGAATTTTCATTGTACCACTCTCTGACCTCATGCTGCTGCTGCCACTGACACCTCCACGCTCTAAACATTGGTGCCACACTGTGGCCTACCATGTTGCGGCACCTCCCAAATTTATCATTGTGCCACTCTCTGACCTCATGCTGCTGCTGCCACTGCCACCTGCACACTCTAACATTGTGCCACACTGAGTTCTACCATGTTGCTGCCACCTCCGCCCGAATTTTTCCATTGTGCCACTCTCTGACTTCATGCTGCTGCTGCCACTGCTCCCTTCCTGCTCTAATATTGACCACACTGTGGCCTACCATGTTGCTGCCACCTCCAATTTTTCATGTGCCCACTCTCTGACCTCATGCTGCTCGCTGCCACTGCCACTGCAGCCTCCACGCTCTAACATGGTGCCACACTGTAGCCTACCTTGTTGCTGCCACCTCCCGCATTTTTTCATGTGCCCTCTCTGACCTCATGCTGCTTGCTGCCTCACTCGCCCTGCTGCGTCTCCACGCTCTAACATTGTGCCACACTGTGGCCTCACCATGTTTGCTGCCACCTCCCGCATTTTCATGTGCCCCTCTCTGACTCTGCTCTGCTGCTGCTGCTGCCTCCCTCTCTCCATGCTCTAACATTGTGGCCACACTGTGCCTACCAGTTGCTGCCACCTCCCGCATTTTCAGTGTGCCACTCTCTGACCTCATGCCGCTGCTGCTGCCACTGCCACCTTTGAAGTTCTTTTTTGGCAAAGTCATAATCTTTTCAGGGAAATTGTAATGGATGATGCATGTGCGCTTCTAATCTTCAAATTAAAAATAAAAATTTCAACTTCTGAATTTATTTCAAATTCGTTAACCCCAAGGAGAACCCACTCGTCCACTCGTAATGTGGAGAGACTGACCTTTGTCAAGATGAATCAGGCTTGTATCGGCCAGGATTTCAACAAACCAATGTCTTATGCATCAGATAATAACAAAAGCCATGATGCCTCCCTCAAACATTGAGAAATGAGTCTGGATTCTAACTACCTGCCTCACCACTATTCTGATGGCTGCCACCCGCCTGATGGCCACACATCTGCTGCCTGTTTGCTCCATCTGCCTCTCACCATCTTTAAAGGGACTAGACACCTCCACACTCTGTCATTGTACCACTCTCTGACCTCCTGCTGCTGGCTGGAACATCCACACTCTATCACTGTGGCACTCTGTGGTCTACCAGGTTTCTGCCACCGTCCAGAATTTGTCATTGTGCCCCTATCTGACCTCTCTGCTGCTGCTGCCAACTGCCGCCTCCACATTCTAGCATTGTTCCACGCTGTGTCCTACCATTTGCTGCCACCGCCTATCCCGAATTTTTCATTGTACCACTCTCTGACCTCATGCTGCTGCTGCCACTGACACCTCCACGCTCTAACATTGTGCCACACTGTGTGCCTACCATGTTGCTGCACCGCTAGGCTCCCGCAATTCTATCAGTTGTGCTCACTCTCGACCTCATTATGCTGCTGCGTGCCACTGCCACCTGCACACTCTGACACATTGGCCACCCTGATTCCTACCTGTTTGCTGCCCACCAGTTCCGAATTTTTCATTGTGCCCTCTCTGACTTCATGCTGTGCGTCCAGCGCCTGCTGCCTTCTCTCTAATATTAGCCACACTGTGGTCACCTACCATGTTGCTGCACCCTCCCGAATTTTTCATTGTGCCATCTCTGACCTCATGCTGCTGCTGCTCGCCGAGACTCACTTGTGCCTCGTCCACCCTAACTGTGCCACACTGTGTACCTCCATGTTTTTGCTGCCGTTGCTGCCACCATCCCGCATTTTCATTGTGCCACTCTCTACCTTGCATGCTTGCTGCTGGCTGCTGCTGCTACTACTCTACTTGGCTCACTCATGCCCTGTGCCTTCTCCACGCTCTAACATTGTGCCACACTGGTGGCCTACCATGTTGCCTGCCACCTCCCGGCATTTTTTGCATTGTGCCACTCTCTGAACCTCATGCTGCCTGCTGCTATCTGCCCCTGCCGTCTCCAACTGTGGCCTACCATGTTGCTGCCACCTCCCGCATTTTTCATTGTGCCCCTCTCTGACCTCATGCTGCTGCTGCTGCTGCCCCTGCCATCTCCATGCTCTAACATTGTGCCACACTGTGGCCTACCATGTTGCTGCCACCTCCCGCATTTTTCAGTGTGCCACTCTCTGACCTCATGCCGCTGCTGCTGCCACTGCCACCTTTGAAGTTCTTTTTTTGGCAAAGTCATAATCTTTTCAGGGAAATTGTAATGGATGATGCATGTGGCGTTTCTAATCTTCAAATTTAAATAAAAAATTTCAACTTCGAATTTATTTCAAATTCGTTACCCCAAGGAGAACCCACTCGTCCACTCGTAATGTGGAGAGATAAGAATTATTGTTGTGAAAGCCACGGTCTTGTCTACTGAACCTGTGACCTTTGAAAATGTAAATGAGAAATAGCTCCCCGACAAAATTTCGATATTTTCACAGTCGCTACCTCCAAAACTATGAGTACAAAAGATTATCAAAAAGGTAACTTACCCGGCAATGATTCCAATAAAAGACGTAACAAAAAACTTTTTCCAGCAAAGACAGCGTATAAAAAGAGGCACCCCATATAGAAACAAATAAATATGTGGATTATCAGTTTTTGACTGGCGATCCAATGCAACGCGAGCTATTTTCAGCCAACAAAGATTCTTTAATGGAGCACCAAGGCACCAATAAGAATAAGCTATATAAATCTTGTACACTGGTAATTATGGGGGACCGTCAATAATCCAGGTTCCACTTATAAAATACTATTGTTATGTACCGTTACCTGTCTACAACGAAACCCTAAACCAAATGTATGATTTTCTTATACCCACCCCGCACAAGGAAAGATTTACGTGGAAATGTCTCAAATATAACTATTGAAACCACCCCTGAAGTGGGTCGACCGTTATCAAGTAGTTGGCTCATTCTGACAATACTGTAAGGCCCCATTTGTGTTGCGCATAATAACTAAAGAAAATAAACATTTATTGCCTGTACAAGTGAGTTACAACTCGCATAGATGGCCTGACGTCCTTCCTTCTAGACCCATCCCTCCCATTCGTCCATAACAGCAAAAAGTTTTTTTTTTTTACCAAACATATGGGGTATTGGTAGACTCGGAGAAATTGGGTATCAAACTTGTGAGCTATGTAATTTAAAAATCTTTTATGATTTTTTTTTTTGTTTTTTTAGGGCCAAATTAAATGTACAATTATAAATTTTCACCTCCATTTTGTTTTTAGCCTCTGTAAACACCCTAAATTATAACAACTTCTTTAAGTTTTTTTTCTCATATTTTAGTGTGTAGTTTTCAATAATGTGGTACATTTATTGGGTTTTACTAATTTAGGCTCTCAAAGTCACTTGAAAACGAGCAGGTCTTGCCGTGTAAGATGGTTTTGGTGATGTTTCCATACTAAACTAAAGTCTGGTCTGTAAATGTTTACAATGATTTGTGATCTTTAATTGCTCGACATTCAGAGCTTTGCCAGACTGAATAAAATTGTCATCAGTCTCCTTCCTTATACTATAAATTCTAATTAAACTTTTAGGGATTGTGCTATTCAATAGAGGACTACAATAATATCAATACAATATCAACAAATATTATAACTACATGAGCTTTATTTAGTAAGTAATATACCTCACTGGCACTTTATTAGGTTACGCCACACCCATGCTAGTAACGCGTTGGACCCTCTTTGCCTTCAGAGTACTTCCCAATCTGTCGTGGCATAGATCAACAAGTGCTGGAAGGCATTCCTCAGAAGATTTTGATCCTATTTGACATGATGCAATCACACAGTTGACGCAGATTTGTCGGCGTGCATCATCCATGATGTCAATCTCCCCGTCCACCACATCCCAAAGATGCTCTATGGTGAGATCTGGTAGACTGTGGAGCCCTTTGATAGCAGTGAACTCAATTGTCATGTCAAGAAAACCAGGTTCTGAGATGATTCAGCTTTAATACATAGGCGCATTAATGCCTGCGAAAAGTAGGCCATCAATGTTGGGTACATTGTGGTCATAAAGGGATGGACATGGTCAGCAACATACCAGGTAGCTGTGGCGTTGCAACGATGCTCATATGTACCAAGGGCCCAAAGAGTGCCAAGAAAAGTTCCCCACACCATGACCCACCACCCCACCACCAGCCTAACCGTTGATACAAGGCAGAGGATCCATGCTTTCATGTTGTTGACGCCAAATCGACCCTAACTACCATCCTAAGTCGCAGCAGAAATCGGATCATCAGACCAGGCAACATTTTTTTCCAATCTTCTACTGTCCAATTCGATAGTGCCAATTGTAGCCTCCGCAGTTTCCTGTTCTTAGCAAAGGAGTGGCACCCGGTGTGGTCTTCTGCTGCTGTAGCCCCTCTGCCTCCAAAGTTCGACGTACTGTGCGTTCAAGAATGCTCTTCTCCTGCCTACCTTTGGTTGTAACGTGGTGGCGATTTGAGTCAATGTGGCCTTTTTCATCTGCTCGACCCACTCTGCCCATTCTCCTCTGCTCTCTGGCATCAACAAGGCATTTTCCTGCCCACAGAACTGCCGCTCACTGGATGTTTTTTCTTTTTCAACTATTCTCTGTAACCCTAGAGATGGTTTGTGCGTGAAAATCCCATAGATCATCATTTCTGAATACTCAGACCAGCCCTTCTGGCACCAACACCCATGCCACGTTCAAAGGCACTCAAATCACCTTTCTTTCTTCCCATACTGATGCTTGGTTTGAACACGCAGGAGATTGTCTTGACCCATGTCTACATGCCTAACACTGAAGTTGCCCCGCCATGTGATTGGCTGATTAGATATTAACCCCAAGGGAGCTCAGCATCTTTTGGCCCTAAAGGTACCGCTGCCCACCATTTTTCAAATCTGGCCTGTGGTACCTATAGTGGTTATAGTGTGTGGGAAGCGCTATGGAATATCCAGCCAGGGATGTTTGAGATCGTTTTCCTCGTGACACATTGTACTGTTATAAATCAATTAGTTTAAAATTTGGAATGACATCTTTTGCGTTATGTTATAAAAACAAACTAAATTTTGGCAAAAATTTTGAAAAATGTCTTTATTTTCAACGTACTACAATGTCTCTACTTTGATGCAGATGTCAACGACCCCAAAACTCATCAAATTACATTTCCCAATTTCTGCTTTGATGTTGCCATGGTTTTTTTAAGATTCCCATATTTTACTAGAATGTTATGAGGCCTCATAATTTGGGTTCCATTTTTACACATTTGTTTGTAAATCGCCAACCCGTTTTAGATGGAACCTGCTCAACTCTAATTGAGACTGGAGGCCTAAATAATAGCGATACTCATAAATGAACCCATTTGGAAACTACACCCCTCAACGTATGAAAAAACACTTTTAATAATGTGTTAACCCTTTACGTGTTTTATAGGGTTAAAACAAAATAGAGGTTGGAGTCGGCAAATTGTAATATTTTTTTCACAATCACTCATTTTGGTGGAAAAATTAACATTATAAATGATTAAAATGACAAAGGCTCACATAAGTTTGATACCTACAAATTTTCTCCCGAGTACCCGGATCACCCATATGTGCTGGTAACTGCTGTATGGGCGCACGGCGGGCATAGAAGGGAAGGAGGCGCCATCCAAATCAGATTTGCTATCAGGCTTGTACAGGCTATAATTTTTTTCTTTTTTTTATTGAGGACCTATAGGGCGTATTTCTCTTTGCCACATGAAATGCACTTTTTCTAATAACAATAAGTTGTTGGGCACTATAGTCTAATTGCTGAGATTAATTACTCTTTGTTGGTGGAGGAAATTAAAATCATCCAATCTTTTAGGATAATTTATTTATGTGTGTTTTTTTTTTTGGGCCGTTAACCATACCATTGAAAATGTGTATATTATTTTTATTTTTACTGTGTCGCCAGCTTTAATGAAAATGACTTCATTTATATGAATATTTTTTTATTTTTTCTCTCATTTATTTCCTGAATAAAAGTAATTGTGGCAAAATTTTGTTATTTTAGCACACACCGTTCTTTCAGATGCATAACTTTTTATTTTTCACACATCACACAATCTGTTAAGGGCTTATTTTTTGCAAGAATGATAGCTCTTTTAGGTGGTGTCTTATTTTAATTGCGTACTTTTTTAATCACTTTTTAGAGCATTTTTAAAGTGCATCAATAAAAATCATCTTTACTCAAGAGTTTTTTTAGGTTGTTTTTTAGCAGGTTCCTTTGCGGATCTAATAACGTATTCTGTTTTATTATCAGATGTTTACGGACGCTGGATACCAAATGATGTGGGGTGTTTGTTATTTTTATTCAATTGTACGTGAATAAAAACTAATTTGGAGAAAATCTATTCATTTTTTTAGCATCACCATCGCTTTATATGCATAACTTGTTTTATTTTGTTGGCTGACAATCTGTTAGGGGCGTCTATTTTTTGCGAGAACAGTTGTTCTTTTCTGTGGGCTTATTTTGGAGTGCATAACATTTTGTAAATCACTTTTAGAGCATTTTTTATAGGTATTTAATTAAAATTATCTTTTTTTTTTTCGGATGTTTTTTGCGTTTTTTCTTCCGCCGGCGTTTACCGTGCGGGTCAGTACAATTCGTGTTTTATTATGCAGATTGTTACGGACGCGGCAATACCAAAATATGCGGGTTTTTTGTGTTTTATGTTTTTTATACTTTATTAAGTTTTTTTTATGTGAAAGTGACATTTTAGGCTTATATTTTATGTATTTATTTTGTTATTTATTAAATGTGTATGTTGAACTTTTTTTGCCTATTTTTTACTTATAACATACTTGAACTTAACCAGTGATGCTCTGATTTCATGGTTTAAGTTCAATTACAACTGCTCTACAATACATATTTATGTCAGAGCAGTGTACTGTCGAGCAGCTTTGCTCCTGCTCAACAGTTTTTACAGTCGACCCCGAAGGGTCTGGCTGCTGGGAGACCGGGCAGCTCCGGGGCAACATGCCAGTCCTCGGAGCTGCCCATAAGAGGATCGGATCCCCCCCGGTAAGGCGGCACGGGGGATTCCTGATCCACAGCAGGATAACACCCTTACCACGGCCGCTGTCATGCTTGACCGCGGCGTTAAGGGGTTAAACCCCCGGAAACGAGTCGGGCTCCGATCGCGGGGTTGTTACAGCCGTGTCACTTAACTAGACAGCTGACATCAGCCGCTGTTTCTGGTACCTGGTCCATTCGTGAGCCGGTCCCAGAGCGTGGACTGTTATACTACGTCCCGGGCGCTACAGCTCTAGCCCCCGGACGTATGTATAACGTCATGTGCGGCCTATGGGGTCTCCACGCTCTAACATTGTGCCACACTGTGGCCTACCATGTTGCTGCCACCTCCCGCATTTTTCATTGTGCCACTCTCTGACCTCATGCTGCTGCTGCTGCTGCCCCTGCCGTCTCCATGCTCTAACATTGTGCCACACTGTGGCCTACCATGTTGCTGCCACCTCCCGCATTTTTCAGTGTGCCACTCTCTGACCTCATGCCGCTGCTGCTGCCACTGCCACCTTTGAAGTTCTTTTTTGGCAAAGTCATAATCTTTTCAGGGAAATTGTAATGGATGATGCATGTGGCGTTTCTAATCTTCAAATTTAAATAAAAAATTTCAACTTCGAATTTATTTCAAATTCGTTACCCCAAGGAGAACCCACTCGTCCACTCGTAATGTGGAGAGACTGACCTTTGTCAAGATGAATCAGGCTTGGATCGGCCAGGATTTCAACAAACCCTGTCTTATGCATCAATAAGAACAGCCATGATGCCCCCTCAAACATTGAGAAATAGCTGGATTCTAACTACCTGCCTCAGCCACTATTCTGATGTGCCACCCCCGCCACCCCCCTTACCCCCGATGCCATCACTCTGTGCCTGTCTGCCCATCTGCCTCTCCCATCTTTTAACAGGGACTAGACACCTCCATCACCTCTGGCTTGTACCACTCTCTGACCTCCCTGCTGCCTGCTGGCATCCCCACCTCTATCACTGCTGGCACTCTGTGGTCTACCAGGTTTCTGCCACTCCAGAATTTGTCATTGTGCCCTATCTGACCTCCTGCTGCTGCTGTGCCACTGGCCGCCCTCCACATTCTAGCATTGTTCCACGCTATGTCCTACCAGTTTGCTGCCACCTCCCACCGAATTTTTCATTGTACCACTCTCTGACCTCATGCTGTCTGCTGCCACTGACACCTCCACGCTCTAACATTGGTGCCACACTGTGGCCTACCATGTTTGCTGCCACCTACTCCCGAATTTATCATTGTGCCACTCTCTGACCTCATGCTGCTGCTGCCACTGCCACCTGCACACTCTAACATTGTGCCACACTGATGTCCTACCATGTTTGCTGCCACCCCTTGGTCCCGAATTTTTCCATTGTGCCACTCTCTGACTTCATGCTGCTGCTGCCACTGCTCCCTTCCTGCTCTAATATTGAGCCACACTGTGGCCTACCATGTTCTGGCTTGCCACCTCCCGAATTTTTCATTGTGCCACTCTCTGACCTCATGCTGCTGCTGCTGCCACTGCCACTGCACGCCTTCCACGCTCTAACATGGTGCCACACTGTAAGCCTACCATTTGCTGCCACCTCCCGCATTTTTTCATTGTGCCACTCTCTGGACCTCATGCTGCTGCTGCCCTACTCTCTGCCCTGCTGCGTTCCACGCTCTAACATTGTGCCACACTGTGGCCTACCATTTTGCTGCCACCGATCCCGCATTTTTCATTGTGCCCCTCTCTGACCTCATGCTCTCTGCTGCTGCTGCGTGCCCTCATCTCCAGCTCTAACATTGTGGCCACACTGTGTGCCTACCATGTTGCTGCCACCCTCCCGCATTTTTCAGTGTGCCACTCTCTGACCTCATGCCGCTGCTGCTGCCACTGCACCTTTGAAGTTCTTTTTTTTGCAAAGTCATAATCTTTTCAGGGAAATTGTAATGGGATGATGCATGTGGCTTTCTAATCTTCAAATTAAAATAAAAAATTTCAACTTCTCGAATTTATTTCAAATTCGTTAACCCCAAGGAGAACCCACTCGTCCACTCGTAATGTGGAGAGACTGAGACCTTTGTCAAGATGAATCAGGCTTGGATCGGCCAGGATTTCAACAACCAATGTCTTATGCATCAGATATAAAAACAGCCATGATGCCTCCCTCAAAACATTGAGAAATGAGGTCGGGATTCTAACTACCTGCCTCACCACTATGTCTGATGGCTGCCACCCCGCCTGATGCCACACATCTGCTGTGCCTGTTTGCTCTCTGCCTCTCACCATCTTTTACAGGGACTAGACAACCCTCCACACTCTGTCATTGTACCACTCTCTGACCTCCTGCTGCTGCTGGAACATCCACACTCTATCACTGTGGCACTCTGTGGTCTACCAGGTTTCTGCCACCGTCCAGAATTTGTCATTGTGCCCCTATCTGACCTCTCTGCTGCTGCTGCCACTGCCGCCTCCACATTCTAGCATTGTCCACGCTGTGTCCTACCATTTGCTGCCACCGCCTATCCCCGAATTTTTCATTGTACCACTCTCTGACCTCATGCTGCTGCTGCCACTGACACCTCCACGCTCTAACATTGTGCCACACTGCTGTCCTACCATGTTGCTGCACCGCTCCGCTCCCAATTTATCATTGTGCACTCTCTGACCTCATCATGCTGCTGCTGCCACTGGCCACCTGCACACTCTACATTGTGCCACACTGAGTCCTACCTCATGTTGCTGCCCCTACCAGTCCGAATTTTTCATTGTGCCCACTCTCTGACTTCATGCTGCTGCGCCAGCGCCTGCTGCCTTCTGCTCTAATATTGAGCCACACTGTGGCCCTACCATGTTGCTGCACCCGGTCCCGAATTTTTCATGTGTGGCCATCTCTGACCTCAATGCTGCTGCTGCTGCCGAGCTCACTTGGTGCCTCCTCCCCCTAACTTGTGCCACACTGTGTACCTCCATGTTTGCCTGCGCACCATCCCGCATTTTTCATTGTGCCAATACTCCTCTACCTTGCATGCTTGCTGCTGGCTGCTGCCTACCTACGGCCCCTGCTGTGCCTCCTCCACGCTCTAACATTGTGCCACACTGTGGCCTACCATGTTGGCCTGCCACCTCCCGCATTTTTTGCATTGTGTCCCTCTCTGAACCGCATGCTGCCTGCTGCTATGCTGCCCCTGCCGTCTCCAATTAAGTGTTAATGAGCAGTTGGACAGATGTACCTAATAAAGTGGCCGGTGAGTGTATGTCAGCAACTACAATACGTGGTGTAAATCCCGTCAGTAAAATTACAAACATTTTTTATCTGAAACTCACCTTTGTGGTTTTCACTTTAGTACCTGAGGCACAACTCCATCCTTTTTGGTCTGGAAGGACTTTGCATTCCTCTCCATCAAGACATGGCTGCATTTGGCACCACCATTTCTGTTCCACTATTGATGCTAAAAAGAACAAAATCAACTTTCAAACATGGACATTTACAGGATTTGATTCAATGGCCTAGATAAATTTGTTATTTGTCTATTTTTTCACCAGAAAAAGTGTCTTTGAAGCTTGTACAGGTATTTATTATGTGTTTGTGCCACTTTTGTCTGCTACTTTAGAAAACCGTGGACCTAAAGGGGCGGGGTTGTACTTAGTCTGAGTTTGCGACACTTTATTACTGAGCTGTGACACAATTCTGTTGCAACAGCATGTAGCAAAGTGCACCAAAAAACTGGGTGCAACTGTGCATCCTGAAAAACATTAGTGAGGCAAATTGCTCTAAGACACTTTGGGCCACTGACTCAAAGTCTCATCATATAATGGTTCATGATCAGATTTCTGTTTTTTTTTAAGTATATTCTGTGTATTGTTAATAATACAAAGGATGAAAATATCCTCGCCTATATGCTATAAAACATTAATTTTCATTGCCATAGATACAATTTACAATAATTATTTAATTAGATATTTAAATTCTGTCTTGATAGTAACTTGTAACACTGAAAATGACTTTTTAGATGTAGTACATACCATCCACACAAGAAGGAGCAGCTCTTGTTGTTCCTGCCACTTGTCCTGGAAAACATGAGCACTTTACAGTCTGTGACCTTTCCTCTATCTTGTTCTTATTACAGCATCTGTGAAGAGCCACAACTTCACATGTCCCAGTTTTAACATGTTGAACTGAAGAGGCAAAAAAACAAGTGGCTCATTTGCAAAAATAACATTTTGTTTAATCTAAGTCATTTCTATAGTTATAGAACATACACACCTAAGGAGAAAAATAAGTCACATAAAACACAAACATTAATTATCAATGTTGGAGATTTTCTCACATAATTTTCTCACACTCTCCCTAGTTGTCCAAAACAATATAACTGTAATATCCGTGCTGGCATCATCTTGTTCAGCAAAGGGTTACTGGTTGGATGGTCAGCTGATCCACTCTGCTTCTTGAGGCGTGTCCAGGAACTCCTTTATATACCTGTCCATCCCAACAAACCTTGCTGGTTATAGTTCTATATCTAAGCTCTATATATTGCCTGTGCTTTCTATTGTTATTCTATCCTTTATTTTGGTTAATTGATCTCAGATATTGTACCTTCAATTATCCCTCTTGGACTCAGATTCTGTACTGTATAGGCTATCTTGTTGTGACCCAAACTACTTTTGAATCGTGTGTATTATTTGTTTGTTTATCTTGTCCTTGCCCCCCAGGCTACTAACTATTAGTTTCTTTTTTAGGTGATCCCGCCGTGTCAAGCTTACCAAAGACCCCCACCGGGATCAACATGAAGAGGAGCATAGGTGAGTATTTTCAGCCTGTTTGGGCTTATCTATACTGGTAGATTTCCAGTATTTAACACATTGCAGTGTTATCTGTGGCTGTTATCCACTGCAAGTGTCTAATCACACTAAAACGCCAATACCTGCAGTAGATATGTGAGTGCAGAGGAGATCATCCTACATCCACAGTTGTGTAATAGCAGAACTTGTGATCCCACACCAAGGTGACACACTAAGGTGCAACACCTAAGACCCTGTAATAATGCATGTAGCATTACTGCAATGAGAAAGAAACTATGTTGAACCTGGTTTGTAGATGAACAGAAACAGTTACTAAGTAGGTAGACCTTTTAGATGAAAAGGTGTGACTTTTAGGTTGAATTTGGACTTTTACCTTTTCTAAGCCTGCAATGTCCTAGATTATTTTCCAAAAAGGTTTTTTAGGTGTATTTTTTATTTTTGTTCTTTGCTCCTCTGTATATATGTGGTAGTGTAATCAAATTAGTTTTTTAAGTAAATAGGGTAGCGGAGAAGTAATAGCAAATGAATGGATGAGACTTCATACATTTTTTATACCCTTTAACCATAGAAACACATACAGTATTTTCACAGCATAGTAAAAGTCTAACTCCTAAACTCTCTGTAACATTATGTTATCAGTTATGTATGCCATAAAATTGATGCCAAATACAACAAATACAAGTATAACATGTGAACACACCTTTAAAGTACGGTTGAATCATCATGGGTAAGTAGGCTACCCTCATTATTATATAGAAAAAACATAAATCAAAAAATGTGTATTCATAGAACAAAAGCAAATTAGAAAAATATGTAGTGAAAATGTAATTAAAAAAGCAGTTTGTTCTTTTAAATTCAAAGCACAAAGGAGAAGATTTTCTTTAATAAAATGTATGCAAAATAATTAAATGTGCCCCAACTTCAGTAATTAAATTGGCATAGAATTTGTGTGATGACACGTAATAGTTATTCAGCAATACCTCCAACAGTATTTGTCATCAAACGTTATGAGACAATGGGGCAGATTTATCGAGTGTCTGAAAGTCAGAATATATCCAGTTGCCTATGGCAACCAATCACAGCTCAGCTTTCATTTTTCCAGTGCTCATGAAAATTTTAAAGGGGAGCTGTGATTGGTGGCCATGGGCAACTGGAAATATTCTGACTTTCAGACACTTGATAAATCTGCCCCATTATTTTACCAGTTTTTATCTTACATGTATTAAATCCTACACATGAAAGCAACTCAGATCAGGTATTCCTTAATAAATAAGGAAAAGGGAAAATATTGTAAAATAGACATGTGTTGGTGGTGGCAGATCAAAAAAGTAAACATCTTATTCCCGATTTACGTACCCTGCCAACAAAGTCAAAATTTTAAAAGAAAACAAAATCTGGAAAAAGAAGAACAATACCACTTATTTTCTCATTAAATTACAGAGAAATCGTCAATGCTGGCCAAACAACCCAGATGGAAAAGCCAGGTATGTCTTTGAACAAGATGGTTTCTCCTTAATCATTGTCCCTGCTGCTTAATTAACCTATTTTCGAAAAAATCAAAGCTTTTGCACGGGGCTCATGTTGGCATAATGTGTTGTGAGTGTCACTAACACAGCTAATGACTAGGATTTTGAGAGCACCACATGAGGCATTTGCATGTGCATTGCCAAAATAGAGAATCAGCTATTCCTGAAAATTATACACTCTAGCCATCTGTGTCTAGCCTAGTGGCCTTTACGCTACAAAGTGGAAATTTTTTTCTAATAATTTTACAACTGCAAAGTATATGTAGTCTTAAAATTGACATTTTAGTCTTCAATTTAAAAAAAAATTCTATCTTTAAGCTTTTGATGAGCTATATCAGATCAGCGAAGGTGTCAGAACAGATACCATTGACGTGTTCTCAGCACACAGACAACGGAGCCACATGACGTCCATTCTCAGAGAGAATGTACCCTCTGAATTCTATGGTTTTACATATTAGGATGTAGGGAAACATCTGGTGCATATAACGTCTAAACCTCTTAGTAACTGGCTTATTTTGGAACTTAAAAGAGTTGTCTGGGACCCACATTTGTTTAACTATACTTAATAAATATAAAACGTTAGGAAAACACAATTTCAGATATATAACAACTCGCAAGAGATTCCATTGTGCAATTATTTATTGAACACAAATTGAGCAAAAACTGAAAAAACATGTTTGAGAAATATACTATATCCCCTTCATGAAACAATAGCGTATATAGGAAATTTGCAATAAAATAATCATTTTGACTTTATAAAACTCTTACATCATTCTTCAGTTAAATCCAGCATGTGGGCATTTGTTTATGCAAACCTCTTAATGCCCCCCCAAAAAATTTGCATGGCATGAGATCTGGTATATGAGCTATTAAAACACCTTTCTTTTTCATTGTAGATGTGGTGGTGTGCTTTGAAACTATCATTCTGCTGGATAAATAGCCATAGATGTATAGAGACTGATTTCTCTCTATATATATGATCTCTATATGATCTCAAGCTATTTGGTCTGATACAACTAACAGTTTGTTGGGTTTTAACCTCTGTGGCAGATCCCAGTCCTATTGCTCACTCCGGCATCCTGGTTTTGTTGTATGCACATGCACTAGTTGTCTCCGGCATACTCAAAGTTCCAGGTGTGCACTTATTTGCTCTGCAATTTTTTTCTTGTTATTCAAATAAAGTCCCTATAATGGTAGCATTATAGTGTCGTTCTTTATACCCAATGGGCCGATCCTTCTTGTATGTAATGCACTTGAACAAGATGCGTTTCTGAGCTACTTGGTAAACCTAGATATAGCAAAAAAAAGTCCCTAGTAGCTTCATTATTACTAAATATCATCCCCAGTACCCTCGTTATTACTATTACTTTTATTACCTACCACTATTACTATCACTAACGTAAGAGCTATAAGAGAACATTTCAATCTTTAGTCACCATATACTGGCATAAAGATTATAAATCTAATATATTTTTTGTAGAAAGGTGGTGTCTTTATTTATCTTTCTCGTGCTATTTCGTTTGTAGCCAAATGACAATGCAATGCAAAGCAATGCAATACAATGCAAATTAAACCTCTCCTTTAAACTGTAGATCAGTACAATCATGAAGATAATACATTTATATAGTTTTTGTTAAGTTTTAACCCCTTCCCGCTGCTGCCCTTTTTCGTTTTTGCGTTTTCATTTTTCACTCCCCACATTTCAAAATCTGTAACTTTTTTATTTTTCCATGTACAGAGCTGTGTGACGGCTTATTTTCTGCTTAACAAATTACACTTCAAAATGGTGGTATTTAATATTCCATGCCGTGTACTGGGAAGCAGGAAAAAATTCCAAATGCAGTGAAAATGGTAAAAAAACGCATTTGTGCCGTATTCTTGTGGGCTTGGATTTTACGGATTTCACTGTGCGCCCCAAATGACATGTCTACTTTATTCTTTGGGTCGGTGCGATTACGGGGATACAAAATTTGTATAGGTTTTATAATGTTTTCATACATTTAAAAAAATTAAAACCTCTTGTACAAAATTTTTTGGGGGGATTTTGCCATCTTCTGGCGCTAATAACTTTTTCATACTTTGGTGTATGGAGCTGTGGGTGGTGCCGTTTTTTGCAGATGTTTACAATGTTATCATTTTTAGGACTGTACGAATTTTTGATCACTTTTTATAAAAAATTTTATTTTTTTTTAAATGGCAAAAAAGTGCCATTTTCGACTTTGGCCGCGATTTTCCGTTATGGGGTTAAACGCAGTGAAAAAACGTTATCATATTTTGATAGATCAGCATTTTCGGACACGGCGATACCTAATGTGTTTATGATTTTTATTGTTTATTCATATTTATATCAGTTCTAAGGAAAGGGGGTTGATTAGAATTTTTAGGTTTTTTTATTATAATTTTTTTATTATATTATAATTAGGCTTTTTGATCAGCAGTAAAACACCCGCGATCAACCGGTAATGTGCAGCAAAGACTTAACGGCTATGGAGAGGGCTCGGCCCGCGAGCCCTCTCCATGTACCGGGACCCGACATGTGATGTACTATTACGTCACATGTCGGGAAGGGGTTAAAACCTTATCCCCTGACCAATCCCAGCTATGGATAACAAAATACCAAACAAGAGAAAACAAGAGGAGAGGACAAGGCTTCAATGCAACAACATAAAAGTGAAAATCTTTATTATGAACAAACAATAAAATGTATAAAATAGACTAGAAAGCATCTCAGATGGATACAAGCACCCTTGACAAAGACCTGCTGTGATTGTAAAACGCGCGTCGGGTTGCTCGCCAGGTAATATCATTCCCTCTGTTTGGTCACATTATCTTCCACTTAGTTTGTACATTTATTGTGTTTATAACTGTTTATGATTTAGCCTTCTGTGACCCCTGTTATTACTACAGGATACTTGTTCAGTTACATAAGGGCTCTACACCATTATTATTTGATTGGCTACTACTGTCCTAGTACAGTTTACTACATTTCTGGGTCTCTTATATTGTAATTGATATTTAGTTCATTTATCTTAAGACGTATTACCTGGGTGCTTTCTTTGTATTCATTCTGAGATGCCTTTCTCAATGTCTATTTTATACATTTTTTTATTGTTGTTCACTAATAAAGATTTTCACTTTTATGTTGTTGCATTGAAGCCTTGTCCTTTCCTCTTGTTTTCTCTTGTTTGGTATTTTGTTGTCCATTTTTAAGAGGCCTTCTGTTGGCTACATTGGTCGATATTACTGTCACTAGATTCTACTACTGTTACACTGTGCTTTTTTTTGCACAGCTATGGCTAGTAGCTAGGGGCATCAATTTATAGGATTGGCATTATGTTTTGGTTGCAAAGAATAGACCTGAACCAGATCTCTAATGCTCAATATAACCCAAGAGAGACAAAAAAAGTAACAGCAAAAAAAAGATGAAGTCTACATTAGCTATTATTAACTATGGGTTCCTAGCTCAGGTTTACACTTAGGTCAAGTGACATCTATACCCTGTGAATTATTTTATCCTTCCAAATGATATATTTATAGATTTTTGGATGTCAGAAAACAACTTACCTCTTTGATGAACTGCCCCAACTGATAACTTTGCCCAAAGAGTTCCAATAAATATAATTATAAAAAATGTTCCTTTTGTTGCCTTCTGCAGATATCTTTTATTCATTCTGTTACAAAATAAAAACACATGTTATGATTGATCTTTATCCATGAATAAAACATGTCCCTTAAAATTTTCCAATATGTCATGCTCTTAAGTTTTTTTCACATTTGGTTTACTGTGTGATTCACAACATACGGTAGTATGCAGCATCATGGAATAAATGGTGCTCTATAAATAAATAATACATAAAAATTCTTGTTGTGAATGTGGATTTAGTTGTTAATTGTTGAATTTATTTCTGATAATAACTAGAGATGGGCAAATTTTTCATGGCGAATCACGTTAAAAAACTGGTATTTCCTGGCTGCAGAGAGGCTGTAAGTTGTGGTAGAAAGTTGTGCCATGCTCTAATATGCATGGGGAGCGTGGTTTGGTCTTCAAACAATGCTGTGTTTTAGTATGACATGCACATGACAGCCACTGCTCTGAGAATCACTTCTCTCTTCGATTCCATGGGCACTAACAGAGGCCAACTTCACCAAATAAGTGAAGTGGGAACGCAGCCTGACAAGGTAATGACTGTGTCTGCTTGAAATGATTGACCTGAGGGCCAAGATCCCACTCTTTTTAAACTGACATCAGATGATTCCATAGATTACATCAGAACCTGTTCTGTTAAACACTGATACATGTAGAAACCCCCAAAAGAGTTGACAAGGTGTCAGCAGTAATTTTGCATTGACGTCACTGATCATTTTGCAATGATCAGTGGCAACATCATAGAGTGGGGGAGGGTGAAAACAGGATTATTTAAATCACAGGGTGTTCCAGGGAGACAACAGTGGCAGCAGCAGCAGCATGAGTAGGCCGCAAAGTGGCACAATGATAAATTATGGGTAGCAGCAGCAGCAGGAGGTCAGAGAGTGGCACAATCACAGTGTGTAGGTGGGCGGCAGCAGTAGCAGCAGCATGAGGCCAGAGAGTGGCACAATGACAAATTCTGGTAGTGGCAGCAAATGGTAGGCCACAGTGTGGCACAATGACAGAGTGTGGAGGTGGGTGGCAATTCCAGTCCCTGGGAATGATGGTGGCAGGCAGATGGAGCAACTGGCAGCAGGTGTGAGGCATCAGGCGGGTGGCAGCATAAAAATAGTGGCTGAGTCAGGTAGTTAGAATCCGACTCATTTCTCAACGTCTGGGGGCGGCGGCATGGATGAGCTAATCTGATGCATAAGGCATTGGTGTGTTGAAATCTTGGCTGATCCATGCCTGAATCCTCTTTACAAAGGTCAGTCTCTCCCCATTACGAGTGGACAAATGGGTTCTCCTTGAGGTAACGACGGCGCCTGCCGCACTGAAAACCTACCACACTACTGGTCGGGCAGGACAGCTTCTCTACTGCAAACTCTGTAAGTTGCAGCCACACATCAAGTTTGACTGCCCAGTATTCCAGGGGCTTCTCTACCTGGGGTGGTAGAGTGCTGTCCAAGTAGGCCAAAAGAATTGAAATTTGGGGAATACAGAACCCCCAAAACTGACACAATGGACTTTGAGAAAAAAATCACTCCACCAACTACGTGTATTTGACACAGATTTCTTGATATCTACTATAACAACAAAAAAGAATTGAAATTTGGGGTATTCGGAACTCCCAAAATGGACACCCTGCACTTTGAGCAAAAAATCACTCCATCAGCTACTGAGTACAAGCATCTAGATGCTAGAGACAGCACATGCAGTGTGAAATGACGGGATTGCAAATTGCCGTCTGTTTTTATAGGGCTGTGACATCACATAAGCCTGCCAGTCGCTTATTGGCTTACATGTCTGCACATGTGATCAAGGGTGTTCGTTTCTTCTTCCCAGAGCTCTCTGCACCATGTAACAGGTTGTGCTCATGGCCATTTTGCTAATAAAGGGGAAAAAATAAAAATTTGTTCCCATGAATCACCGTAAACTTTGGATTTGTGCCGAATCAAAGTTTTCCTGAAATTCTAAACCAATTCCACTTCGTTAGAATCGATTTGCCCATATCTAATAATAACCCATATAACTTAAAATAAATATAATTTCTTCTGATGAACTTTTGATTAGATAATAGATTGTATAAAAAATGTTTGCTGAATACACCTTCTGAATTGAATTAAATCAACATTGTCCCCAATGTGTATTTTTGGTGACTTTTTCAGGGTTTGGAAAACAAGCAATTAGATTACTCTACAATTCCTTTAAGGTAGTACTTGACGGTATAAAAGTCCAATCTAATATCTTTCTGGAACAGATGGAGAAAACCAAAGCAATAAAATGTATTACAGTGTTTTAAAGGAAATCAACCATTTGAAAAAAACAAAAAATACCTAGAAATACTCACCTCCACTCCTCTTGATGTTGATCCAGGCACTGTTCCTCGCTAGTCCTGATATGCTGGGATCACCCAGAAAAAAAAATTATAATTAGCAGCACGGAGAGCAGGGACAAGATGTCCACACTCCAGGCTGCTAATTATGCACGCCCCTGCACCCTCCTTTCCTATGCTCCCAGCAGCTCCCTCTCCCATGCTTCAAGCATGCATAATTAGCAGGGTTTTGTGTTTTTTCAAATGGTTGATTTCCTTTAAAAGTGTAGAAAAAGAAAATTCAATTAAGTGGGTATTCCTATCTGGACATTCACATTTAATGAGATTCTTCTGCCAAAAAAAAAATCTATATATATACACATTTCCTCAATTGCATTTAATTAAAAAATGTGAAGATAATTTTCCATAAATGTTGCTATGTTGTCCTTAAGTAACAAGATAGTTGTCCTTTGAAACACCCACCCCCCTCTGGCAGCAGTGGCGACATATGCGCTATCCACCTGAATTCAGTTTTTACTACCACATGACAGCTGCGGGACATGCAGTAGCCCCAGGCCATTTCATATGTACAAAGAATTTGTTTCTTTGCACAATCACTCCAGCAGAGGTGGTTGGATCCAAGGACAGCTGACCTTAATTTCTATCGGACTATGTGTCTACATTTATAGAAAATTATCTTTACACAATAAAAAAACAATGAAACATATGTATATCGTGGATTGAATTAAATTCCAAGATAGCAATACTCCTTTAATCAATGTAGATTGAATAATCTACAGGAAATAGCACAAAGGTAACACAAAACTTCTGCTTCTAATCCTACAAGCATCAAAATATTGGATTTATATAAATAAATTTGCACTCAATAGCCGTTAGTCTCAATATTTATTTTAACATTTTTTTTCTCCCTAATATTATTAAACTAAAACCTCAAAGTTTGTGCAGTAGGATAACTATTTGGGCAGCCATGCATTGAATGAGAAGTGACTTCAATTATTTAGTTTTATCTTGAATGTATTTCAGTAATTATCTGTGAAAAAAAACATTTTGAGTAACTTACTGTACATGGAAAATTAATCGGATTTTACTGGGCTTTACTGAAGTAATTAAGGAGTTGATTCACTGGAATAATAATCCTTCCATGACTTTCGGATAATCCTTGAAAACTTTAAATACATATGTCAGAAGGATGTTTTAAAGGTTTACTAGAGTAATTTTAGCAGCTATTATAGAGTGTAATATAAATATAAATTGTTAAAGCCTATTTTGCGAAAACAGCAGTAAAATATGCAGTATCTGAATTCAAGATAAACCTGAAAGCTGGTAGTTACCACATTTTCTTCTCTTTCACTTAAGAATCCTGTAAAGACTAATCTGCTCTGTATTTAGAACTATGCTTCATTGTCTCATCAATAATAGAAATTTATGTATTCTTATTTAAATAACATATTATATGCAATATGAATCCCTACAAAACTCATTTGTTTACCATCTTTACATAAACAGGAAAAAACAAGTTAAATTAGAAAGGATGCAATTGTCCTCACTAGTATCCTTTGAGTCTTTTGAGTTTCTAAATCAAAAAAGTATTTGCTAGTAGTTACCTGCTGTATTTTGGACTGTATTTTGAGCCTAACACGTGTACAACTGGGGTCTATAAGTATCCTGGGAAATTATTGTTGTTTTAATTTAAAAAAGGGGGACCGTTTTTTACTTTTAATTTTGTTCCTAAATAGGGATAGAATTACTATTATTCTCACATCCCCTAATCTACTATTCATCATTAAAAGACCATATGCACACACAAATGGATCACATTTCTGATTGTGAAACCTAAATGTTTTAACCATCTCAACTGCAGATCTTAAAGGTCTGCAAGAAAACTGTGCCACACTAAGTGCGACACTGCAGTGAAACAGTGATTTCCCAAGAGTGCGGTTGTGAAGGATAGATTTCAACAAAGTGCTTGTTTCCCAATAGGAGAGGAAATGTGTTTTGATCCTGTTCTGACTGATGCACAACCTAGATCTTGCAAATCTTGATCAACAGAAAAATACTAGAGCAAGCATCATAAATGAAAGCCATGTACAAGATAAATCTCACCCAAACCCAGCACAAATATAAGGATTACAGAAAGAACAATGGATGTTAAGAACCTCTTTACCATTTACGTTCTTATCCTCTGTATGTGTTCAAGCTGTTCCTTCATTAGATATATAACTAAGCTGTAATAACGTACACACACAGGGGGAAATTTATCAGGAGTGTCCAATAGCAAAATTGTTCTAGTTGCCCATGGCAACCAATCAGAGTTCAGATTTGATTTCCCCACAGATGTTTATAAAGTTAAAGCTGAGCTCTGATTGGTTTCCATGGGCAACTGGAACAGTTTTACTTCAGACACTTCTGATAAATCTCCCAGAGTGTTAAGCGATAAAAAAAACATATCTTAAATACATACAAGTTAATAAGCAAACTCATAATCCAAATGTCAAGAGAGTACTCCAAAACAAGTATCTAATTTCTAAAATCATGGAAATGAAATATAAATCTTATAAACTGGAATTCATCACAAAGTAAATACTTAGAAAATTAGGAGGCACGGTCCATAGAATACAATGAACAGGCAGATGTTATCACATTTGTATTACATCTCCAATTACTGGATTTTCCATAGCTGAACTTAAATGAGTTTTGACCACAAGAAGTTAAGGGAGAATTCAAGTTGTTGTAATACAAATGGTAACACTTGCCTATATCTCAGCTATGTGAAAGCTGCATTACAAAGCCCCAAAGTGAGCTACAATCCCATTGTCTGAAAAACAGAATTTCTTTTTCATATTTCTTTGTCCAACATGGAGAGGACGGCAGTAATATGTGTACTTTTGCTATTGAAAGAGTATGTAGGTCACACGGGTTTGTACGTTTCCCAAAAATAAGGAGGCTTTTTAGTTATTCACACTGAATACAAGACCAGCAAATGGTATGAAGTTTAAGAATTCATCATTGATCTCTAAAGAGATATATGACGCTTGGATGTCTTTTCATTAGTATACATTTTAGTGAAAGTTGCATATTGGTGCATTTGAACTATTCTTAGTTGTTTCATTCTATTTATCATTGGATTGTAACACTTATATGGCGTATCATTTATTTTTGACATACTCTCTTTTCTCCATCCAATGTTCTCTTGCTAAATTGTTGGTTGTATGTATGTTTTATCTGTTTGTATTAATTAGATATGTATGTAAAGCAAATCAACCATTTAAAAAAAACTCACCACCTTGATGTTGAATCCGGCGCTTTCATCCGCTTGTCTTCACACGCTGGGATCACCTAAAAAAGGAAACCTCACCTCCCTTTCCTATGCTCCCAGCATGGGAGAGGTAGAGAGAGGTGGTGAGGGTTTGCATAATTAGCAGCCCAGAGCCCCGGACATATTGTTCAGTGCTACAGGCTGCTAATTATAAGTTTATTTTCTAGGTGATCCCGATTTGGTAAAACTAGAGGACAGCGCAGGAATCAACATCAAGAGGAGCAGAGGTGAGTATTTCTAGGTTTGTTTTTTCAAATGGTTGATTTCTTTTAATCGTCTGGACAGCTCACCTGATGTTCATCTAATCCACCTTGTTCATTATGCCATGGTTTATTAACATGTACATTTTTACTTCATTTAAATACTGGCTGATGTGGGCTTGTCATTGTTTGTGCTAGCTAGTATTTTCTTTACCTATCTGTATGTTTAGTTTCTGCATTGAAAGACAATGGGGCAAATTTACTTACCTGGTCCTGACGCGATCCCCGATTCGGACGGTCCAACGAGGATGAAGTCCGGCGCGATTCATGAAGATTGTGCGCCCAAGTTCCTCCATTCGTCACTTCCGCGCCGAGGTCCATCGGAGTTCACCTTCTTCTTCCCGGCGCTTGTAAGTGGGTGACTTGTGCCACAATTTTAAATCTGTTAGATCTTGCACGTTGTCCGAATCCATCGGGTTGTCTGACGGTCCGCCCCCCGATTTCTGTGGCGTGCAAGCCGGCGCTGATGCGCCAAAATCCGATCGTGTGTGACACAATCCCTGGCACAATGCGGCAAAAGACGGAAATCGTTGGGGAAACCCGACGAAAATGTGCTCCGCTGACCTTCAGTAAATGAGTTCCATTGTCTTTCAAAATGTTGCAGCAATCTAGGTCTAGAGGGAGGGGATTTACAGCTATGCAACACTTTATCAAACAAATCACTCAAGATTTAAAAATAGACTCACCTCCTTCATTCAAAATCCAGATTCCCCCCAAACACACAAGAATCCAGTTGAACATCTGAAAAATAAATTGTAACATTTTAATTGTTAACTTGATTATTGTGTCAGTAAATGACAATAATAACAATAAAAATGCCACAGCAAACATGATATTTACATTAAGACTGTCCCCCACAATCACAGCTCTCAAGACTATACTACATGAACCCTAATGTATGTATAATTTCAAGTATACAAGCATGAAAACTCTTCAGTTTAAAAAATAAAACTAATAAAAAATAAAAATAAACTAATAAAAATAAGAATGGTATAACTCACATAAAAAAATGTTCAAGGTATATTCTATATAAATTAGAAAAGGTAAATCAGAAAAAGGTGAACATAGAGTGCAAATTGATACTATTATATAATAGATAATTAATAATGTCATCATTTACCAAATAAAAATACAAATAGTGCTTAATCATTTAATAGAAAGATATATTTGTAATTTGGTTATAAATATGCAACGTACATAATGCCAGGATACATTCTATATACTGTTGCGCTAAGTACCCTATAAATATATATGTATAAAATGCAGGAATATATTTATACATTACCTCATAATAATTTTATATTTTAAAAGTATATATATATATATATATATATATATATATATATATAATTATTATATGTGATACACTGGAAATAATAAACATTGAAATGCCCCAAGTTTCTTAAACTATGTGTTTGTGTGTGTGTAATGTGCTTGTGTTTAAGATTAGAGGTGAAAGACAAATAATATTCATGGCTGTTGGATGAATCATAAAGATGTTAATGTGTATCAGAAAGTGCTGATGTGGCCTCTACTAGACCCATTATAAAGGTTCATGACAATGCATAATACAGGTGGCCAAATGTCAGGATTCGGGATCGACACCTGGGACCGGAATCTGAGTGGCACCTGGTCTTCACCAGAGCCCACCGCAAAGCGGGATGGTCTTGCGGTGTGCCGCCAGGTCGCTCCACATGTGTAACTAGCCCGTGGTGGCATCCAGGTCGAGGTAACATTTGCAGGAGACAGTCTCGTGGTCAAGTTCAGGCACATGTTCAGGGCAGGCTGCAGAGATCCAAGGTCATGTCCAATCCGGGGTCAGCAACAAGGGGTCACAGGAGCGCGGGTAGCAGGTGCACCTTATAGTCCAGTGCACCTTATATGGGACAACTTACGAGACACAGCTGCCATTACTGTGCACAGGTTTCTGCCACCTGCTGGTTCATTCATCCATTTAATTCAGGTGTGCCTTATCATATTCCGCTGCATCTTATATATGAACCTAGACGTTTTAAGTGCAGCATTTATTGATAGCCTTATAATCCGGTGCGCCTTACAGTCCGAAAAATACGGTAGTTCGCTGTTCTTACTATAGGTTCTATGTGTGGTATACAGGCGGTCCCCTACTTAAGAACACTCGACTTACATACGACCCCTAGTTACAAACTGACCACTGATATTGTATTATTTGTCTTTAGTCCTAGGCTACAATAAACAGCTGTAACAAATATCACTTGTGTCTATAATGAAGAGTTAGTTGTTAATCCTGTTCTAATGAAACACCAAAATTTTTACATACCAATTTGTCACGAGAACCAAAAAATTTCTGGCGGTATTACAATGATAAAATAAACAGTTCTGACTTCCATACAATTATTTAAGAACAAACCTAAAAACCCAAAAAACAACCCTATCTTGTATGTAACCTGGGGATTGGCCTGTATAAGGACTGAGCCAATTTTAGTTTAAGTGCTTGACTTTTTTTAGGTGTACACACTAAAGCCATATTCACATGTCACTATCTAGGAGTGTGATGAATATATAGAAACATACCTCCTTCCAAGAGAGACCCTTTCAATTGAATAGCCAGACTCACTATACCGTCTCTGGACCTTAGGCAAGAATTTTAACTTTTAGGTGTATCTTGTGTGCAGCCACAATCAGATGTATCTAGAAACAGAGCCTATCCAAAAAGAGGGCTGGTGTTCCACTCTGGCATCTTCTGTGGTTAGAGAGAAAAGATTGCGAATAGAATAATACTGTTTCAGCAATTCACTGAGTTTTTTTCAAAACCTATTATACTCACAAACCAAAGGTAAAAGTAGGCATCAATAAAATCAACATTAAATAGGCAAGGTTATGCGGTATAATAAAAGCTATGTATTTGTGAAATGAAAATCATAACAGGAACTGTACTTTCACATTTTTGTCATACTCAGTGGTGTAACAACAGCTGCAGTAGATGTAGCGTCTGTACGGGGCCCGGGCGCAGGGGGGCCCGTGCTGGACAGGGGAAAGAATAATTTATTCACTTGCTTCCTGCCCCTGAAGCCGGAACTCTTATTTAAGCAGCAGTCCCCGTGCCCGAGACGACATCCAATTAATTTGTTATGGATGTTGCCCCCCGGGCCGTCCCACTTCTCCACGGACTTTGGTTGGATATGGCTCGCACAGCTCGCGTACGTCCGCACCACCCCAGTGCACCATGCGGCCAGCCCGCAACCTCACCTGCATCCGGCCGCTCACCTTCCGGCCCGGCCCACACCTCATCTGCAAGGCTGGATCGCCGACCTCACACGTAGCCGTCCCCCGCCACCACTTCCCACCCCACTTCCATGCGCCGCAATTACCGAGTGACATCCAGCGTATGAAGGTGGGTGAGTATAAGTAATACATATGTAATGCATGTAATTTTTTTGAGTGAGTATTATGCTGTAAATTGTGGTATTTGTTGTATATACTGCATGGTGGGTGTGTATATAAGCTGTATGTGTGTGTATGTGTTGTTATACTGAATGTGTGAGTATATATGCTGTATTTGTTTTGTGTTGTTTATATACTGGATCTGTATGTATAATGCTGTATATCTGTCATATGTGTTGTGTATACGGGATGTGTGTATATATGATGTATACATGTTGTGTATGTTGTGTAGATATACTGGGTGTGTGTGTATATTTCTGATATCTGTTGTAGTTGTATATAACTGGATGTGTGTGTATATGTCTGTATATGTGTGGTGTATGCTGATATACCAGATCGTGATATGTGCTGCATATCTGTGTTATGTGGTTGTAACTGGATGTGTGTGTATATGCTGTAATATCTGTGTGGTATGTTTGTATTTACTGGATGTGTGTGTTATATATGCTAATTCGGGTATATTGGTATTGTTGAAATTTGATGTGTATTACTGTTAGGTGTGTAATAATTTCATATCTCGTGTATATAATGTATGAATGTGTATAAAAGGATTGCTCTTGTATAAATGTGTGTGAATAAATATGTATCGTTAAGCAAAGGGGCGCCAGTCAAAGGTCTGCTATGGGCCCCTCTCTGCTGGTTCGCCCCTGGTCGACTCCTTTATTTTTTACTTAATGCATTTCTCTTTTTCACCTCCCACTACCACATTTTTGTGGACATATCTGGGTGTTTATCTAAGGAACGGAATTGTACTTCGTAGTGGCACCATTCAATTTTCTGTCAAATCTTCTGTCCCTTTGCTCACAAGCTTTATTTTTGTACTTATTTTCCTTTTTGTATCAAATGACCCATCTTCTCTTCATTCTTCGAGTTAGTTTTAATAGGGAGAGTACCAACTTAGATATTGTTGTCCTAAAGCTAGTAAAAATTAATGCAAAATGTTGGAGAAAAAAACAGTTATGTGTCACTGTTTTCTAACATGCATAGTCTATTGGAGCAAGTGTATAGTGTCATTTTTGTAGGATTTTGTAGTTTTTTTGGTGCCACCAGAATGACTCTACAAACTTGATCACTTTTTGTTAAAATCGTTTCTCCTTCATTACAGTGAATATTTTTTTTTTAATAGATACATTTTGGGAATCAGAGATAGATGTTGTATTTTGTTTTTTTATATTGATGGTTTAGTGTGAATTTAGGTCTTAACCTACGGGCCTTGAAAGGCTCGTCGCCAATCACATTATGTCTGGTGGGAGGCAATTGTTTGAAAGAATGCAGCACCTTAGCCTGCTGTTTAGTTCTTCAGGTGGTGAGTATCTCCATTAGGTTTTGATGGTACCATAGCTGAATGCCACTTCATAAAGGTTATTTGTCATATATAATACAGGCAGTCCCGGGTTACTCCAAGATAGGGTCTGTAGGTTTGTTCTATTTGAGTTTGTATGTAAGTCGTAACTGTATATTTATCATGTAATCCCAGCCAGAACTTGGGTTGTCAAAGCAATATTAACACTAAATCTTCATTCGACAACATTTGATACTGTTATAGCTTTTTTATTGTATCCTAGGACTAAAGTAATAAATTTCCAATATCCAGAGGTCCGTTTGTCTATGGGTCGTATGTAAGTCGATGTTCTTAAGTAGGGGACCGCCTGTAAGTTAAAATAAGATGCAGATATAATATTGGGCAGACATTTGTTGGAGATTGTTCCAACTGAGCCCCCTTCCCCAACTATTTTATTTTCGGATTTGGTATCCGATTGTTTATTTTAATTTTCGTGTTGTTCTGTCTTGATGTCTGCGCGTACTTACAGCCATTTAGAAAACTTAAGAAGTAGTTCATCAGATAACTTTTGTCTCATTTTCATTAGGAGAAAAGTAGTTCTGTAGTTCCAAAAACTTATCTCAGATTGCATTACATTTTTCCATTTTCTGTAGAACTTTTTAAATGAAAGCACTATTTGTGGTGTAACTAAGTCCAACTACCTCAGCTTTATCATCCCACCATCAGACATTTTGTATTCTGGCAATGTTTAAGACTGTGTAGTGCAACTCTTACTTAAAAATATAGAAGAAAACTCAGTAAAACGTTTTATATACAAAAATACAGGACATTTTCTATTCTTTATAACAGTAAGAAGCCTCTCGCTTAGGATGCATTTCAAGGTGACAATACACAGGAAGATAAGGGTGGGAGCGATCAGGCAGCGCCGGGCATTGTAAGGCAGTGATTTTTGGGAAGTATCACTTTCACTTTCTTATTAGTTTCGGAGTAATATTTGATAAAATCCTTAACAGAATATTCCTCTACTAACTCACAATATATTTGAAATTGTCCAACTTCTAACCTAACTAGCCCCCCCCCACCCCCCCCCCCCCCCCCCAAAAAAAAAAAAAAATTCTGGACCCTTCTCTGGAAATCGATCACTGCAGTGTTCATTTTGTTTGCCATAACGGACTCGGAGAAAAAAGAGATGATAAAGAAAGCATACCGAGATTCCAACATACTTAGTGACTTGAGACATTTGTGCATATTTTTTGAGACCTTTGTAAAATGTCTCAAAGAGATCTGAAAAAAATCACCCATGTTACAACACAGGAAAAGTGAGATTGATAACTTACTAAAGAACAAAAGAAAAATAACACAACAAGCCAAACAACAAAGAGATAAGATAATGCACCCCCTGAATTTTACATTGGTACTCAAAACGACCTAATCTCGTTCACATTCTCATTTGCAAATTTGTAAGCTTCAACTCGTCTTTTCATCTGAGCAAGCACTAAATATCATTATACGACTACTTCTGTAGCCCTATTCGCCCTTGATTCTTTATATACGAGGGCGGTTGATGACTATTTTATGCCACAGTATGATTTATTTATTAAATTATTTTATTACTTCATTCTGAACCTTAAAATAATCTAGACCATCAAATAAAAATGACAAACTAGCTAAACAGAGCTAGTAATGGCTCTGGGGGGTGTTACCATAACTCCTCCACTTCTATAACTTCATAACTGTTATATTTTATTCTCCTGCACCTCAGCTCCTCAGCACTTCCCCAACCTCTGTCTGATGTAATCTCACCACATGGTGAGTGTGTGTATATGTGCTGCATATCTGTGTGTATGTGTTGTATATACTGAATGTGTGTGTATATGTGCTGTATATCTGTGCGTATGTGTTGTATATACTGGATGTGTGTGTATATATGCTGTATATCTGTGCGTATGTGTTGTATATACTGGATGTGTGTGTATATGTGCTGCATATCTGTGTGTATGTGTTGTATATACTGAATGTGTGTGTATATATGCTGTATATCTGTGCGTATGTGTTGTATATACTGGATGTGTGTGTATATGTGCTGCATATCTGTGTGTATGTGTTGTATATACTAAATGTGTGTGTATATATGCTGTATATCTGTGCGTATGTGTTGTATATACTGGATGTGTGTGTATATGTGCTGCATATCTGTGCGTATGTGTTGTATATGTTGTAAATTTGATGTGTATATACTGTATGTGTGTATATAATGTGCATATACTCGTGTGTGTATAAATGTATGAATGTGTGTAAAAAGGATTGCTCTTGTGTAAATGTGTGTGAATAAATATGTATCGGTAAGAGAAGGGGGCCCCAGTCAAAGGTCTGCTATGGGGCCCAGTCTCTGCTGGTTACGCCCCTGGTCGTACTCCTTATTTTTTTTACTTATGCATTTCTCTTTTTCACCTCCCACATTCCACATTTTTGTGGACACATCTGGGCTTGTTATCTAAGGAACGGATTGTACTTCGTAGTGGCACCATTCAATTTTCTGTGCAAATATTGCTGTGCCCTTTGCTCACAGACTTTATTTTTGTGACTTATTTTCCTTTTTGTATCAAATGACACATCTTCTTCATTCTTCGAGTTAGTTTTATAAGGGAGATACCAAACTTAGATATTGTTTTCTAAAAGCTGTAAAAAATTAAATGAAAATGTTTGGAGAAAAAAACAGTTGTGTCACTGTTTTCTAACATGCATAGTCTATAGAGCAGTGTATAGTGCCATTTTTGTAGGATTTTGTAGTTTTTATTGGTGCCATCCAGAAAACTTTACAATCTTTGATCACTTTTTGTTAAAATCGTTTCTCCTTCATTACAGTGAATATTTTTTTTTAATAGATACATTTTTGGGAATCAGAGATAGATGTTGTATTTATGTTTTTATTTGATTATGTTTATGTGAATTTTAGGTCTTTACCTGACGGGCATTGAAAGTCTGTCACCAATCAGATTATGTCATGGTGGGAGGCAATTGTTTGAAAGAAGGCAGCACCCTTCAGCCACTGCTGTTTAAGTTTTGCAGTGTGGTGAGTCATCTTCATTAGGTTTTGATGGTACCATACATGAATGCCACTTCATTAAAGGTCATTTATCATATATAGTAGATTATTTTAACAAACTAACGATGCAGATATAAGAGTTGCAGACATTTGTTGGGAAGATTGTTCCAGACTGAGGCAACCCCCCTTCCCCAACTTATTTTATTTCTTGGTAATCCGATTGTTTATTTTAATTTTCGTGTTGTTCTGTCTTGAGCTGCGCTATTAACAGCACTTTAGAAAACTTTAAGAAGTAGCCATCTGAAGATAACTTTGTCCCATTTTCATTAGGAGAAAAGTAGTTCTGTAGTTCCAAAAACATATTTCACATTGCATTACATTTTCCATATTCTGTAGACTTTTTAATGAAAGCACTATTTGTGGTGTAAACTAAGCCAACTACACTAGCTTTATCATCCACCATCAGACATTTTGATAAATCTGGCAATGTTTAAGACTGTGTAATGTAACTTACTCCATTGATGTTTATGAAAGAGTGTTTTAGGCAGTTTCTATGTAAATTGTGAAGTCATTGTGCAAGGATGGGAATGAGGGAAACTGCACCAATAAACTATTGACTAATGTGTTATCTGTCTCTAGGTTTATAACAGAGATGTTACCTTTATAGTAATACAACTACCTGTGAGATTAATAAAAAAAAGACAGGGTTACTGATAAATGTAGATAATAGCAGGATAAGGTCAGGGTCAACAAGATGATGGTCTTTAAAAATAGTGAGGAATCAATAAACTTGTTTCACAAGAACTTGGTAGTAAAGGTACAGTACAATGTATATTATTTTGTATATTAATTTAAGATCAGCGATTCAACTTTCAGAGTAGTAATGTCCGTTAAGGCATGCATTAGAACAATGGACATTTTCTTAGATACTTAAAAAATACAAGAAGAAAAACTCAGAAAACGTTTTATATACAAAAATACAGGACATTTCAATTCTTTAGTAACAGTAAGAAGCCTCTCGGCTTAGGATGCATTTCAAGTGTGACAATACACAGGAAGATAAGGGTGGCAGCGATCAGGCAGCGCAGCATTGTAAGGCAGTGATGTTGGGAAGTATCACTTTGTAAAAATGTCTCAAAAAGAGATCTGAAAAAATCACCCATTTAACACAAGGAAAAAGTGAGATTGATAACTTACCAAAGAAGCAGAAAGAAAAATAACACAAACAAGCCAAAACAAACAGAGATAACATAAATGACACCTACTGAGTTTTATATTAGGTATAGAGATGAGCGAACATGCTCGTCCGAGCTTGATGCTCGGTCGAGCTTTATTTGATTATGTTTATGTGAATTTTAGGTCTTTACCTGACGGGCCTTGAAAGTCTGTCGCCAATCAGATTATGTCATGGTGGGAGGCAATTGTTTGAAAGAAGGCAGCACCCTTTAGCCACTGCTGTTTAAGTTCTGCAGTGTGGTGAGTCATCTCCATTAGGTTTTGATGGTACCATACATGAATGCCACTTCATTAAAGGTAATTTGTCATATATAATACAGGCAGTCCCCGGGTTACATACAAGATAGGGTCTGTAGGTTTGTTCTTAAGTTGAGTTTGTATGTAAGTCGGAACTGTATATTTTATCATTGTAATCCCAGCCAGAACTTGGGTTGTCATAAGAATCAATATTAACACTAAATCTTCATTACAGACACATTTGATAACTGTTATAGCTGTTTATTGTAGCCTAGGACTAAAGTACAATAAATTACCAATATCCAGTGGTCAGTTTGTAACTAGGGGTCGTATGTAAGTCGAGTGTTCTTAAGTAGGGGAAGCAGAAAGAAAAATAACACAAACAAGCCAAAACAAACAGAGATAAGATAAATGACACCCACTGAGTTTTACATTAGGTACTCAAAACAGACCTAATCTCTTCACATTCTCAATTGCATGTAGCTTCAACTCGTCTTCATCTTGCAAGCACTAAATATCATTATACAGACTACTCTGTAGCCCTGTTCGCCCTGGATTCTTTATATAAGATGGCGGTTGATGACTATTTTATGCCACAGTATGATTTATTTATTAAATTATTTTATTACTTCATTCTGAACCTTAAAAATAATTTACCATCAAAATAAAAAATTACAAACTAAGTTACTCCAGAGCTAGAATAGCTCTGGGGGGTGTTACCATAACTCCTCCATTCTATAACTTCATAAGCTGTTATATTTATTCTCCTGCACCTCAGCTCCCTCAGCACTCCCCACAACCTCTGTCTGATGTAATCTCACTGCAGCAGTGGTAGTTTCAGCATAGAGTGCTAGGGTGAAGTTTTCCTTGTACACTGTGACAGCCTGTGAAGCAGGACCCTCAATCCTGCTGCTTCATGCAACAATGTTATTACTCTGAAATGTCTAAATTTTCTTTTATATGTACTGTATGATCTGTAAAGCGCTGCAGAAGACATTGTAAAAATACAAATTAAAGGTTTATTATTAGTAATATTTTTTTTTAATCATATTATTATTTATTTTTATTTTTAACACTAAACCATATTCTGTCACACAAAAAAATGTAAATTTTTGAATTATTGAGAAAACGGAAAGCAAAAGAAGAAAACACTGGGTGGATTTATCATGACTTAAACGCCTGAAAACAAAAAAGGGAAAGGCACTTTTTCTGGCCCTCACACCGGAGGGGACAGTGCAAGGCTGTGCAACGGCCCACATTCCCTTCCCCACTACCTATAGTCTGCACCTGGTTTGGGCACAGGCTGAGGCACAGTTCTGCATAGAAATTGCGCCCATGATGCCATAAATTTATCAGCAGTCCGGAGGCTCCTGATTGATCCGGCGGGTGCTGTAGGCGGGGTTTGGATCATAACGAATTTTTCTGGAACATAAGATTCATTCATTCAATTTGCATTTAAAGGGGTATTCTCGTCTGGGCATTCACATTCAGTTTCATTAATCTGTCATACAAAAACATTTCTTTAATTGGATGTTATTAAAAAAATGTTCCTGAGTGAAGATAATTTCTCTGTCATCTGGTCCCTTAGAAAACAAGACTGTGTCCCTGGATACAACCACCTCTGCTGGAGGGATTGCGCAAAGAAACAAAAGATTTTGTATATGAAATGTCCGGGAGTTACTGGATATCCTATAGCCGCTCTGTGGTAATGATCACTGAAGCCATGTGGTCAGGAAGGGGTCAATAGCTCATGTCTGGCCACTGCTGCCAAAATGTGAGGTGGTCATATCCGAGGAAGCTATCTCGTTTCTAAGGGACAACATGGCTACATTTATGAGAAATTATCTTCACACAGGAACATTTTTTTCAATAACATCAATTGAAGAAATGTTTACATATGGCAAATGAATTAAATTAAATGTGAATGCCCAGATGGGAAAACCCCTTTAAGCCCTGTTGTTTTGATGGTTTATGTTCTTAAAAATTCCTGTTCTTCACAGTATGTGTCAATAGAAATAAGTAAGCTTGCTTTACTATTGTCATGTTTCTAGCAGCACAGCATTAACAATGTAAATGCAACAGTATTACACGGTAAAAAAACTGGTAAAAAATCCATTACATTTACAAATTAAATTATTTTATTACTTCATTCTGAACCTTAAAAATAATCTACCATCAAAATAAAAAATGACAAACTAAGCTAAACAGAGCTAGAATGGCTCTGGGGGGTGTTACCATAACTCCTCCATTCTATAACTTCATAAGCTGTTATATTTATTCTCCTGCACCTCAGCTCCCTCAGCACTTCCCCCAACCTCTGTCTGATGTAATCTCACTGCAGCAGTGGTAGTTTCAGCACAGAGTGCTAGGGTGAAGTATTCCTTGTACACTGTAACAGCCTGTGAAGCTGGACCCTCAATCCTGCTGCTTCATGCAACAATGTTATTACTCTGAAATGTCTAACTTTTCTTTTATATGTACTGTATGATCTGTAAAGGGCTGCAGAAGACATTGTAAAAATACAAATTAAAGGTTTATTATTAGTAATATTTTTTTTATCATATTATTATTTATTATTATTATTTTTAACACTAAAACATATTCTGTCACACACAAAAATTAAAATTTTTGATTTATTGAGAAAACAGAAAGAAGAAAACACTGGGTGGATTTATCATGACTTAAACGTCTGAAAACAAAAAAGGGAAAGGCACTTTTTCTGGCCCTCACACCGGAGGGGACAGTGCCAGGCTGTGCAATGACCCACATTCCCTTCCCCACTACCTATGGTCTGCACCTGGTTTCACACAGGAACATTTTTTTCAATAACATCCAATTGAAGAAATGTTAACATATTGCAAATTAATTAAATTAAATGTGAATGCCCAGATGGGAAAACCCCTTTAAGCCCTGTTGTTTTGATGGTTTATGTTCTTAAAAAGTCCTGTTCTTCACAGTATGTGTCAATAGAAGTAAGTAAGCTTGTTTTACTATTGTCATGTTTCTTGCAGCACAGCATTAACAATGTAAATGCAACAGTATTATACGGTAAACAATCAAAAAAACTGGTAAAAAATCAATTACATTTACATATTTCATGAGTTATATTTTATCATATAGCAGGTATTTATTTCACAAGGGAAATCATAGTTGTATTTAGGTGCTGCATAGAGTATATATACAAAACACATACTGCATTACTTGTTTAGTAATGCAAAATTCATAGCACAACGAGACACAGTAAGACATAGCAAAAATCAAAGAAACTACCCACGGTTGTCCATTCTCTATCTTAAAAGCAGTGGCAAATGAAAAAACTGCATGAAACCTCAGGGATTTAACTTTATTTGATTGACCACACAGAAAACAAGTCAATCAATAAACAATTATATTTAACTAATCCCTCGATAATAAAAGAAACTTCGTTTAATGTGTAAAAAACTAATTATTGCTTATTGAGTGAAAAAAAATACAATCAATGGAAATTGACAGTACAAGTGGTCGAAGAAATACTGGTATGTGGTGCTTTCATATTCTAGAGTGGTTTTCCAGATGGCCATCTTGAGCTGCGCTATTAACAGCACTTTAGAAAACTTTAAGAAGTAGTCATCTGAAGATAACTTTGTCTCATTTTCATTAGGAGAAAAGTAGTTCTGTAGTTCCAAAAACTTATCTCAGATTGCATTACATTTTCCATTTTCTGTAGACTTTTTAATGAAAGCACTATTTGTGGTGTAAACTAAGCCAACTACATCAGCTTTATCATCCACCATCAGACATTTTGATAAATCTGGCAATGTTTAAGACTGTGTAGTGCAACTCTTACTTAAAAAATATAAGAAGAAAAACTCAGAAAACGTTTTATATACAAAAATACAGGACATTTCTATTCTTTAGTAACAGTAAGAAGCCTCTCGGCTTAGGATGCATTTCAAGTGTGACAATACACAGGAAGATAAGGGTGGGAGCGATCAGGCAGCGCAGCATTGTAAGGCAGTGATGTTGGGAAGTATCACTTTGTAAAAATGTCTCAAAAAGAGATCTGAAAAAATCACCCATTTAACACAAGGAAAAAGTGAGATTGATAACTTAGATTCCGGACGACGCAGCTCAATCTCAGTACTACCCTCCACCTGGAAGCCCTGAAGGGTCTATATTATTACACTCCGCTCCCCAATTGATGCGCTGTGCTTTTCGTTTTTCTGTCCTTTATGTGATTTACAAATTTCATCAGTTGAATTTTATCATATAGCAGGTATTTATTTCACAAGGGAAATTATAGTTGTATTTAGGTGCTGCATAAAGTATATATACAAAACACATACTGTATTACTTGTTTAGTAATGCAAAATTCAAAGCACATTGAGACACAGTAAGACATAGCAAAAATCAGAGAATGGAGAGTGGGTAGTTTCTTTATCTTAAAAGCAGTGGCAAATTAAAAAACTGCATGAAACCTCAGGGATTTAACTTTATTTGATTGACCACACAGAAAACAAGTCAATCAATAAACGATTATATTTAACTAATCCCTCAATAATAAAAGAAACTTTGTTTAATGTGTAAAAAAATAATTATTGCTTATTGAGTGAAAAAAATACAATCAATGGAAATTGACAGTACAAGTGGTCGAAGAATGCTGGTATGTGGTGCTTTCATATTCTAGAGTGGTTTTCCAGATGGCCACACTGAACATAATGGGGCTGATGCATGATGCCTTGTGGGCCAGTTTTTTGGTGTACAAGGCATAAAAAAATTGCAATTTCTTGTCGTAGCCATGAATGACCCCAGAACTTATAGTATTTTGAGACCTTTCACTCCCCCATGATTGCCCCTGTGCTCCACAGCTTGCTGATCATTTCAAGGGTAGTCCTTGGGTCCAATAAAGGACCCCAGGTATGCCAGCAATAATTGCCAAAGGCAGAATCTAGCAGCACCAGTGTCATCCGAATACACTGCAATAAATCTGATCAATTGCTCAGATTAATACACTGAAATACTGTGTGCAAAAAAAGGTAAAAACAGTTTTCAAATAAAAAAATTTAAAATCTTTTTAGGTCTGCTAAAATCCCTATCCAATATAAAAATCTCATAAAGAATAAAAAAGTTAAAATTAACATATAGATCACATATTTGGTATGTGTAATAGCCTATACAAAAAAATAAAACTTGTGCCATGAACATGATCAGTATAAAAAGTGATCAAAAAGTCAAACACCCCAACATGATACCAACAAAATTACAAGCCCTAAACCTGCTCAGTCACAAAAAATGTGATGTTTCTTAGAAGATGGTGACACCATAACAAATCATTTTTCTCCCCAACTGAGCTTTTATTCTGCAAAACAAGTAAAATATAAAAAACTATGATTAATTGCTGTCATTTTAATAACCAACAGAATAAAGGTGATATATTTTATATGCTATAAGATGCATAAAACAAAAAATGAATAAAAATCAATTACAGAATTTATTTTTTGCAAAAGTTAAAAAAAATTATCAATGGGGTATTGCCACCACCAAAATATTATAACTGTAAAATTCATCTCATACTTCATCTCATATGAGATAGCCTTCATATGATTATTTGATCAAAAAATGAAGTGTTCTAGCTTGTTAAAAGAAATCTACCATCAAAATAAAGCATGGATAATCCAGGGACTCTTACTCATAGACCCAGGAATCATGACTGTTGTAATCGTCTAATATTTGTTTTCCATTGCCTCTTTTCTTCTAAAATAGATTTTTAAAATTACGGTAATGAGTTTGGTTGGCTACCCTAGCCAATTTTCCCAAAATGGCAGCATGTTGAGGGTAAAATATTTATTCTATCTCAGAGCCACTGTAACGGATTGCCAATCAAAGGCCTCATATGTGCATCGAGGCCTCCCACAAATAACCCCTGTTATCATAGTATCATAGTATATAACGCTGGAAAAAGTCCATCAAGTCCAACTTTTAAAAATTACTTCTAGAGAAAAAGATAATGCAATAGGTAAGTAGTTCCTAAAATCTGTAAAACCAACATAAGAACTAAAGAGTTGTACTTTCACAGTGGCATGAGCTGGGCACAACACTACAAGCACTAAAATTACATATTTGGGGAAAAACAGTCATTTTCATTCTGTACCAGCTGATTTACATTGACTTTTTGAAAGCAATTGTGGGGTCAAAAATGGGTTCAATTGTTGGGGGTTTATTTTATAACTATATTTCAGAGCCTCCCCAATTATCAGACAATGGGGGGATTTATTAATTCTGTCGCAAACTTTACAGTTGGCATCTGAAATCCGACGACAGAAAGCATAGCCCGATGTATTAAAGTAGCGCACAGCTGTAATTAATTAATGCGCAGATGGAACTAATCCATTGGGAGCCAAAATGCCGACACAAATGAGATGTGCACCAAAATCTTACATGGGCTGCACCTGTTTTCAGACCATTTTTTCCTGGTCTGTTCTGCTCCAAAAATTGTGCCTAAAAACACAGACAAACTCAACATAAATGTGGCAGATGATGTGGAAAATATAGGCCACGCCCACTTGCGCCAAAGAAGACGGACGAGTTGGGATAGTTGGAAACATCTGTTCTTTCTGGCACAAATGCATCATAAATGATCCACAACACTTTTGCATCTAAGTTCCCGACATTTTTTTGGCGCATATGCGATAATACATCTGCCCCAATGTTATGTAGTATAACATAAGGCCTCAACTGCATATAGTGCTCACGTTCTCCTAAGCCGCGTTGTCTTTCCAGACCAAAGATTACAGCCACATGTAGGAAAAAAACAGCATAATATGTAGAGAGATTACTTTTTATAGTAGCACAAGCTGGATATGACTCTAAAACAGTATATGCATAAAAAAGGAAAACATGTTTACTACCACACAAAGTAGAATAAAATGTCTTCTTTATTGCGTAGTCCTAAAAAACTCACTAACAAAGAGTGTAACTGAAGTAAAACACCACTTTCAATTTTGGAGGTCTCAGCTATAATGTATAGCAGCTAACAGTGCTGCCGGTATGCCCCTCCATCCTTAAATGCCAATAAGCACCCCACCCCCCCCCCATGAAATCATGGGAGGGTGCAGATCAGTCGGGAGCCTGTTAGAGGCTTCCATAGCTGTCATGCGATATTTGGTAAAGAAGCAGTTTATAGAAAAAATATCGCAATTCAATTATAATGTAGTATATTGTATAAGTGATTAGATCCCATACAGTTCAAGGCCTGAAATGAAAAACAATTCAAATAACCCCATTTCCCTAGAACACAAATAAAAATAAACAAACCAATTATAAATATGATATCCCATATCCCAGCTTCCAAAAACCTCTTTTCTATCACAATTTTAAAATGATTATTCCTCACCTTGAATTTTTCACATTTTGGATTTTGAATTTTTATTCAGACAAAGGTCACCTGGTTAATTCTTGCTTTACTTGTTTTGTTGAAAATATTTGTCAGGAAGGAATTTTCCTCTAATAGGAGTGTCTGTCCTCAGGGCTTTTTGCCATCCTCTGGATACAAAGTGTAGTATAATATGACTTGGACCTAACAGGAAACCAAATGGCCTACATGATCAGCATGATAAGGGCAAATCTCGGGGCAAATACAGCAGCCACTAGTGTTTAGGAGTAGAAGTGCAGCACAAACAGAGTTAGAGAAGCAGCAGCCACTTTTGTCGAAAGGGACAATACACCAGGATCTAATGCAGAACTGATGCACTTAAATTATATGGTGCACTCCGCACTGCTCTGAAAGTGTGCACCATCTTGTTTTAGGTGCACCTTTAACATACAGCATGCAACACAATTCTGTCTATTAGCTGTAATAAATGTGGCTTGTGGTCTGAATCGGCACTGGAACACGCCTTTTGGTGCAGAATTGTGTGGCCTGGTGGTCACAGTGCAAAGTACAACAGAAAACTGGTGCAACCAGTTGAATAAATGTGTCCTATTACCTCCGCCACACATATACTTTTTTTCAGCAGTTTCAAGGATGAAATAGCATAGTTTAATAGTATTCCATATTTCCTGCCGCAGATTGACATATACTCATCATACTGACGTCAAAAGGGTACTCTTTTAACACTGTACTTTTGAAAATACCGAAATGTGAACATACGCTAAAATGTCTCCTTACTAACTGATATTTTTTTATTAAATCTATAGACATTCTCCACATGATACCATACTTAAGCATGTCTGTTTTTAGAAAGCTGAAATTCGGCAAGTTTCAGCTACAGATATACAGTAAAGACCAGTGGTTATTGATTTATACTGTTGATTTATGTTTTATACAGCATGTGAACTTTCATTGCGATTAGAAGAACCAACAAAAGCTCTCCATGCTCCAATGACTGGATTGCTTCCCTACCTGCATAAATTGAAATTACCTCTGTGCTGCTCATGCTAATCCACAGCAGGTGTTTCAGATGCAGAAACAGCACTGATCAAAGGCAGCCTGAATATAAATCACTTAAGGGGAAAACACGTACACGAAACTAGAGAACTCAGTAATGCCATTAGGATCCCTACAAAGTTAAAAATAAAATTCATTTAATCAAATCATCTGTCCATTCTCTTCAAATTACATATTTCACTCATACAGTGGGTATCAAGAATAATTCAAAAACAGTTAAATCTCTGTACTTCTACAGTATATAGAATAGTATGGTATTATGGTGGATTAAAGGCAGATTAAGATAAATTCAGAAAGGGCAGTTTAGTAAAATTATTGATGCATTCTCAGCCTTAGGTAGAAGTAGATTCTTATTGATAGGAGAGATTTAGGGGTCATTTATCAACTTTTGTTTCCCATTGAAAAAGGCACAAACTGCTGTTGTGCAGTTCCATTTCTGCAAACATTTCGTTTTTCATTGCCCTCGCCAGTTCCTGAAAAGTATGCAATTGACTCCTGTTTCCTACTGAAATTGAAAGGTTTTCAGTGAAGTTGTGTCAATTGTAGCAAGCTGTAGCCAAACATATGATGAGACCTAACCCCCACTGCCACAAATGGACATAAGTGTACGTTGGAGGCAGCCGCGAGTTGCTGGGCATACAGTTTCGTCAGTTGGGCATAGAGTTTCGTCCAGAGATTGTGTGCACAGAAGTAGTGGCCGGCCTGATCGCGGCAAGAACCATTTGATTGCCAGGATCCTGCTCCGATGGCAGATCAGTATTAACACTTATTGCTGTCATTTCAAATTTTGGTGCCACTGTAACTAAATGATACTCCCTATACTCCCTATCCATGGCCTCCTTCCTTCTAAAATCAACTTTTTAAATTATTTCATTGAATCTGAAAGGTTACCCCCAGCCCCTATGTGATCTGGCTTAAAAGACTATTACACGAACCCCCTGGTCCCTTATATTACAGCCAGTGGAGAGGAGAGGCTGGCCCCTATAGCAAATTCCTGCATGCCCTTCCCCCCTTCTCCTTCAAAAATATATACATATTTCAACATTCAAATGTTTATACACTCATATACACACACATAAAGTTCCATACTCATACATAATACACACATAAATACAGTATATACACAGACACCATACATCATGTACAAATATACATACAGTATATACTACATATACACATGCATACAGTAAATACACACAATTTTAAAAAGTGCATGCATCTTATAGTCCGAAGGTCAGGGTGATCCAGCACACCCTTGTGACTGCTGTAATGGAGATCGGGTGAGGCGCTGGCATAGCTCTTTACCCGATCTCCTAGAGAGGAGAGCCTGGCACTGCTCTGTCCCCCTCCCCTCTCTTGGGGTCCCAACATGGTTATCACCTCCCGGACCTGTAGTGATGCCAGAAGCATGTGACCAATCACATGCCTCCTAGATCACTCCTCATGCTTCCAGGGATGAGGCAGAGAACTGGGACAGAGTAAGAATAGGAGGGGATGTGTTTCTGTGTGTGTGAAAAGTAGTGATCAGTGTGTTCCTTGTGTGTATAGCACAACTGTGTGTGTTTCTGTGTATTGTAGTAGTGGCCAGAGTGTTCCTTATGTGTGTATAGCAAAGCTGTGTGTGTGTTTTTTGTTTATAGCAGTGCCCAGTCAGTGTGTGTTTGTGTATAGCACAGCGCAGTGTATCTAGCAGTGTCCACTGTGTATAGCAGTGGACAGTGTGTTCCTATGACTGTGCATAGCAGTGTTCCTATTTCTGTTTGTGTGTATAGCAAATCTGTGTGTTTGAATGATGAACCAGAGATTTTTGTGTAAATGTATGAATGTAGCAGAGCTGTGTGTGTAAATGAATGGATGTTCCAGTTCTATATGTGTAAATATGGGTGTACAGAGCTGTGTGTGCTGTTGTGCGACCAACAGGGATATTTTAATTGGTATAAAAAACCAATGTGTGGAGACAGAAAGCCGGACACGGAGAATTGGTGGACAGAAGAGGACCTCCGGGGGGGGGGGGTCGGTGAGTGCACTTGCTGTATACTAGGGACAGGGGCCTGCAGGCTGTATACTGGGGGCAGGGGCTGCAGGCTGTATATAGGGAGCAGGCTGGGACCAGAGATACATATTAAGATACATGCATGTATATATATATAATATAATATAAATATATAAATAATAATATATAAATATACATGTAAAGATAAATATAAAAGGTATTTTTATTATACTTACCTCATGCCATCCAGCACATCGTTGTGTTGGGTCAGGACATGGTGACCTCCGCCAGGAGGAAGAGAAGAGGTGGGCCATTTTGGGCTGTGCTGCAACAACAACGACAGCAGCAGCAGTAGAGGGACAAGCCCTCTTCAGCGCTGATAAGGAGCTATGCTTAGCAGGGATATAAAGGTTTGGGCCTGGGAGGACGACATAAATAAATTACTTGTACTTGTACTTACTTGTGTTGTATGGGCGCACAATAAAATCTAATTTTACAGGACATACTTTGCACCAGTATCATTCTAGAGTACCGTATTTTCTGGGTGATAAGGCGCACCGGACTATAAGGCGCATTACTAAAAAATTCCATATATAAGGTGCACCGGACTATCAGGCGCTGGGTCCGGGGGCGTGGAGGAGGTCCGGGGGCACGGTGTGAAAACCGAGGGGAGGGGTCGCAACCAGCGACTCTCCACAGTTCCGGCAAGAGGTGCGTAAGGTGGTAAGGTGGAGGAGGGCAGCGGACCCTACTTACATAGGTTCCCACTACCGGAGACAGCAGATCTCCAGCGGGAACTCCGACGTCCACCAGATGTCGCTGCTGCGCTGAAGAGAATCGGAACACACTCAAGTCCACCGGCCTATTCCTAGTGAAGGTAAGTGCAAGCTCCGCGCCATTTTTTTTAAAACATGCGGTGGTTTTTCCGAATCCGTCGGGATTTCGTTCGGCCAAGCCCCTCGATTTCTGTCGCATGCATGCCAGTCTCGGGGCAATTCAGGGGAAATCGGCGCAATTTGGAAATATTCGGGTAACACGTCGGGAAAACGCGAATTGGGCCCTTAGTAAATGACCCCCTATATGTGTGGGGATTGTGTTATGATTTTGACCTTTTTTCACATTATTGGGCACATTTACTGACCTGTCCAACGAAGATTCCCGAAATTCACTAAGATAGCGTACCCAATTTCCTGCATGTGTTGCTTCACCTTCTTCTTCATGGTGCATGTAAGTGCATTGTCTTGGGACACAATTTGAAAGTTAAATACCGCACTCAGTCCGAATCCGTCGGATCGACCGACGCCATGCCCCCCAATTTCTGTTGCATGAAAGCCAGCACAGCTGGGCCAAAAAAAAAAACATTGCGTGTGACACAATGCCAGCGCAGACTCACAGCCGTCACAGCCGTGTAATCCCCAAAAACTTTAGAAAGTCCGACGAACGTGCGTCTGCGGACCCTTACTAAATAATGCTCTATGGGGCAGATGTATCAAGCTGTCTGAAAGTCAGAATATTCCTAGTTGCCCATAGCAATATTTTTTATAACTTTGCAGATGCATAGGCTGACATTGTGCCTTTAGGATCCCCCCATAGACTGTTTTACGATGCCGCACCAGCTCCAATTATGAGCTAGGCCGGAATCAGCTCTGCGCCCGATATATCAGATGCTGAGCACTAAGAGGTTAAAGGAAATCTATAACGCCTCCTGCGCAACGTCACCTCCCTCTACAACATTGGAGAGGGAGGTATCTATCATGTTGGAGGTGTGACATCACCTACCTCTCTCAGTGTGAATAATTAGCAGCCCAGAGGATCGGGATATTGCATTTAGGTGCGCCAGGGTGCTTTTTAAAAGTCTCTTTTCCACTCAATACTGGCGTGTAAAGTTTTAAGAACACCACTGCTGGAATCCAGATGAAAAGGAGAATAGGTGAGTATGTACAGTATAATTTTACTTATAGACAGTGGTAGATTTCCTTTAATTGCTTTGTGAGGCATAGAGTGTCTGCTTTCTCAAACGGACACCATTCTTCTGTGCAACTTACTATGATACTTACCTGCTCCTCTGATACAGCTCCCTACTTGTACTGAACAATTGCTGCCTGAAATGACCCAAGAAAATAGTTGCAATACTTAGACTTCAAATCCTGACCCAAACTGTTACAGTATTTGCATTTACAGCATGTTTGCATGCACAATTATGAATATTAGCAGTATGCAAACTGTGTCAACACAGCATCTAGATGAGCATAGAGAGGTCCCAATGTATATTGCACAATAACTTCTCTGACATTGCTTGCTGCTGATTGGACAGTCTCAGCGATGATCAGCATAACAAATGCCCTCTCTTCTGATCCAGCATTTCCTCTCTGACAGTGGAGAGGATAATAATGGTCAGATAATGGGACTGATATCTCTGCAACCACTAAGACAAAAATTCAAAGTGTCACTGATAAGTAGCAACTACCTTATGGTGTGTTTATCTCACATGTGTGAGGTGATGAAAGATCATCTTTAACACTTGTCATCATATTACTTAGCTGGTCACTCGAGTTCCATGAAAGTGCATTGTTTGTCTATAATGAAGAGTGTGGCTATTCACTAAGATCATGCACCCGAAATCATGAATGTAATCTGTCGGACCTGAGCTTCCCCCCTCAGGTCCAACAGAGTTCACCGTCTTTTTTGTGCTGCATCTTAAACATAGGGCTTACAACACCATTTAAAAGTTAAAACCCGCACTCTGTCGAAATCAGTCCTACCGTCTGATGACACGCCCCCTAATTTGTGTCGCATGGAAGCCAGCACAGCTACTCCACAAAAGGGACACGTGCGTGCAACCCCAGTGCATACACTTCTTAAATAGTTGTGCAAGCCATTTTAGCCCCAAAAAAGGTGCACAGTACAACAAAAGTGACCCTTAGCAAATGAGCCCCACTGAGTTGCGTCTGCAATGTTTTGAAAGGGATCAGGTTTTAGGCTTCCATGCTTGCTTAGCCGGGAGTGTTGATTGACAGATGTCTTTCAGAGTCGGTTTCCTCTGAAAAGCTGGGTGGTGTCATCTGAACTTGCGAGTTAGCTACTGGTGGAAGCGTTGAGGAACTCCTTATATATAGTTTTGATTACAGGTTGCTAGTTATTGCAATTCTTTACACTTTGTATCTATTGTTATTGCTATTGGTTTTCTATGGGTGTCTAGGGGCGTCAATTTGCAGCTGTGCATCCAATCCAGCAAATTGATGCCCCTAACTGTTAGCCATAGCTGTGATCGGTTTGGGAGACACTTGTAGCTAGGATTGGCTGCACAATGGCCAATCTGGCAATATATTCAGGTCACAAAGGATGCACCCGAACCCTGGAGCTGAACTTAAAGTTTGGGTTGCTCATCTCTAGTCATCTCTCCTGGTGTGACTCAGTTTTCCCTGACTCAGACCTGTTTTCGGTTACTGCCAAGATGCATTTCTGTGTACTTGTGTGAACTCTGAACACAGTGTGACTGCTTGCTCCAAGTCTGGTTGTTGTTGTGCTGTTTGCTGGTCAGCTTCTAACAGGTTCTTGACAAGTTAGTAGGTAAATCATGGTGATGAATGCCCTTTAATGTTAGTCACTGGAAATTTTATCCTAAGGATAAGAATGTTTTTGTGAGTGATGCAAGTATAAGAACACATAAAAATAATCTTTGCCTCTTTTCAAACCTAAGCAAACCTGTCTGAAGCTTCATTATGAATGTAAGATTAGAAAGGCACAGAGCGAAAACATGATAATGTAAAATATGTAAATGTTTGAGGAAAATGCTTTTCCTCTCAATTGATGTGGATGCATTAAATGGTTTTTATTTATTGTGTAAATTATTTTCACCATAGATGTATGATTACATAATTAGGGATTGTAATATAGCAGGGTGCTATTAACAATGCCCTTGAAAACAAGTGTATAGAAAAGCATCTTTCCATGTTAGCAAATGTGTATTAAGTACACAAGGAAATAATATATGTAGCCCTCAATTTATCTTTAGAATCAAATTGGGCAAACAGATCAATTATTTCTGTATATCAGTCTGATAGTATCAAAAGATATAGGATTTCTACATGTACTTGACAAGTTTGCTTATTACTGGTTAAAAATTGTAAAATGATTCAAACATGAGAATAGTAAAAGATTGGTGTCAGATCCGCTGGAAGGGACACCTTGTCTGCTGGTCCTTCTACCCTCCATGCTGACAATGCTAGCGATCCTCCCCGAGTTTCTGTACGTCTCCGCGCTGGCTCCACTCCTGGTCCGCAGCGAGTTAACCCTGCTGCACATGCGGGGTAGCGGGCATCCAGGACGCGTGCGCTTTAGGGAAATTAAAGCTGTCTGTTTTCTGAATCAGCCTGGATTCCTGCTCCTATGGGATTCTGGGGGCGGGTTTCAGGCTGCATAAATTGGATCTGGACCTTCCACCTGTGCCAGTGTTTGTCCTTCTGGAACTTACAGCCTAGCTGGATTCCTGGTCTCCTGTAGCATTGTTTGCTTCACCCTGGAATTGTATTCACCAGTTAGGTTATGCTCCCTTGTCTAGTGGTTTGACCTTGACGTACCCTCTGGTGTGACCCGGCGCTTTTGCTTACCTTTCCATGTTCAGTGTCTTTACATCTTTAGTTCTCTTTCCTCGTGTCTGCTTTGGTTTCTTATGCTGTCTTGAACCCCTCTTGTTTTATCCTTGTTGGTCCTGTTTTTTCCCCCTGTCTGAATACTGTCCTAACTCCTACATTGCAGTTTTCTGTCTGTACCACCTCACTGCGGCTGACAGACCTATTTGGGTTCCTCTCACCTACCAGGGCCTTGCAGGGTAGATAGGAGGTTCCTGCGGCAGAGGCTCCCTACCTTCAAGGGGGTTTCTGCCTTGGTAGGGTCTAGTTGGTAGAACAGCGCAGGATTAGTTCGCCCTTTTGCTCTGTTCTGTCAGCCTGCACTCAGACAATGTGGTAGTTTGGTGTACAGTATTCCAGACGTAAGTTTTCCTAACAATTGGTTAACGAAAACCTTCGAATTTGGTTAACGAATTTACTTAGATCTACAGACAAAGATCATACTCCCAACTCTATTAGAAGAGGCAATGTTTTCTTTATCCCATCCTGGAAAATAAATTTACATATTTTACAGAATCTCCCAGTGAAGCATCAGTGGCTGTAAGTCTACACTCCCTAAATGGTAACATCTTCATAAAGATTCTTACTTCCCTGATCTAGTCTCCAGCCTCCCACTCAGCTAAACTAATTGCCCACACTGTACTGTTGGGAGTCTGTTCCTTATGGAATAGATATATTGGTTTGGCCAGTATCTCTCATCATGTCATTAGTCTTTCTGAAAAAGTCACATCCTGGAATATATATTTGCATATCTCCCAGAATCCCCAGTGGAACACCAATGGCTGCAAGTCTCCACACACATGCAGAGGCAGCCTTAAATGGGTTTGCCCATGAAAGAAAGTCCTCCAATTTTAATCCCTGTGTGATGTTTACACAATAAAGATCATTTTTACCCTTACTTTACAATTTAATCAGTTTTATTGGTGTCTTCGCTATTATTTAATCAGGAACTTTCTAATTAGATACTGCATGATACCTCTGTGCTATGAGATGCTGTGTGCTGACAGTGTGCTTAGAGTATCAAGGTACAGGTTTATCTACAGTTTGAATTAGCTTCTGAAGATTCCACTAGCATTTGACACTTAGAAAAAGAGAGATTAGACAGATTAGATATGAAAGATGATGAGATCTTTGAGATGGATATAAAACACATTGCTGGTCAAATTGTTTCATTTTTTGTCGTTTTGGTGACTTTTCACTGAGACTTTTGCTGTCGTTTTTCAAATACACCTTGGTCTGTGCCTTGTGCAGTGTACCTTATGTATCTTACGTGCAACCTTTCACTTAAGTATCACTTTTTTTGCTTATTTTTTGCTCCAGGTCCATGGACCCTGTTTTAACATGTAAATTTGAATTTTTTTCGCATGCTTGAAATGTTTAAAATTTTGCATAGTAACCTTGTTTTGGAAAATTTATACATTTTTGCATTTACATTTTTTAAAAATGTATTGGTTACTTCTAGCATTTTGATTGTGCTTCAATTGCATTTTGAAACACAGCTGAAGAGAGGGGATTTGCCTAATTACATTACTGTTAACATTTGCGTTTTCAAAATGCAATGTAAATGTGACCTTAATGCATATGTTAACATTGCATACGTTCAAAATGCTATTAAAATATGTGACCTCACTCTTAACATCATGTGTGACCGCAGCCTCATATGTCGTCATCTCCCTGGGGTCTGACTACAGTGCTTATAAATGCAGAACACAGCCTCAAATCCAAAATTTATAGTAGCCTCCACTCCTGCATATAAACCCCTCATGTGGCTTTTGTCCATGTGGATTTGAGACATTTGCAACAAAAATTCTCACAAAGAAGCCAAAATTTGCGCCTGCCAGGATAGGATAAACTGCACATGTATCACAAGTAAAAAGAGCTGCCAAATGTCTCAATAATTCACCACAGAAAGACAAAACTATGATACATGTCCCCCAATGTTTTATAATATCTGAAGAGTGAGGTGCTTGTTACCAATGAAGCAGGAAGGAGGCATTTCTTTTCTTCGGGACCTACATTTAATACAGCCAGTGAAATGCAACAGAATTGTGATCAAATAGTTTATTACTAGAGATGAGCGAGCACTAAAATGCTCGAGTACTCGTTATTCGAGACAAACTTTTCCCGATGCTCGAGTGCTTGTCTCGAATAACGAGCCCCATTAAAGTCAATGGGAGACTCGAGCATTTTTCAAGGGGACCAAGGGTCTGCACAGGGAAGCTTGGCCAAACACCTGGGAACCTCAGAAAAGGATGGAAACACCACGGAAATGGACAGAAAACAGCAGGGGCAGCATGCATGGATGCCTCTGAGGCTGCTTAATCGTACCATTATGCCAAAATTATGGGCAACAGCATGGCCATGACAGAGTGACCCAATGAGGCTAGATAGCATCTAAAACATGCAATAATTGACCCTGACACTATAGGGGACGGCATGCAGAGGCAGCGGCAGCAGCGGCAGGCTAGAGATCGTCTCGAATAGTGTCTCGCCCATACTTAATGCGCACTGCCTCCTCCTCATTCCTCCTCCTCGTTTGTTGTACACTAAAATCATAGGCACTGGCTATTTTTTTATTTTTTTTTGCCTGGCTCAAACGGCTCTAGCTATAATAGTATTGTATGTATTACTTGTATACATTTTTATGGAGGGCCACCTTCGCGTTCCTCATTATTGCCAATGTTTTGGGGTTGCCACATACAGGCACTCATAGTCTATTTTAATTTTCTGGAGGTGACCACCTGCCGTGTCTCTTATTTTGAAAGCTTTTTTGGACTCTGCCACTACAGGCCACTATCACAAAATTAATGTCTCCAGATCAGCAGCCTCCACAGTCGTCTTTATATATTGCAAAGCCTCCACAGGGTGCGGCACACTTTCGTCCTATTTGCAACAAAGCCATCCCACACCTTCTTCTCTCTCTATTGCAGCCTCCACACTTCTTCTCTCTTTCCTCCTCCACCGACTCGTGTCTTTCTATTTTCAGTGCAGCAATCTTTGCAGCCTCCACGGGCGTCTCTATTGCAGCCTCCCACAACGATAAAACGTCGTCTCTAGTGCAGACCATCTATTGGCACCTCCACACCAGCACACACAGGCCCTTCTCATCTCTTGCATTTTCCCGCCTCCACACCTTCTTTCTTAGCTCTCTTTTCCGGTGCTCTCTTTCCTTCCTGCAAGCCTCGCACACTCGTTCGTCTCCCCTATTGCAGATTGCAAGCTCCACAACGTCTTTCGTCCTCTATTTCATCCTCCACACGTCGTTCGTGACTCTATTCAAATCCCCTCCACCCTTCTTTCGTCTCTATTGCAACCCAGCCTCCACAAGTCTTTCGTCTCTATTGCAGCCGGTCCACAGGACCGTCGTTCGTTCCCCTCTATTATTGCAATTTCGAAACACAACAGCCTCACACGTCTTTTTCGTTCTCTATTTCCAGCCCCATCCACCCTTCTTTCTTGCTCTATTCCCTCCCGAATCACCCTTCGTTCTTGGTTGGTCTCTCTTTCAAACTGTGGCAGCCTCCACAACGTCGTTCGTTCTCTATTGAGGCATGCAAGCCTCCACAAACTTTTCTTCGTCTCTATTTCAACAAAAAAATCAAACAAGTCCCGCCCCCATTCAAAATCCCTTCCACTACACTTTCTTGTTCTTTTGCTCTATTTCAATCTATTATTCATCCTCCACCAGCGCACCACCCACGTCGTTCGTCTCTATTGCAAGCCTCCACAACGTCGTTTCGGTCTCTATTATATTGCAGCCGCCTTCCCCCCTTCTGTAACGTCTCTATTTCAACAATTTCATCGGCAATCCACTCCTCCACACGTCGTTCTCCACTCTATGTGTACCTTATTGCGCAGCTCTATTGTGCAAATCCTCCACATGTCGCGCCCCATATTTCGGCCTCCCCCAGCCCCTGCCGTTTCGTCCAGGGGATCCCGCTCTAGACGGACCTCCATCACATCCCCCTTGGCAAACGAGCGTGTCATGGCTAATTTTTTTCAGGTGTTTTCATCATATACGTTATTGAAACTTTGCTCTTGGTCCTTATCTTGCGTGCTGTCGGCGCCGAGATTCTTTTTTTATTTACTACATTAATAATACCGTCAACAACCTTTTGTTCACATAGGCAATCATTTCACTTCATTTATGTCATTTCATTCAAATATAGGAAAATTCAATTTCATGGCTTCTTGCTCACCCTCCTTTGGTTCCTCCTCTCTGTCCTCCCTCTCTGCTGTCCCTCTTCTGCCGCTTCTTCCCCTCTCTGCTCTTCCCTCCGTTAAACCAGCCAAATACTTATACGTACACGTTATTCCTCGGACAAAGGTAATTTTAATTGGTTTGAAGTCCTCATTTGGGGTAATGGTTTTCGCCATGCCCACTTTTATAGCTTGCCTCTTTGGTTTCATGATTTTCGCCATCGACAACTTTAGCTCGTTAGCTTGCCGCTGCTGCTTCTGCATGCCGTCCCCTATAGTGTCAGGTCAATTATTGCATGTTTTAGATGCTATCCTGCATCATGTCACTCTGTCATGCACCATGCTGTTGCCCATAATTTTTTCATAATGGTACGATTGGCAGCCTCAGAGGCATCCATCATGCTGCCCTTGCTGTTCTGTCCATTTCCGTGGTGTTCCATCTTTCTTTCTGAGTTTCCAGGTGTTTGGCCAAGCTTCCCTGTGCAGACCTTGGTCCCTTAAAATCTTAATGCTTTAGGTCCTCATTGAAACAAGCACTGCAAGCATCGGAAAAGTTTGTCTAATAACGAGTACTCGAGCATTTTATTGCTCGCTCATCTCTATCAGCTCTCACAAAACAAAACTCCCTACAAGTTAAAACCAGCCTTGTTGTAGAGTAACTACTCACCAGCATCTGAGATTACCGTCTTGTTCTCCACTATCTGTGTTTTTTGAATTTTTAATTTCTCATCCTCAAATAGAACTTTTTGGTTACCCAAAGTTAGATTAATTCAATTTTTAAACTTTTTTTTTAGTATCTTGTTTTTTTTAAGACCCTCTAGGGTGTTTTTATTAAACCCAAGAAGGTCTGTCATGCCTACCATATACTGTGCAATCACACGTAGTGGGCAAATTACGGTAAGTTTTACAAAGTAATGCAGAAATCAGAAAGACTCCGCCACATGTCATACGATACCCAAGGCTGTCCATTTGCACTGATTACCACTCCCCATGATGACATTTCCTGGAGTCTGTTTAAAATCAGGAAGAGACTTCATTATGATTTCTGCCAGCCTGGTTTATCCACATCACAGTTCTTTCTCAGCACATCTCCACAGGGGGCCGGGGCCCTTTAAAAAAGCCAGTCATTCAATATAATGGTCACTTCCTTCACCACGACTGAACATACTATCAATGGATAGTACGGACAGCACCCATTATTAAAGAGTTAATAGTACACCAAGGCCACCGAGGAAGGCTGATTGGACGTATACGGCGAAATCAGCATAAAAGAGATATTTGCGGTGGACCCAAGGGGGGGCGCTAACTATAATTGGATTACAATATATGTGTGCCGTTGGTGAGTGTTTTGACTAACACTAAGTTTTGTAGCGGCATGAGCCAAACTCTATTGCAGAGGATGTCATCCGGTATCACGCTGTATATGATGAAATTAAGAGAGCATAAGTAGTATCCAGTATTATTTTATATCCAGCCTCTCTTAATTTATTCATAACATCCCCCATATACATACTCTCAAATCAATTAGTACAAGTACTTCATACAAGGTCTCCTTTAATTAAATCCAGTCTGTAACATATCTAACCCAGTAGATGATATATAACCACACCACCCCTCAGGAGATATACCGCCAGACAGTATCATATTTCAGCAGACACTATCTGACTTATTAAACACTAAGCCTGGGACCCATTTACTATCTATAGACAATATATAGCAGCCTACTTAGTATATCAGCCCTTCCCAGCATATACAACCGCAAATTTATATACAGCCCCTCATATATACACATCCTCCCTAGTATATATCGACCTCACCAACATATACACACCCCTCAATTTATACAAAAAGGAGGGGAGGGTGAATGGCCTCCAGCCCCTCAACACCACTAAAGCAAGAGCAAAATCCACAAGGTGCTTCAATTCATAAACACAACTTATACTAATGAGTTCCTAAAATCATTCAACAACCATTAAGAAGAAAACTCTCTCTCTGACTGGCAAATCAACCTGTCTGCATCAGCTAATCACCATTAAGACTCATCCTTGTGGGGCTATGTCAAACAATGCCCATGAAGGTCAGAGTGTAAGTGTATGGCAATACTCCTAGATTAAGGTGTGATGCAGACCGAGTCAGGTGAAACAGTAAGATGGAAGACGGGACGGTGGGTCATAACAATGTAACTCCGGTGTGCATGAGGAACAATAATGTTGGGCGGAACCTTGACCACACCCAAAGAGTGCTGGGGCCTAGGTCACTGTACAAAGTCGAAACTCGGAGCCGCACCCTCAACCGCAAGCCTGTCCTTGAATCGGGCAAACTATCCCTAGGCTATAGCACCGAGAGAGAAAGATAAGTGTGTGCCCCATATAGGGATTAGAGATCTAAATTCAGGGTCGATATTTTTCTGGATATTTTATAAAGGCTTGTCCATCATATTAAATAACATGCACCCTACGTACAGACCCAGCGGTAACACAACATTAATGCTACCAGTACGCATCATAACTACTTGAACATAAAGACTTGTCTGCCTCAGGCAGAATTATTAAGTTGCAATTCCATTTTGGGGTTCCTGCTTTACCGCAAGCTTATTTTGTAATGACAGCTGAGCAGTGGCACGTTTGTTCATATTTTGGCACTACAACACTTTGCAATTAGATGATTCTTAATGAATCGTAATTCTCTTCGAAGTTCAGGAAAATCCGATCGTCACGAAGCTAAGTGTACGTGATTCGTGGGAACAAAATTTTTTTTCTCCTCCTTGATTACCAAATTGGTGTGATTTCAACTGTTACAGGGCAGAGAACTCTGGGAAGAGAAAGTAACACCCTCGATCACATGTGCAGACCTTAGCCTATGTGAGTCACACAGACTATAAAAGAGTCACTAATTTCAATCTCGGCACTTCACCTCTGTGGCTGCTTTATCGTCCCAGCTGCTGTATGATACTGCTCCAAGGTGTCTGTTTTGGGGGATCTTTTTGTAATTAGAGATGGGCTAAAGATTCGAACAAATGGAATTCGATCGAATTTCCAAAAATTGATTCGTCACAAACCCGAAGTTTACGCTTATTCGTGGGACAAGTTTTTTCCTCTTTTTTTTTTTTTCTTTTTTTTTTAGCTAAATGACGTTAGCACAACGCGTTATGGGTCAGAGAACTCGGGAAGGAATAAAGAACAACCCTCATGAATCTGGCAAGCTTGTAAGCCATCAGCGACCGGCAAAGGCTATGTGAATGGGCACACGCCCTATAAAAAAGCCATTTTCATCTCGGCCTTCACCCTGCTGTCTGTAGTGTTCTAGCTCTTTAGTGTACTGTGCTGTAGCGATTTCTATGTCAATCCCATGGTGTGCATTTAGTGGATCGGTTACCCCAAATAAGCAATTATTTTGAAGTTTTAATGAATCCTTATAATTCTGTATAAACGCGAATGCCAATACGTTTTTGTTGCTAAAGTTGCGAGCAACAAATAAGTGTAAATCCATGTATTTGATTAACCACTTTGTCAGACAGAAGGTGGTAGGTAGAGAAGGCAGAGGTCGCAGCACAGTAAGGGACGTCACAGCAGAGGGACTCCCTGCGCCCATAACTGCCGTTTGTCTCGACAGAAACAGTGTGGTTGATCAACAGCGCAAAGGTTGTTGATTGGGTTTACAGGACACCCAAATATAACATTTCCTCACATATACATCTGACAACCCCAGCCAAGAGTCTGTTGGTTCGTCAGATACAACATTAGTTGTCATGGCCGGAGCAGTCAGCTGCCCTCTCTTCCCTCACCTGCCTCTTGTCCTGTTCATTTCCCAGAGAGCTAGTAGGTGGTCTCGGCCAGCGCCACTATTCCCGTGAGGATGAAGTGTTCGAGGACAGTCAGCACTGCTTTTCATGTAGAGATGGTGGGGGGGCAGACATCCTCTGCTTCGTGGCAGGATGCAGGCGCTGCATCTGACACCTTTGAGGAAGCAGCAATGACGGAAACGCAATTGGCGATGATGTAGTCCGATCTACACTTGGGCGCCGGGTGAGCAGGATTAATCATCGTCGTGTCAGCTTGAGGCATCAGGGAGTGGACCGAGGCAGCAGGGTAGCTCCCGTTGTCCAAGTATCAGTGGTAGCGGGCTCAGCGAGGAGCACATTGTAGTCACCTCATGCAGTGTGTTGGCAGTACAATCAAAAAGGCATGCCATCGCTTCAGCCAATATTTAGACGGAAGGTGGACCAATTCCTTGAGGTTATCAGTTTGTTCTCAAGGTGCATTCTGCAGCACGGACGTTGGAGCTGTATCTATGGTGAGGGCCAAAATATGTCCATTTCAGCCCACTGGGGAGTAGATGGGTAAAGGAAGATAGGTAGCTGGGCCTCTAAACTGCAACCTGGGCAGGAGGGTGCCGCAAGGGGCGTGTTGAGGTCCGTACCAATTTGTGTTTGTTTTGTTTTTTGTTGCTTTCCGACACCACACCAACAACTTCCACAATAATCCGCTTTCTCCTCCACAGTGTCAACGGCTGCTCCTGCGCAGTGTCCGCCTCCTCCTCCTTCTCCACCACCACCTCAGCCTCCTCAATTTGCTGCTCCGCATACCACAGTTACGGCACAGTGGTGTCATGTATTTTCTACACCTGGTTTTCCTGGCAATACGAATTCACACAGAGCATGCACTGCTCCGCATTCATTCAACAAGAAATATATGTGTGGGCTTCTCCTCGACAGCTGCAATTGGAACCCATGGTGACAAACAAATGGGAGGAACATGGTGTTTCGTGCTGCACAGGTGAGGGATTAGCCCATTCTCCCTGCATGGCACGCATTAGTGTGTAATGGATCAATCTGGTTGTCAACAGTTCCTCAGTCTTCCGCCCATCTGCAGACATCTAAAATGGCCAGGAAACTTTGCATGCACTTTAGACATTCTTACAAATGCAAGCCACACTCCTCGAGTTGTAGCGTCCAGAACATCCTAACACTGTTTCCCACCCCTTGGAATTCCATCCTCCATTATGTTAGACCGCCTGTATGAACAGAGAAAAGCCATTAATGATTATTTGATGATGGAGCAGAACGGGGTCACTCCAGTGTAACTTTTATTGCAGCTACTGGCAGCTCACATGTGACACCTTCATTTGCTCAGGCCTTTTGAAGGTCACGTTATTTGTCACCACCCCACCAGCAGTGGGATGAAATACCTCAGTCCACTTCTTCATTTCGTGAACTCCTGCAGCAAAATCTGTCTTGGCAGGGCACTTGGAGAAGTGGAGACTACATCTCTTGGCCCATGATTCCGTGGGCTGAACTGAAGTAGGAGCATTGGAGCACCAGCTATTCTGGTTGAATCGGTGGTTTTTTCCACTAGGTGGACGAGAGAGAAGCATGAGCATCTGGTTGAGGGTAGTAGACTAGGCAGCTGACCCATAAGCACCGTGGCAGTTCAGTTGAGATGGAGCCGGAGTCCCTCAGAGTCACGTGCGCATTGAAACCCGCGGCATGCGCTTTGCCTAACTAGTGACATCCGATATCAACATCCGTACATAGATGCTTTTTGGCTCGCCACCCTCAAACGGTCAAAAATGGGTGTCTTTTTTTGTTCCTCTGCTGGGATGGTGGAAAACTGGCATACGTAGAGAAATACTGAGCACACATGTTGGCGGCTGCCTACAAGCACCATTGTCCATCTTCTTTCAGGTCTGACGGGATTTCCTGGCAGTCATCCGCTCACGTACACTACCCGGCTGCTTTGGATCGGGGGGGGGGGCGGGTAGGAGCGTATCATATTCATTCAGCAGCAGCTTGGTCTGGATCCTTCGCTTAGGATCCTCCCGCGTAGTTAGGAGGGAGTCCCACCAACAGCAGCAGTCCTGAGCAGACCGCACAGCGGTGTGGACTACTTGGCAGCACTTTACACCACAGGTGAGGATCCCATGGACTACTGGTCAGCCAAACTTGATGCTTAGCGGCATTAGAGCAAGGCTATCCCTGTCGGCTCGTTGTGCATCAAGCGGTTTGTTCAATGCGGTGGGGCCACCGTACCCCAAGGAGAACCTCTTGTCCACCCTTACGAAGACTGACCGTAGTCAGATTATCAGGCTGGTATCGCAGGATTTTAACTCACTAATGCCCTTATGCATCAGATTAGATCTCCATGAGGCTCCCGCAAAGTTGAGAAAAGTAGTTGTGGGTTATAACTACCTGTCCTCAGCCGACTTTTTATTCTTGCCACTTGCTCGATCCACACATCTTCTGCCAGTGCTCATCTGCCTCCACATCTTTATCAGGACTGGCATTGTCGCACTCACACTTATAATTTGTGCCACTCTGTGGGCTCCTGCTGAGCCACCTCAACACGGTATCATTGTGGGCACTCTGTTGGGCTGCTACTGATGTCACCTCCACACTACATCATTTTCACTCTGTGGGCTCGTGCCTGCTTACTGACGCCACCTCCACACGATATCATTGCACCCCTCTGTGTCTCTGCTTCTACTGACCCCACCTCCACACTATTATCATTGTGCCACTCTGTGGGCTCCTTCGGCTGCTGACCCATCAAACCTGTCATTGGGTCCACGTTCTGTCGTTGTGTGTGCCACTCTGCTTCCTACCATTTTTCCGCCACCTCCATAATTTGTCATCCGGCCCACTTTGCATCCTCCTCTGCTGCTTGCCAACTGACTGCTGTCCGTCCTTGTATACCCTGGATTTTCAGAATCTGTTTCACTCTCCATCGCTCATGCATTGCCACTTGTTTAGTTTCCCCCCTTCATTTCATCCGCCATGGGGCGAATGCAACCTCAGGATGTAGCCAAAGCATGAGTGGATACAGATACAAGGCATGCAAATATCCCATTTAGCTGGTCATCTCTGTTTTTGGATCCAACTCCTTTTGATTTTGGGCTTAGCAATACTGATATGGATTATTGACAAATTGAAAGCGGACACTGACAGACAATGAGGGCAAAATATTATTGACGTCAATGCAAAATTAACTGGTTTCAGCGCATATAAGGGATGAGGAGGAAGAGAAGGAAATGTGGCGAGACAGAAGAGGGGACCATTGTTCATCCTTCACTGTTCAGCGTGTATGGGCAGAAGAAGAGGAGTTGGAGGAGTTGGAGGAGGAGGAAATGGAGAGTCAGGCCAGTGAGGGGAGTAAATTCTTGCGCGTTGGGACTCTGGCGATATGGCAGATTCAGCTAGGCTGCCTATCCCGTGACCCTCGCGTTCAAGAATTATTCCAGCACCGATTACTGGGTATTCACTCTCCTGGACCCACGGTACAAGCAAAATCTTTCCACTCTCATCCCTGGAGAGGAAAGGAGTGTGAGAATGCATGAATACCAGCAGGCCCTGGTGCACAAGCTGAAACAGTATTTCCCTTCTGACAGCGCTAGCGGCAGAGGGCGAACTTCTGCTGGACAAGTAGCGAGGGAGAGTAGGCGTAGCAGGCAGCTTGTCCAGCACTGGCAGGGTACGCTTTACAAGGCCTTTGCCAGTTTATGTCACACCCAGCAAGACACTGTCACCTGTCCCCAGTCTCGGCAGAGTAGGGCGGATCTTACAGAAGAAGGTGAGGGGTGTACATAGCTGACTATACCATCATCCTAAATGATCACACAGCTCCCTACAACTACTGGGTTTCAAAGCTGGACATGTGCACGAACTGGCGCTGTACGCTCGGAGGTTCTTGCCTGCCCTGCCGCTAGCGTGTTGTCCGAGCGGGTTTTCAGTGCAGCTGGTGGCATCATCACCGATAAGCGTACACGCCTGTCCGACTGACGCGCTGACAGGCTGATGCTTATCAAGATGAATAAAGCCTGGATTTCTCCGGATTTTCATTCTCCACCAGTTGAAAGAAGCTCAACCTGAATAATATGCACTCCTCCTCCTCATTGTCCCTCCTTCTCCTCCTCTTTGTACAATAATGCAGAGGAAACTGGCTATTTTTGCCAGGGCCAACTGGCTCATGCTAGTACTCTATGTATTTAATTTTCTGGAGGACACCTACCTGCTCCTCTGGTTGAAAAATTTTTGGACTGCCACATACAGGCACTAAATTTATTTAATTTTTCTGGAGGACCACCTACCTGCTCCTCTGGTTTGAAAACTTTTTGGACTGCCACATACAGGCACTCAATTATTAATTTTCTGGAGGACCACCACCCTCCTCTGGTTGAAAACTTTTTTGGACTGCCACATACAGGCACTATCCAAATTAAATTGTCTCCATAGCAGCCTCCACATGTCGTCTCCATTGCTACCTCCACACGTCATCGCCATAGCTGCCTCAAAAGTCGTCATTATGCTGCCTCCATACAGTGTCTCCTTATCAAACGAACTGTGTCAGGCAGAATTTTGGGTTGTTTTCATGGCTTCCACATCAAATTGTTAACTTGTCGCCACCCTGCTGTGTAATCCACAAAATATCTGGCAAACTTTATCATTTACCGATATTATTTCAGCGCTTCTTGCGCATCGTTTACATTCCCTCACCCGCCATAACCCAAACTTATAAGAACGCTATCTACACTGGTCTTATACAAAAGGTTCTCAGAAGTGCTGTTTGGGGAGTAGCCTAGAGAAAGGGGTGGATTGGCGAAAGCTCGCCTGGCAGCGGAGCGCCAGCTCCATCCCAAGATCCAACTAACATAGTTTTAACTGCAGCACCTTTAATTACTACTAGTTCAATGCCTCCATACATCCTTATCAATGACTGTGTCAGGCAGAATTTTCAGGTGTTTACCAGATACACAGTGGAACTCGGCCCACTGTGCCCGCCGGGCTGGAGACCTGAAGTTGCAATCATAGCAGCGCAATATGAATGCCCCATACTGTCGCTCTAATCATGGAAGTCGTCTCCATGGCTGCCTCCACATGTCGTCCCCTTATCAAAAGATGTGTGCAGGCTCATTTTTCGGGTGTTTCACCAGATACGTTATGGAAATTGGTCACATGTCGCCACCATGCTGTGTTATCGACTAAATATATCGTCAACCTTTTGTTCACATAGGAAATCATTTAAGCGCTTCTTGCTCACCTCTTTGGTTCCTCTCTGCACCATTGGTTTGAAGCCTGAGTCATTTAGGGTATGTCGCCATGACAACGAACTTTTCCCGATGCTCGAGTGCTCGTCTCAAATAATGAGCCCCAATGAGCCCCATGGGAGACTCAAGCATTTTTCAAGGGGACCAAGGCTCTGCACAGGGAAGCTTGGCCAAACACCTGGGAACCTCAGAAAAGGATGGAAACACCACGGAAATGGACAGGAAACAGCAGGGGCAGCATGCATGGATGCCTCTGAGGCTGCTTAATCGTACCATTATGCCAAAATTATGGGCAACAGCATGGCCATGACAGAGTGACCGAATGAGGCTAGATAGCATCTAAAACATGCAATAATTGACCCTGACACTATAGGGGACGGCATGCCGGCAGCAGCGGCAGGCTACAGAGTGTCATGGCAACATACCCTAAATGGACTCAGGCTTCAAACCAATGGGTGGCCAAGAGGAACCAAAGGAGGTGAGCAAGAAGTGATGAAATGATTTCCTATGTGAACAAAAGGTTGACGGTATTTTTAGTCGATAACACAGCATGGTGGCGACATAGTGACCAAGTTCCATAACGTATCTGGTGAAACACCCGAAAAATTAGCCCTACACAGCTCTTTTGATAAGGGGACGACATGTGGAAGCAGCCATGGAGACGACTTCCATGATTAAGAGCGACAGTATGGGTCATCCATATTGCGCTGCTATGATTGCAACTTCAGGTCTCCAGCACGGCGGCGACAGATGGGCCGAGTTCCACTATGTATCTGGTGAAACACCTGAAAATTCTGCCTGACACAGCTCGTTTGATAAGGGGACGATGTATGGAGGCAGTGAAGTAGTTGTAGATTAAAGGTGCTGCAGTTAAAACTATGTTAGTTGGATCTTGGGATGAAGCTGGCGCTCCGCTGCCAGGCGAGCTTTCACCAATCCAAGCCCCTGTCTCTCGTCTCCTCCCCAAACAGCACTTCTAAGAACCTTTTGTATAAGATCAAGTGTAGTAGTGTTCTTATAAGTTTGGGTTATGGCGGGTGAGGGGAATGTAAACAGATGCGCAAGAAGCGCTGAAATAATATCGGTAAATGATAAAAGTTTATGAACGAAACACACAGAAAAAAAATCAGAAAGCAAACTGAAATGTCGATTGCTGAATGTCCCGGTACTAATGTGCACAAAAAAAACGTATTAGATTACGCCACTTGTGACGTACAGTACGCTTCACCGCTAGAGAGAATGTGGATTGGGATTTCTGGAGACTAGCTTGCTAAACAGTAGCAGGCAGACTAAGCTAGATGAAATTGCATTTGCACCACTGACAGCACACAAAAAGTATTTTGTGCTGTGACTTTCACTTTCACTTTAGAAAAAAAAAAAAGGTGGAGAATGAAAATCCGGAGAAATCCAGGCTTTATTCATCTTGATAAGCATCAGCCTGTCAGCGCTGTCAGTCGACAGGCGTGTACGCTTATCGGTGATGATGCCACCAGCTGCACTGAAAACCCGCTCGGACAACACGCTAGCGGCAGGGCAGGCAAGAACCTCCAAGGCGTACAGCGCCAGGTAGGCCTTTGAGACCTGGACCGAGGTAGGCCCCGCAATCCTCGGCATCGGCGATATATCACCAGCCCCAGGGTCAGATTCGGTCCCAGCCTCCACCAAGTTAACCCAATGTGCCGTCAGCGACACATAGTGGCCCTGCCCGGCAGCACTCATCCACGTGTCCGTGGTCAGGTGGACCTTGCCAGAAACGGCGTTGGTCAGGGCACGGATGATGTTCTCTGACACGTGCTTGTGCAGGGCAAAAAAATTCTATCTCAAATCAAACCCCTAATAAATTGTCCCACTTCGGTGTTTTAGGTGAATATGTGTGTCACTAAGAGCTAAAGTCTCGCAAGTCTCCCAGCAAATTCCTCACAATATGGTACTAGCTGCACTACTAATGCCAGCAAGCCCAGCCACAAGCAAACAAAAAAAAATAAAATATTACGCTATTGTAGGCCTAAGTAAGCCGTTAAGACTCTCCTATGGCTATTTTCTAGCCTACACTGAAAGCACACTGCTTTGCCAGATTACTTTGAGTTATAAAAAGAAATAAACGTAAAAAAAAAAAAAATCTGAAGACTCTGCCTAATTCAAATCAAACCCCTAATAAATTGTACCACTTCGGTATTAAGGTGGATATGTGTGTCACTAAGAGCTAAACACAACGGTAGCAAGTCTCCCTGCAAATTACTCACAAAATGGTACTAGCTGCACTACTAGTGGCAGCAAGCCCAGCCACAGGCAAACCAAAAAAAAGTAAAATAAAACGTTATTATAGCCCTAAAAAGGGCTGTTGGGTTCTTGTAGACTCACTCCTGCCTAACACTATTCTAATAGAACACCCTAACGCTTTCCCTGAACCAGCAGCAGCTCTCTCCCTAGCAGCATCCAGACAGAGAATATGCGAGCAGCGCGGGCGTAGTCTATCCCAGGGTCACCTGATCTGGCCAGCCAACCACTGCTATCGACGTGTAAGGGTACCACGTCATGCTGGGTGGAGTGCAGAGTCTCCTGGCTTGTGATTGGCTCTGTTTCTGGCCGCCAAAAATCACAACGGCGGGAGATGCCATTTTCTCGAGCGGGCGAAGTATTCGTCCGAGCAATGAGCAGTTTCGAGTACGCTAATGCTCGAATGAGCATCAAGCTCGGATGAGTATGTTCGCTCATCTCTATTTATTACCTTAAAGTCTGTTACACCTTCTACCAAGCATTTACCCTCAAAAAGTAGAACTAGAGTACCATATAAAAGCAAATTTTTTCTTCTGTAAAGCAGTATGATTGTGTATTGAATAATATATGTTCTCTCATATAAGTATTCTCTCAGACGAGAGTAATATCAAATGGAATCCAATGGACTTGAAAAGGTGGCATACAGGCTTCATGTGGCTTTGTTCTATGAAACACAGTGGTATTATAATACAAAAACGAAAGTAACCAAATAGAGTCTAAGTACAAAAATCATAAATGATTTACCTGTACTAAATAGCAACAATCTTTTAACACACAAACCATTCAGACATTTTGTCAGCATCTGCCAATAATTCAAAATTCTTATAAGGGGCATTAGGTGTATATTTAATGTTTAGATTTTTACAGTTCTAAGAAATGTTCTTGGATCTGTTTCTTTTAAAGGTCTATAAGGTGAACAGAATGATAAAATCCCAGTTGTAAGTCATAACTTAAATGGATTCATAAAAAAAATATATATACCATATCGGCTTCTTACAAGGTTAAACAAGCAGGAAACTATCATTAAATGAAATAAGTGTCAATAGAGCAGGAATCAAAAGGATTATGTCAGTAACAGGGTATGAGATTAGGAGAGCTGAAGGAATAATGATACATTTTGTTCCTGAATTTAATACAGAAACCAGTTATTTAGAAAAGTCAAGCAATTAAATATGAGATACAGAAACCAGTTATTTAGAAAAGTCAAGCAATTAAATATGAGCATTCAAAAAGTACATTTAGTATTATCACAATTTATTTGATTTGAAAGCAAGTTTAAATATATTACACAGTTAGAAAGTCAAATGAGGCATTTTACTTTGTGCGTATTTCAACTATCATTGAACATGAGTGTACCTAAACCCCTTAATCAGCTATATCATACAATATGCGAGAACATGTCTTTTTTAGTCTATTTTTTAATTCCTTATATGCGATTGTGAAATATTTTAAATTGATTCATTCAATGCATCCCTTAGGGTGGGTCAATTGTGAATTAGTTTGCAGAATGCATTGATAATTTCATTTCTAGTTACCATGCTTACTAGTAATCACTTTAATGTGCAAAGGACATTTTATATCTAGCATATAAGATCAAGATATTTATATGTCTCCTAGTTCTCAACATTGAAAAATCACAACATGTATACCATTGGTGTCATAGTATAAAGGCAGCAGTTGATTCCTATTTTGATGAGCACAGGAAATGAAGCAGAACAAGCACAGTTTCCAAATATACAGTACATACCATATATACTCGAGTATAAGCCGACCCAAGTATAAGCTTCAGCCCCTAATTTTACCACAAAAACCTGGTAAAACCTATATTTTTTTTTACTTGAGTATAAGCCGAGTTTGTGTTTCAGCACATTTTTGGTGCTGAAAAACTAGGCTTATACTCGAGTATATATGGTAATTTAGCAAAAATAGAAACGGGTGCAGCCTACCGTTAAAATTTACTTCAGTACTTTGCTGTGACCAATTCTGGTAATACATCTGAATTATTTAGAGTTTAGAAGCCCTTAATAATTCTTGGGTGTGTTGGTGCTGTCACATCCAAAAATGACATTCAAATTGAAGGCTTCAAAAATTAGAACATTTTTTGCCTTTCTGCACACTACTTCTGATAATTTTGAAACCATAAAGAATTGCAATCAAAGACAAAGGGACTTTATTGAAAATTTAAGTTTTCTATTTTTTATAGAAAAAGCATAGATGCATTATGGACAAGTATTGGAAGAGCATGGAAGCATTCACAAAGTATAAGGCTGCCACCATTTTGTTTCTAGTGTGGGCAAATTATTAATCCTTTCTAGATCAAGATATTTATATGTCTCCTAGTTCTCAACATTGAAAAATCAGAACATGTATACCATTGGTGTCATAGTATAAAGGCAGCAGTTGATTCCTATTTTGATGAGCACAGGAAATGAAGCAGAACAAGCACAGTTTCCAAATATACAGTACATACCATATATACTCGAGTATAAGCCGACCCAAGTATAAGCCGAGCCCCCTAATTTTACCACAAAACCTGGTAAAACCTATATTTTTTTCACTTGAGTATAAGCCGAGTTTGGGTTTTCAGCACATTTTTGGTGCTGAAAAACTAGGCTTATACTCGAGTATATATGATAATTTAGCAAAAATAGAAACGGGCGCAGCCTACCGTTAAAATTTACATCAGTACTTTGCTGTGACCAATTCTGGTAATACATCTGAATTATTTAGAGTTCAGAAGCCCTTAATAATTCTTGGGTGTGTTGGTGCTGTCACATCCAAAAATGACATTCAAATTGAAGGCTTCAAAAATTAGAACATTTTTTGCCTTTCTGCACACTACTTCTGATAATTTTGAAACCATAAAGAATTGCAATCAAAGACAAAGGGACGTAAATGAAAATTTAAGATTTTTTATAGAAAAAGCATAGATGCATTATGGACAAGTATTGACTCAATGGGGCAGATTTACTTACCCGGTCCGTTCGCGATCCAGCGGCGTGTTCTCTGCGCTGGATTCGGGTCCGGCCAGGATTCATCAAGGTAGTTCCCCCGCCGTCCACCAGGTGGTCGCTGCGCTGAAAAGCATCTGAACGTGCTGGAGTTCACCGGGCTGGAGCAAGTGAAGGTAAGTGCGTCCCAAGCGACACTTTTCTTTTTTTAAATGCGGCGGTTTTTCCGAATCCGTCGGGTTTTCGCTCGGCCACACCCCCCGATTTCTGTCGCGTGCATGCCGGCGCCGATGCGCCACAATCCGATTGCGTGCGCCAAAATCCCGGGGCAATACAGGGGAAATCGTCGCAAATTGGAAATATTCGGGTAACACGTCGGGAAAACGCGAGTCAGGCCCTTAGTAAATGACCCCCAATGTGCGACTACAATGGAGTTACTTTTAACAGCAGGTGTAGCATTGGATTTGTATTTATAGATCTCTATCAGCATTGCAACAATGATGACTGAATTCCCCCTACTATTTTACAAAATTGAGAAAGAAGAGCATGGAAGCATCCACAAAGTATAAAGCTGCCACCATTTTGTTTCTAGTGTGGGCAAATTATTAATCCTTTCTTATACTTCAGTGTAAATCTAAACTAAACAGGGAAAAAATTAACATATTTAGAACATATTTTAGTGTAACTACATTTTTTACTAAATACCATAAATGAATAGTGCAATTGATAATAGTAAAATGCTTTTGGCATGATATAACAATCTCATCTTTTAGATCACATCAGTCTTGTGGCACTGTGATCTACAGAATCTGTTAAATACAAAATTGAGTTGCAGATAAAAATCAATTTACAGTTGGAAAGTTTTCTTGGAAATTCTCCATGTAACGGCAGCCTTACAGTGTACCTTTAATGCATAGTGATATAATCAAATGTTTTTATACTAGAATTTAATATGATTTCCCGTATGTTCCCTGCATATAAGACTCTTTCATATATCATGTAACTTTTTACCATATGAACTGCCTGGGTGAATATTATAAAGTCTTATTCTGTGCAATACTTCAAGTGCTAAAGAATTCCCCCAGTCAACAGTGCCTGATATAAAGATGTTATTTTAAAAGATCAATAACTGGACATGAAAATAATAAGCATCCTGTCTCAGAAGAACATTTCCAAATGTCACGCTATTAAGTTTGGGTATCAGCATGACAAATCACGAGTCTAGGATATGTGCCATATCACGCTGCTCTAACCATGCCCACTCGATAATAGTTTTATAGAAGTGTTATGCATTTTGATTTGGGTGGCAGGATCAGTGTGCCTTGTGCCCAGCACTGTACTGAATAAATGGAAGAAATGAATGCTTTTGCTTTCTTAGCCTGACTGTCTAAATGAATCATACTCCATCTGTCTCTAAAGACAACAAGCAGTGTAATACAGAAACCAGCAAAGGACTGCAAATAACATGTGTAACAGGCCAACACTGAACACATAATTCTAGCCAAATACAGTAAATATATGGACAGAAATATGGAAAGATAGAATAATTCTTATGTTGTACAGCCACTCTTGAAGTGCGCTTAAAGGTGTAATGCAGGGTCTGGGAATGGATGAAGACACAGGCCCTAGGACTAAACCACCTTCCAGCTATCCATACCTATTGCATGGTCTACCCCTGGCGATCGGTAGACAACTAGGAGACATTCCCTCCATATACGAAAGTTTAAAACTCAAAGGCAAGAAAAGACAAAACACAGCCAAGAGAAATGAGCAGAACTGGGTCAAGACCATGAGGACAAACACAGTACACTACCACAAGTACAGAGAATAGTCAGGCCACAAAATTCAGAGTACCCGGAGACAAAGATCAGAATCACAAGAATATTATGGAACAAAAAAATGTAAATACCCAACAACCTAACAAGGGTGAGCAGAACACTCATGTAATATCATAGCCCCTGCTCTAACAGAGATTGGGTAAGAACTCTCAGATGCAAAAAAACATAGAGCAAGGGAGTAATATGAGTATAGGGAAAAGATGTCAATAACAGAGGGAAGCTGCTGGAAAGAGATGGGTGTGATGCTAATCAATCCAAACAGCCAGCAAGCCTAGACCCATGTTCAGACTGACATTGTTCAAGAAAGATACAATGACACAATTAGTGCCCCCTCAGTCGCACTGGACAGAGGATGACTCCAACACAGATGTTGGTTGACTCCAACACAGGTGCTTGGAACTAAGCAGCACACATTTATATATTACATTTTAGAAAGTATTTATTGATGGCCTAGTTGGCCAATAAACCAATACACTTCATAATTTCATATATAAAGATGTGTTTGAATTTAAAGGTTTTTTTTAAATTCACATGATCTTTGTGAATATTTTTGCCCCCACTAGTCCTTGTAACTCTCAGTCTTCATTGTTTACCTGCCTATGTGGATGTTTATGTTACGTCAGCAATGTACACAGACTGGATGGGTGTATATCTCCTCCCCCTGTTCCTGTATACACAGTATACCTCTCCACCGCACTTTCCACATTGGGTAAATAAACACCTACGCCTTTTCCAGGAGTGCTGCCTCATCTCCTTTTTTTTTCTTCATTGTTTGCTTACCTTGAGTCTGGTCAGCGGAGGCTTGCACCCACACTGAGACTCTAGTCCCCTCCTTCACAGTGCTGCTCTACCTTCACAGTTGTGTATACCTCTCCACACACAGACAGTTTTCTGCTTTGCATACTTCTCTTAATCCATGAGCTACTATATTTCCGGCCGTTCTATCACACTGTTCCATTTTTTCTGCTTCTAGCTCCCTTGTACAGTGTACAATCTCACTACTCTCTTCACACTGCCATATCTCTCCTCTCCTCATCCGTCCCCTTTACCTGCTTTCACTGTTGGTGAATGAAGTATATTAGACGTCTGCAGCTGGTCCATAGTACAGTGCAAACTTTAATCAACTTCTTTGACTTTAAAGAATAAAACATTATATAGATAGGCACATAAAAATAATCAGGGAAACCATAGCAATAGAAATTATGTGACAAAAGGTCTATTTGTAAGAAAACAAAAACTAGACAGCTTTGAAAGGTGAACAGGTTTTCTTACCTAAAATATTAATAACTCATCCTTCGAGGAATTAAACGCCTGGCACCACCCAACAATCAGCATCAGCATCAGTTTCACTTCACTCACCTATGACACTTACATAGGCCACATGCCTATTCAAGTGAATGGAGATAAACTAAAATACCATGCACAGCCACTGTGCAATGTGCCGAACAGTGATTGGTAACAAATGAAAAAATATTAGTACTGTGCATTCAGGGCTTGGAGAGAGCAATTGTTTCATACCGCATGCTTATGATTGTTGAATTCTCATAAAACAATGTAAACCTCTGAGTAGCCTATAGATGTCACTTCCAAGCTATCCTCTTTTCACACATGTTTTCAAAGTGAAAAAATAACTATAGGTTTAGCCAATTAGGGAGTGGTAGGTTAATTGTGAAATCCCTAAAATACAAACCTAAAATAGAAACAAGCTGTCTAAACCAGATAAATATCTGAAAAATATTACACCAGAAATACCCAAATATATAAGGTGTTCATACAGTATATAGTCAATCCTCCTCCAGCTACATACTGGTTGTTTTTGTTTTCTTCATAATAAGTCTTTCTGTATATACAGTCGAAATGCCAATGGATTTGGTGTTCCCTGAATACCATCTGTACTAATAAACCATTACCCATCTGTGCAACGTGAATTATCACTGAAGTCACAGCCAAGCCGGCCATGTTCCCTGTTATAAGCAATAATATAAAGAAACTGCACTGCAAGACTTATTTTCCTAACTTTCTAGAAGTGGCTTTCATCTTTCATAATGCCAACATTCAACAGTACCGTTAAGGTAAATTCTGAATTAAAATATCCACAATAATCATGTATCATGTCTACATCAAACTGAACATCACATTAATATATTATGCTACTTTAGTAAATGGATATGAAGTTTTTATTAGATTGCAAACATCTAAAAATTATTTGGATTTATTTGTATTTAAGTAATACAGAGTATAGAATGCCATTAGTGTTTCTCTCTGCTATTATACAATCCTTTCAAAATATTGAATACCATTTACATGTTTTAGTCTGGCAATTTACTGATTAGCCATGACATATTAATTAATTGGCTATGGTTTTCAATACAAAAGTCAAAATGTTTTACCCCACATGTAGATTGTCTGCTTTCATTATTCCTGCCTTACTTGGGGTGCTTTTCCAGCTTTCCAATGCTGCTTTTATTTTCTGATTCCATTTATTCTATTGTATGGTTATGTAGGTTGCCATTTTGTATTTGGTGATTTGCTGTGTAGAAACCTCAGCAACATAGGCTGCAATGTTCTAAAACCAACTTTTCGAGGTATATGGCAGAGTTTTCTAGCCCTGCTCTATGATCGCAGACGGCACAGAAAAGCTATACACCATCTATTGTCAATAGTTGATGCAATGATGGTGTTTTCCAGAGCTGTGTAATATTCTTATGTAATCACTTCTTTCCCATCTGTGATGTAAACAAGGCAACTGCTGTGAAGAAAAGACAAATATCACTCCATTATTAGGCTTTTTTCTCTAATATACTTACCCTTTCATTCTAATATTGTAATATTGTCATTGCTACGTTCACATAAAGTTTCAACTACTCTACTCAAATTTCTAGTTTATCTTGAAACCCTTGCAGGTGTTTTGCAAATCATTTTCATTCCTTTTATTGCTTTGAAAACAGGAGACTTATAACCATTAACCCACTAAATTTTACCTACAGGCTTTGAATGTAAAACTTACAAGTTCAGATAACATCAACCTCCCATATTTAATATTGTCTTTATTGTAAATCAATAGTTTCAAAGGTTTAAACAATCTAATACAAGAGTTGGATAAAATCAAAATTTTACAATCCAGTAGTTTATTGGAGAACATGTTAATTTATTGGTACAGTAGGGGAAATGCATCTTTATGTTTGCTGTTTTTTATCTTTAATTTTTGAGACTTTTTGTTGTTTTGTGACTTTTGCAGTTGTTTCTCAAATACACCTTGGTCTGCACTTAATAAAGTCCCCATATCCGAGTTGTATACATGAGCCCATATAGGGATATTTTTCACTCTATGCTATACGAATCAGCAGAATTGAATGCAGAATTTCAATCACCAAAATTCTAACGCATACATCATATGCAAGTGAGTATAAGCTGACCTGAGTATAAACAGAGGCAACTAATTTTACCACAAAAAACTGAAAACTTATTGACTTGAGTATCAGCCTAGGGTATAAAATGCAGCAGGTGCTCTTCAATAAAATGGTCAGTAACCTCCCCTCAACAATGAAATGTTGCGCAACCTCTATTTATCAATGAAATACCCAGCAGATACCAATCTTTAATGAAATGTTTAACAGTCTCCACTCGTTAATAAAATGTCCAGCGGCCCCCATATTGATTAAAATTTAAAAAAAACTCTGTACTTGCCTCTCTGTACTTCTCCCCAAAGCTTCTGGCAGTGCAGTAGTGAAGGCAAAAAATGATCTGCCTGTGCACACTGTATGATGTCATCAGGGGGCGCCACCGCTGCCTCATACAGAGCTTGCACTGCTGCACTGTTGGGAAGCCATGGGGAGAGGAGGAAGCTGGAGTGTGATAATGTGGTAACGTCATGCATACAATTGATTATCTTTCCCTAGCTGGCAGGCTTGGAACTGTTCTCTAGAGAATAAGCCTAGTGGGCTTATTATACTCAAGTATATACATTACCCGAATTGCTTGCCACTGTTTATTTTATTACTTTGGTGTTTTTTCCCTCTATGTGCTTTAGTAGAAACAAAATGTTACAGCCCCACTGGCCAGCAAGAACAAATTCAAATACAAAAGAAATTCAAAACACTAAATTGTACTTTGCATAATGGCAATCATATAAGGTATGGGAACAAACAATTTTGTAAATAGAAAATGAAACATTTCAGTTGATGTTGATCCATGTAGTTAATCTGCCATATCTGGGGTACGGAAGGAATTTCACCCTACTTTGGCATTTGGTATCATCCTTTCTGGGTTTTTATGCCATACTCTGGATCTGATAAGTTATTGGTAGGACTTTATGGACTGATGTCTTTTTCAAGCTTATCTTTTATGATTAAATGCCAATGGCCACTTTTGGTTCCTTTGTGACATTCCCTCTTTAAAGAGGTATTCAATCAAAAACCTTCAAAAGCAGAATAACTTCCTAAGAACAGCACCTGGTTATGCTCATATTTCACTAAAGAAGGTCTGTTCATGCATGAGATTAAATTAAGTCAATTAAAGAGAGTAGTTCTTTGGGCCCATAACACGGGTTAGGAAATTGCTAATACCTGCTACTCTAGACAAGACAGGAAGACTTATAGGAGCCCAAACTGATACTATGGGGCTTATTTAGTAAGGTCCTGCGGCCGAACTTTAGTCGGCTTTTCTGGCATTTTTGGGATTTGCGCCACTGGGACAGGTATTTAACTGGGGATTGTATCGCACATGACGGGATTGTGGGCGGCTTCTCTGGCTTTCATTTGACAGAAATCGGGGGTGGGCCGTCGGACGATCTGACGGATTTGAACTGAGTGCAGGATTTAACTTTCAAATTTTGTCGCAAGATCAAGCACTTACATACACCGGGAAGAAGAAAGTGAAATCCGGACCTGAGTGAGGAAGCGACACATCTACAATATCGGACGCACGATCTTAGTGAATTGTGGCACAGTGCATTCCGGTCTGACAATGCACTTTCGGGGAATGCGTCAGAACAGGTAAGTAAATGTGCCCCTATAAGTGCCCTCCAACTCTCTTCCCTAGCAATCCCTCTTTAGAATGAGCTTAACATTGGATGGAACAGAAATGAAAGAATATTCTTTTGAGAACACATGAGATGGAGGTAGCATGGTGAGGACACTAATAAATCTACCTACTACCCTGCAGGAAGGTGAAAGCACATGTCCTTTACAACTAGTAAAATGTTTAAGTATTCAGTTCATTGTATAGCACAGAAAGTGCTTGCCCCAGGCCAACAGGGGCCAGTTAAAAATACTCTTTATTGTTCACAGTTTGCCTGATTTAAGGAATTTATATTCATTCAAATTATTCTTTCGAAAGGGACATTTTTTAGGGCGACCAGGTCTTTAAAACTGATTGATATAGGAATGTTTGTTATCTAAATCCTCTCCATAATTACACAATAATAAATATAAAATCAGCATTTGCAATATTAAACTGTATTAAAACAATACATAAACCTGTCAGCCATGTCTAGTAAAATATGCAGCTTCCCTTGCTCACTGGAGAAGCTGCTTTTCCTCTATGATACATATTAAGTGCTTTCCTTATGCTTTAGGCAAAGATTGATTTTCATCATGATAGTAATCATTTCACATCTGAACCAAAGCCAACGCATTTATCAAAACATAAAGCAATCATAAATCGTCTATTGCTCAAAATATCTTATAGAAATTTATTAAAATAATAGCAAAACTACATAATGTATGAAGTGACCAATCCTTTTTCTGTTTCACAATTGTTTCCTTTCTTTTTTTATCAGATTACTATATAAATATAATTGAGGAAATGACATAAAATAAATATATAATACACAAATATTTCTATATGTATATAAATAAACTGTACATGGACCGGCATTGTAGAATATGAATATATAGTGTTATAATAAATATATATATGGTATGTAGTGCTATATTATAATATAATAGTGTTATTTATTAAGAAATTGAAAATGTAGGAGAAATTCAACCCTGCAGCAAAGAAGCTGGTCTAGTCTTATAATGAACCTATTTTGGTGTATATTCTACAGGTTTAAATCACATGTTTCATAAAAATGGGAAACTGCAATTAGGGTTGTCAGTCTTAATAGATGAGGAAGGTGGCATTTCAAGTTACCATAAGCATGTGTATACAAAATATGTGCATTTTAGGAGTCATTAAAAGTTATTCACAGAATTCCTAATGGCAGAGAGCTGAGATCCATACCTATACACCATGTAACCTGACAGCTTGGAGAAAAGTGCTTGGGCTTGTCATGATGCCTGGATCTCCAGTGTGTCATAGTAAAAAAAAATCTGAGAAGGGATAGATTAAAATAGTTGTTTTCTATGACATTTCTGAAGTAATTGTGTAAATGGATATTTGATTTTGACATTGTTGGCCAATATGGAATCCTTGATATTTATAATAATATACAATATATACTGTATTCTATATATTAATATATAATATATTTTCTTTGCAAATGTTTCCAAAACTATTTAAAGAATACTGAAGGGTGTCAAAATGTATTAAACATATTATCACCTACTTGTTATCGACATATGGAAAAAAAAAACTTTCCACAGGAAGAACGCTGAGTCTATACTCACAGATCCATAATATGGAATGTAATCAGGTGGGATGACAGTACTTGGTCCTGTCCATTTCAAATATTTACTATTTTGATCTAGTTGTAGTTATCCCCCTTGCACACAAATGTATGCTTGCCCAGGCTCTAGCCCAAGGAAGCATACAGGTGATCCAGGAGAGAAGAGGGCTAAGCTCTTCTCACCCCTCCCCTCTCCATTAAAAGATGAGCAGCCGTCACCCTATAACGGCAAAATATAGGACATGTCCTATATTTTTCCATGAACAGTCATGGTGGAGTGATACAGCACATGCTCATTGCACCAAGAACAGAAGCCACAGTTGTGATGCAGCCGTTAATTGTGTGGCCGTAGCCACGGTCCCCAGACATTCGTGTGTAAGGTCCTTAGTCAAGATTGTTTTTAGATGCCTCTTAATAATTGACATAAAGCAAAACACAAGCAAATCTGTACCATGAACCAAAGACTGAGCTTGGTGCAAAAGAAGTTTAATATTGTCTCCATCTCTTACTTTGAAAAAGTTGAGGAATACTGGTAGAGTTAAATTTCAATTATCAATGTATTAATCTTGTGGCCAAAAATTAGGCTTAATACATGACAAGCACAAGGTTGATCTGCTAGCTAAATGAACATGAAAACAGATAACAATGTTTTATTTATAATTCTAAGTGTATGTTCAGAACCTTGTACATACATTGTATATACATAATACATAATTCTACAATTTCTAAATTGTACATTTTTAAATGATTCATTTGCATTTTATTGCATGAAATAACTATTTGATACAATATAAAAACAGAATGTAAAGGCCCAATATAGGTGGCCCTATTAAGGTCTTGTACTTACCCTAGTAAAGTTTAGTCACAGTGGCCAACCCCTTTAATACTTGGTTGATTTATGCATCCATTTCAGTTTTCAGGGCTGCAATTAGGCAATACTGAGTTTCAGCTTCCTCCAAAGATTTTCAAATCGGTTCAGGTATGGGTAGGCGACTACAGGACCTTGAAATGCTTCTTACAGAGCCACTCCTTAGTTGCCCTGGCTGTATGTTTTTGGTCATTCTCATGCTGGAAGACCTACACTACCACTCAAAAGTTTGGCGCACACAGACAATTTTGTGTTTTCCATGAAAACTCATACTTTTATTTTTCAAATGAGTTGCAAAAGGAATAGAAAATATAGCCCAGACATTGACAAAGTTTGAAATTTTTTTATTTCGTTTGTAATAATGATTTTCTCCTTCAGACTTTGCTTTGATCAAAAAATGCTCCCTTTGCTGCAATTACAGCATTGTAGACCATTGGCCTCTAGCTGTTAATTTTCTCTGGTAATCTGGAGGAATTTCACCCCATGCTTCCAGAAGCCTCCTTTTGCGTACCATATGGGCAAGCTGCTCTCACAACAGCTCAATGGGGTTGAGATCTGGTCAGTGGGCTGGCCACTTCATTACAGATAAAACACCAGCTGCCTGCTTCCTCCCTAAATAGTTCATGCATAATATGGAGGTGTGCTTTGGGTCATTGTCCTGTTGCAAAATGGAGTGATAGCCTTTCTTATTCAAAATCCCTTTGACTTTGCACAAATCCCGCACTATACCAGCACCATAGTAACCCTAGAACATCATATTACCTTTACCATGCATGACAGATGTCGTCAGGCATCTTCCAGCATCTTTTCAGTTCTTCTGTATCTCACAAATGTTCTTCTGTGTAATCCAAACACCTGAAACTTAGATTTGTCTGTCTATAAAACTTTTTTCCAATCTCCCTCTGTCCACTGTCTTCTTTTATCCAAAGTAATCTTTTTCTTTTATTAGCCAGTCTCAGATATGGCCTTTTCTTTGCCCCTTTGCCCTTTAGGCCAGCATCCTGGAGTTCCCTCTTCACTGTAGAGGTTGCACTGGTGTTTGGTGGGTACTATTTAATGAGGATGCCAGTTGAGGACCTGTGAGACATCAGTTTCTCAAACTAGAGACTCTAATGTACTTGTCTTGTTGCTTAGCTGTGCAGCGGGGCTCTCCTCTGAAGGGATTAGTACACACCGTTGTAGGAAATCTTCAGTTTCTTGGCAATTTGTCCCATGGAATGGATTTCATTTCTAAGAACAAGATTAGATTGTCAAGTTTTAAAAGATTTTGTTTTTCTGGCCATTTTGAGAGTTTAATAGAACAAACAAATGTGATGCTCAAGATTCTCAAACAGCTCAAAAGAAGGTCCGTTTTAAAGCTTCTCTAATCAGCCAAAATGTTTTCAGCTGTGCTAGCACACTTGAAGGGTTTCCTAAACATCCATTATCCTTTATCCGCAGTTCCCAAACACAATGTACAATGAAACCACTGGAGTGGTGGTTGTTGGAAATGGGGCTATACACACCTATGTAGATTTTGCATTAAAAACAGACTTTAGAATAGTCATTTGCCACATTAACAATGTATAAAGTGTGTAGTGTAGATATAACTTGTCTTTAATACTCTTATTGAGGAAAGATACATCACTCCATCTCTTCAATATGGTACAGTTGTGCTGCCCTCTTTGCAGAAAGGCACCCCCATAGTATTTCCACCTCATGCTTTACAGTTGGAAAATAGCTCTTGTACCAATCCTTCTTCTTCCTTCAAACACAGTCAAGTGGAGTTGATACCTAAAAGTTCTATTTTAGTTAGACTGGAAACATGCTGGCGTGAGCAAGGGAAACTTAGGTGCCTTGTAGGATTTTCAACCATGATGGCATAGTGTGTTACTAATGGTAATCTTGATGGACTGTGAGTCACATCTCACTTGAGTTCATTAACTAGGTTCTCCCATGTAGTTTTGGGCTTATTTCGGACCTAAAATTAATGTTCAAACAGCTGTTATCTTCTCACCAAGCTGTAGCCCATTCTAACCTTGTGCAGGTCTACAATTTTGTTCCTGGTCCCTTTATACAGCAATTTGGCTCTGATGAAGAGGTTATTGTGTGATTGACTGTGTGTACAGGTGTCTCTTATACAGGTAACAAGTTCAAACAGGGGCAATTAAAAATAATAAAGGTAATGAGATGGAGGAGCTTCTTAAAGAAAAAATTGCTGGTCTGTGATCAAATGATCAAATACTTATCTCATGCAATACAATGCAAATGAATTATATAGAAATCATACAATGTGATTTTCAGGACTTTTTTCGATTCTGTCTCTTATAGTTGAAGTACCTAAGATAAGAAATACAGACCCCTCCATTCTTTGAAGGTTGGAAAACTTGCAAAATCGGCAGTGTATCAAATACTTATTCCCACCACTATAGATAAGAACATGGGTACTGCCAAAAAGATACAGTATCTGTTCCCTCTTTAATTCTAAAAAGCAATATATGTATCAGAAAACTGGTTTACTCTGTCGTGTATTCACTCTGCTTGTTCTAGAAAGACTTGCTTTGCCAGGAAATATATAAAGTACAGCAGCTGTGGGAAAGGAGTCAGATTTGTAATCATATAGTTTGCTGAAGGCAACAGCAGTCACTGAGAAGTGTAATTCCCGGGGGTTGAACGAGAAGGAGCTTTTTAAGAATTGTGTTCTTTGGTTTAGGAATCCAAATGGCAAGGTTATGACCTTGTGTTTTCTAGTGCAGTACTAACCCTAAGGCCTGAACCCCTTCACAGACCATTATTTTAAAGCAGAAGCAACCTTATATTTGCCCTTCACACTGAGCAAGTAATCGTTAGGTAAAGTGTTACAATTTTAACATTTTTAAACTAAAATGTTAAATGAGAGTATTTGTGAGATTTGACACACTAAAATGAATCATTTCAAATGAATGGAAACGCTGCATATAGTAGCAATGCAATATCTTGGGAATCAAGCTGTTCACACTTCTTTGTTCAAACCTGATGACATGACTAGCAAGAATTGTGCAATACACTGTATGAACTGTGCCCTGCTCCTCCACCTCTCCCTTTCTCCCACAAGTCTCCACACCATATCCACCCAAACAATATTTGGTAAAGATTGGAAGCTACTGTTATGTAATTTTAGCTAATAACCAGTCCCCTAAAACAGAGGCTGCAAATAACATTTACCGTACAGTATTGAATAGAATTTTTAAAAAAACTTAGCTGCTTTCACCAAAAATAGAACACATGTCCATGCTATAGCAGCCATAACCTGTGGACATGTGTGTAAGCGTTTATTGGAAGTAAATATACAAATCTACGAAGTACTACATGATTTCTATATATACCAACAAATATTCTAAAACTATATGTACAGATGTGCCGATAGACCCATAAACCTTAGTAGGCAAACAAATACTAGCAGAATATTGTGAAATATAATAATACACTAGCTGTAGCACCCGACATTGCCCAGGAAAGTAAATAAATTCTCTTAGCTATAACAAAATAGAATGGGTTTGCAAAAAATATTTTATTTATATCTATCTCTCTCTCTCTGACCGTCTCTGTCTGAGTGTTTTTGTCTGTGTCTATTAGTCTCTGTCTATCTGTCTCTGACTCTAAATGTCTCTGACACTGTCTGTCTCCAATTGTCTCTGACTACCTCTGTCTGTTTCTGAATGTCTCTACTTGTCACTGAATGTGACTGTTTCTGTATTTGTCTTTGATTATCACTGTCTCTGACTGTTTATTGGGGGGGGATTTATCAGAAGCGTCTGAGAGCAGAACTGTTCTAGTTGCCCATCAGTTACCCAATCAGAGCTCAAGTTTCATTTTCCCACAGCTGTTAAATTATAGCTGATCTCTGATTAGTTTCCATGGGCAACTGGAACAATTTTACCTCAGACATTTCTGATAAGTCTCCCCCTATTTCTGTATCCCTATTCTTATTACCTCACACATAAGATGTCTTATACTTATATTATTGTCTATAGTAACCAATCATAGCTCATAGTACTGACCTGTGACAAAACAACAACCAATCGTGGCTCAGCTTCTAACTGCCACAGCAACAGAAGACAATGGCTCCTGTATATGGTGGTCAATAAGTGTATTTTGGAAAGCGTGCGGCTCAAAACCTCATCTAAGAAGTTCCCTGAGTCACAGAGAGTGCAACCGTAAATGCTGTTGGTGAATGTAAATGCAAAGGGGTTGTTTTAGATAAATGGCTCTAATAAATGACTTATACTCACTTCTCCCCCTGCTCCCATTCTCCTGCGGCGCTGCCAGTCACTGCCAGCTTCTGTTTGTATCTGTGTGCATCACTGTCAGACCCTGAATAAAAACAGAAGCTGCAGAAATGCGTCACCACCGGTATACAAAGAGAAGTCTGCAGTGACAGGCGGCACCGCAGGTAAGGATAGAGCATGGAGTGAGGCGAATATAAGTTAGAGGTGATTAAAAGCCCCTATTTGATTTTTATGTTTCTATTTTTCACTCTCCACTTTCAAAAATCTGTAACGTTTTTATTTTTCTTTGTATACAGCCATATGAGGGCTTGCTTTCTATGTATGCATGTATTCCATGCTGTGTACTGGGAAACTGGAAAAAAAATCCAAATCCAGTAAAACTGACAAAAAATACATTTGCGCACATTTTCTTTTTTGGGTTTTGTTTTAGGTCTTTGATTGTGCAATCCAAATGACACCTCCTCTTTATTCTTTGGGTCAGTATGATCACCAAATACATATAGGTTTTGCTATGTTTTAGTAGATTTAGAGAATTAAAATCTTTTTTTTGCCATATTCTGAGGCCAACGACTTTTTCTCACTTCCGTGTACAGAGCATAATGTTTAGCGAAATTAGATGATGTTTTCATTGTTACTGATTTGGGGACTGTACAACATTTTGATCACTTTTATTAAAATAATTATGTGTTGTAAAAAAGTGGCATTTTGGACATTTGGGTACTATTTTCCGTTATTTTGTTTTTATATCAGTTTTAAGGGAACCTTTTTGACCTTTTAGGGTTTTATTATAAAAAAAACAATGGGACAGATTTATCAAGTGTCTGAAAGTCAGAATATTTCTAGTTGCCCATGGCAACCAATCACAGCTCCCCTTTAAAATATTCATGAGCACTGATAAAATGAAAGCTGAGCTATGATTGGTTGCCATTGGCAACTAGAAATATTCTGACTTTCAGACACTTGATAAATCTGCCCCAATGTCTTTTTCCCTACTGTTTTACTGTATTCGCGGGTATGATCGATCCTGACATATCTGGGGATGTTCCTATTAATCTATAATAGTGTGCCACTGGCCACTGGCAATACATTTAAAAAAATACTCCCGCTTAAAATCACAGGCAAAAAATCTGCCTTAAAGAAAACAGAAGAACAAAATGGTTCATAATAGAACATGGATGAAAATTATGACATACATATGGTCATGATGTTTACTATTAAGTGATTACAGAAAATCTATCAGGGAAAACTGACCACCCACAGGCACTTATGGATCAGTTACTTAGTGCCCCTAGTAGCCCTTTTTGAAGTCTGCCAGTTATCACATTTAACAAAAACACCTATGGAAAATCCACAACATAATACAGTAGCCGTGTACTATATGGGATAAATCTAGCAGATTTATTATCTGTGGTATTCAACCTATGCAATGGAAAGTTGAGCTACAACTCCCTATCAAAGCAAATTCATCTTGTGTAGATTGGCTATAAAATTATTATGTTGTTAGTTTCAATTCCAATTACAAAGAATTAATAAATGTAAAAGCTTTCCTGTAGCTGGATCTCTTCTACTTTCAATGCATCTACTACAAATAGACAAACATTTTTGTGGTTATTTAAATGTTTATCAACTAATGGGATTGATACAACTTCTATTGTAAGGACTCTTTATCATAATTGCATATAAGCTCTTTTTTAAAAAAAAAACCATTTAAAATAGTGATTGTGTTTTTTTTCATTATTAAAATTGGTTGGTCCTTACAAGAAATTTCTCATCTGCATGGCCCAGCAATTAGTCAAAGCTTTTGTCCCATTCCTCTTTCATACTGAGAACCACAAATGAAATTGGCAGGAATTCTATATTTCCGTGCTTTTAAATAGACTAATTATTTTATCCTTTTGAGCCACTATCCTTGGTGGCTAAAATTAAATTATAGATGGAACGTGCGTACCAATTTAATAAAAAGAAAAACCCTTTTGAAAGTGATTCACAGGTGCTAATTCAACCAGGCATAAAAGTATTGAGCGCAGAGTATTATTTGAAACAAATTATCACATTATCATTTTGTATATATACCAACATGGTCAGTTTTCCTGTTCGGACAGGGATTTGTAAAAAATAATAAGGTGGTAAAAAGGTTTCCTTATTTTCTAAAATCTATAAATAAATACGATTTTAAAACATATACACGACTTTACAAATAGATACCTAGGGTAAAGTGACTATTTTTAAAATATGTCGGAATATGCAGGTGGAGTTTGTCATCTGTTATGAGCACATACTCAGAGTAGAGATTGTCATTTAGTTGTCCCTTGTGGGTTACCTCAGTGCAGGAAACTTACAGTAGTAGTATTGATGCAAAACATCCATCAAAGTAAATTCCCATCTCCCCTTCTTTCCCCAGGGGAAGGATTAAGGGGTTGTCAGAGATTTTATCCAGGGCTCCAACAACCCTTCTACAGTTGTATGGTGATCTCCAAATTAATTGTTACTGAGGAGGATAAGATGGCTGCCGGTACCGGGATGAAGCACAGAAAGACACAGACACTTGGTCATAAGCTGCACAAAAATCAGACTTTATTTACGGTGTGCAGTCCAGTATATAGAAACCTAAAAAATGTTTTGCAGAAGGTGTGAAAAGGTGATAAAATACTGAAATGCTATAGGTTAGTTTGAATATACCAGAAACTCCCTTTAACCTGTTTTCCCAAATGAACCCCAGGTTTTGTTTCTTGCAAAAAGCACTACTTCTCAAGGGAAATGGAATGTTATCACTAAATGGTTATTGATGAAGGCTCCAAGAAGTCAAAAACATGATCTTAAGGAGGAGCTGCAGAGGAACACCCTTTACAGTGTTTGTGATCTCCAAATAATCATTACAGAGGAGATATAAATGGCTGCCGGTATTGGGATGAAGCACAGAAAGACACAGACACCTGGTCATAAGCTGCACTCAAATCACATTTTATTTAAATACGTGCAGTCATGTATATAGAAACCTAAAAATTGCTTTGCAGAAGGCGTGAAAAGGTGATAAAATACTGAAATGCTATATGTTAGCTTAAATATACCAAAACCCTTTAAGCTGTTTCCCAAATGAACTCTAGGTTTTGTTTCTTGCAAAAAGCACTACTTCTCAAGGGAAATGGAATGTTATCACTAATTGTTATTGTGAAGGCTCCTCAGAAGTCAAAACATGATCTTAAGGCAGGAGCTGCAGAGGAAGACAAGTTCAGGGACTAATACTATCTCTAAATAGATTACACAAAATGGTGTCTGAATCATGACGTGGCTGACAGTGAACAAGTGGGGTCTGGGTGAACAAGATGGCGTCTGGAGAGAAATATGACGTCCAAGTACTAACCTCAACAGGCAGGTTTTGTTTTTAACTTGTGCAGAGCATTTCTTTGGATGTAAGTTACATTTTATTAGTTCTCTGTTTGGTTGACACTCTGTTTTAATTATGTACTTTGTGGTTTATTTGTAATCCTACAACTTACATATTTAAATCAGTGCTGATACATTTGAAGTGTTTCATTAGTTTCTGCTGCTGTATATGCAATATTTTACTTTGCAGTGTCCTTTTAAAGGTATTTACTGTCACCAAAGCAGGCACTTTTCTGGACACTACACAGGGAGAATACAATCTCCAAGCCACATCCACAAGTCTCAAGTAGCCCCCATTAGTTTGCACCATTAGTTTGTTATAAACCTGCATGGGTGAACATCTGGAACAACACTTTTTTCTGATTGGCTATATCACAGCAACAGCCATCAAACCTGCTTTTATATTGGCAGGTGATGACGTCAGGCACAAAACTGAAGCATGCTTAGTTCAGGATAGTGATTTTAGGGAGAGGAAGAGTGGGAGTATTAGTTTTATCTTATTGACTTAAGATTTACAAAAAAACATTAGAAGGCTGAATAACAGAATGAACAGCCCTGTGTGATAACCTGGTAAAGACCCTGGTAAAAAGTATACAGTATATTCAATCATTAAAACAGGAAATTAGGTGAACCTTGGTTGCAAGCATGTGTAGAGCCGGGGTTCCAAGCTTTGTTGAATAGTTCCTATTGTCAGGTCTGAAAGCATAGAATTTCTGATATAAAGTATTAGAGACTCCTCCTGGAGATTCTGTCCATAACTTTATAGATGGGAAAGTTGGCAGAAAGCCTATGGATGGCTTCTATTATAGACTACAATTATTATAATATAACTTTCACAATGGCAGAGCAAAGGCCCCTGCAAGGCTGATGCCAATTGCCCCAAAGCAGGGTAAAATTTTTCCTGACCCCAGAAACTAATAACAAAAAGTTTTATTCCCATACAATGCTATATTATTGCTCTCAAGGCATTCGAACCCCTTTTGAACATTTTCAAAGTTCGATAGTCTTACTGCTCTTACAGTAAAGAATACCTGTATATGGCAGAACCTCCTCTCCTCTAGGCATAGAGGATACCTCCATGTCTTTACCACAGGCCCAGGTATAAAAAGATCTTTGGAGAGATCCTTGCACTGCCTGTTCAGATATTTGTACATTGTAATGAGGTCTACCCTCTACAAAATTTTGTAATCTATCATTGTATTCTAGTCCACCCATTCTGGAGGTGTGTTCTGCGCAATGGCATTACTCCCAAGGTGCACCTCACAAATGACATGTGGTCATGTGAGCCTGGACATGAGCATTACATCACCATAACTGTCCACTGGGTATATGTAGTGCTGGCATTTTCTGCCCCCACCTACGATTGCCAGACATCACCCCATGCCTCTAGTTGCCTCTTGTTCCTACTCTAGTTCCTCCTCTTAATCTTTGTCTTTCAGTCAGCACAACCCAGTTGACACATGTCCCTTAACTTGCACACATGCTAAACTTGGTGGTGTAAATGTATCTGGCCAACTACACAGACCTGCAAGATCTACTGCTTGAAGTGATTGCCGTGTGTTCACTGTATTCTAGTCCCCCATTCCCTTAATAATCTTGGTTGCTCTCCTATGCACCTGTTCCAGTTCTAATATGCACCTTTTTACACCATGGTCCCATGGTGTATAGCTTGACCAGTGTATAAGAGGAAAACTATGTCCTTATCGTGAGGATCTATTCCTCTCTTGATACATACCATCATTTTATTTGCATTAGCAGCAGATGCCTCACTCTGATAACTAAAATTGAGTTTACTATCCACCAATATCGGCAAGTCTTTCTCTCCATCAGTTTTACCAAGAAATTTTATCGTTCACCACATAATTATAATTTTCATTTCCTTTACCTAAGTGCATAACCTTACATTTATCTACATTAAACCTCATGCGCCATTTGTTAGTCCATGCCTCTTGTTTCCACATATCTCTCTGTAATGTTATACTATCCTCCTCTGTATTAATGACTTTACAGAGCTTAGTATCATCTGCAAATATAAAAAGTCTACTTTGTAAACCCTCTAAGACAGGGGTCAGGAACCTTTTTGGCTGAGAGAGCCATGAATGCCACATATTTTAAAATATTATTCCATAAGAGCCGAAATATGCCTCCCAGTAGATAGGTAGCCCCAGCACATGAATATTCCCCTACCTGCGCTCCTAGCAGCTCCCATTGCTCTCACGCTCTTCTCATTGACCCAGACTTACACAATGGCAGCGATTGTGCAAAGGTGCCAGGGTCGCCGAAGGAACGTAAGCAGTGGTAACATCGTCTGTGGTCCAGTGATAGTCTAAGACAGACACAGCAGCCATGCTATTTGAGAGCAGATGCAGTGAACAAAGAGCCACATTCTGGCTCCCGAGCCATAGGTTCCCTACCCCTTGCTCTAAGACGTCATAATAAAAAAAATATTAAAAAGAACGGCCTCAATACTGACCCAGTGATATCTTATAAGATGCCATCTTTAATATTATTTGCAGTTCCAGTATTGTACACCGCAATATCTTAAAGGAACATTTTTAGTACTATGTGCAGTTACCACCTCATACCACAATATCATACCACAATATCATAAAGGAGCAGTTTTAGAAGTTATTTGCACTTCCAGTATCACACAGCAACATCTTAAAGGGGCAGTTTTAGTACTATTTGAAGTTTCAGCATCATAACAGCAATATTTTAAAGGATCAGTTTAGTCTATGGCAGTTCCAGCATTATACAGCAGTATAATCCCAGGATTCCCAGACATCACTCTTGTCCTCAGTTGCCTCCTCTCAGCATCTGCTTCTAGTCAGCGCAGCCCGGTTGACACATTCCCTTACCTTGCATACGTGCTAAACTTGGTGGTGCAAAGGTATTGGCCAACTACACAGACTGCCAGAGCTACTGCTTGAAGTGCTTGTGTGTTGTTCGCTTTTTGCTGCTGCTCACATATCTGCACTGCAGGGAATTTTGAGCTAAACCCCCCCCCCCCCTCACCCCTCATATGTGGTACCAACTGGGTGGAATTCACTTTGCATAGCTTTAAAGGTGTTGTGAGAAGCAAGCAGGCAATTGTTGAATTCCAGCTCTAAACGCCCAGGTTAGTCAAAGTAGTTACCACCACAATTCCACCAACAACAACTGGACCTCCACAAGGGACATTTTTCCGTATTGAATGCCCAACAATTCCACCAATATAGTCGTGCTGATTAAAAACATCTTCAATGCTACCATCCCCATCTTTCAAATGCTTGAATAATCTCTTCTGGCCATGATGGAGCATAAGATGGTGGCAATTGAGGGAATAAGGGGGGGTGGAGGACAGGGGTCAGGCTAGTCACACATGGAACACCAGGTGGGTTGCTGGACTAATTCGGTCAGGTACGGCACTGTCCAGCCAGGGGACACTTTGGAGGAGAAAGAGAAGAATGAAGCCCCTCTTTCTTTCTTCTCTTCCTCCTCCAAAAGTGTCCCCTGGCTGGACAGTGCCGTGTCGGGAGTTTTCCTCACAGCATATTGAAATTGGATGCAGAAGAAGAGGAGAGAAGACACCCCACCAAAGACAGCTTGTCCTTGCCTCTGGGCACTTTGCACATATGAGCCCCTATATCCTCAGTGCCTTTGCAATAACATCCAAGTTTCCCGATAATCACCAGTTCCAATCACTGGGGGCCCCCATTACTGAATCCATGCTACAAAAATGTAGCATCTTTAATTCCACTACTAGAGCGTGAGAAAAATTAGGAGAGTACATGCAAATTAGTGGATGCATACAGGGAGGAGTTCCCATCCGACATTGAGAGCTTACTGGCAGCATGGGGAGGAGGAGAGGGAACTCACCAAGAAAAGAAACACCAGCACCACTGAGGAGGAGGAATGCTTGATTTCAACACTGCCAGTGGTATAATCACTGACAAGAGGATCCAGCTATCCACAAGCCGACAGGACATCCTCATGTTCATTAAGATGAAGACATGGATCCCACACGACTTGCTATGCCAGCACCTGAATAAGTTTGTAGATAATAAAATACCTGATTTCAACTGAAATCCAAATTACCTGAATTGTAACTTATTGTTAATTCCCCATTACAAGAATGTCAACTTGAAATTGTAAAATTCCAAACGACCAAATTTATATTCACAAATTGACACTTCTGCATTACCGCAAGTTAAACTTCAAATTGTCAATTCCAAATGACTACCCCATTTAACTTGAAATTGTAAAATTTGGGATTAGCAGAATTAAACTTGAAAATGTCAAATTTCCGCATTAATGGGAACTTAAACTTCAAATGTCAAATTCTGCATAGCCGGAATTTTAACTTGAATTGTCAAATTTCAATAGCAGAATTTAACTTGAATTGTAAGTTCTGCATTAAATGAATTAGACTTCAAATCGTCAAATTCCTCATTGCCGAATTTTAACTTGAAATTGTACCGCAGTAGTTGGATTTTATCCGCAGTGACAGGAAGGTTGTGTATTTTTCTACTGATTCTTTATCATCTCTAGGCAATATAACGTGGATCGAATTACTTTAGCCTTTGTGACATAAAACGCACTTTTTTAAATTTATTTTACTATTATTTATTTGTTTTTTATATGGTTTTTTGATGATATATTTTAAATAATTTCCCTAACCTATTATATCAGGACAATTGCCTGTTATTACCACAATTTTTCAGCCTTCTAGCCCTTACTAATCCCATTTACAGCCAATTTCGTGTCCCAATGATTTCAGGGTTTCATGTTCAGATTCAAGTTTGTGCCAAGTCTAGACCCCACACCAAATTCTCTTCAGATATTCAGGCAAGCTGAACAACCCAATTCCACCAAACCTGCTACTTACTTCATTCTGACTTGATCACATAAAGCTGTTCCTCAAGTGTTATGGCATGTTTCCTTACTGTATGGATGGTAGTGTTCCTCACCTGTATGTGAATCTTCACTGTATGAGGGTAGTGTTCCTCACAGCTGTATGAATTCTTCAATGTATGGAGGTTATGTTCCTCACTGTATGGTGGTAGTATTGCACACGTGTATGGGGGTTGTGTCCCTCACTGTATGGCGGCAGTGTTCCTTACTATAATGGGTGTATTCTTCAATTATGGAGATAGTGTTCCGCACTGTAGGGTGGTTGTGTCCCTCAATGTATGGCGGTGGTAGTGTCCATCCACTGTTCATGAAGAGGGCTCAGCCCGTGAACCCTCTTCATACTACCCCATGCGCAATAAAACGTACAGGTACGTCTTATTGCGCTATGGGGTTAAAAAGAACTGGCCTCAATACTGACCCAGTAATATCTTAAAGAGGCATCTTTAGTATTATTTGCAGTTCCAGTATTGTACCGCAATATCTTAAAGGAACATTTTTAGTAATATGTGCAGTTCCACCGTCATACCACAATATCATACCACAATATCATAAAGGAGCAGTTTTAGAACTATTTGCACTTCCAGTATCACACAGCTCCTAAATGCCCAGGTTAGTCAAAGTAGTTACCAACAGCATTTCACCACCAACAACTGGACCTCCACAAGGGATATTTTTTCAGTATTGAACTGCCCACAATATTCCACCAATATAATCAGTGCTGATAAAAAACATCTTCAATGCTACCATCCCCATCTTTCAAATGCTTGAATAATCTCTTCTGGCCATGATGGAGCATAAGATGGTGGCAATTGAGGAATAAGGGGAGGAACAGGTGTCAGGCTAGTCCACACATGGAACACCAGGTGGGTTGCTGGTCGGAAATGATATAAAACAAATATTAATACACAATATTGTCTATATGTATATAATAAACGGTACAGTGAACCGGCCATGTGTGAGAATATTTCGAATATTATAGTGTTAGATAAATATATATATGATGTAGTGCTTATAGTTATAATATATAGTGTTATTTAGTAATTGAGTTGAAGGAAATGGATGATATGATATTCATACCCCTGCCATGCAAAGAAGCTGGGTCTAGTCCTATATGTTAACTCTTTTGGGTTGTATATTCTACAGCGTTTATAGATCACATGTTTGCATAAAACTGGAAACTGCAATTAGCGGGGTCTGTCATCTTAATAGATGAGGAGAGGTGGCATTTCAACAGTTACCATAAAGCATGGTATACAAAATATGTGCATTTTAGGAGTCATACAAGTTATTCACGAGATTCCTAAGTGGCAGAGGAGCTGAGATCCATACTATACACCATGTATCCTGACAGCTTGGAGAAAAGTGCTTGGGTTGGGACCATGATGCCTGGATCTCCAGGTGTCCATAGTAAAAAAAAAATCTGAGAAGGGATAGATTAAAATCAGTTGTTTTCTATGTGACATTTTAAGAAATTGTGTAATGGATATTTTGATTTTGACATTGGTTTGGCCACATATGGGAAATCCTTGATCTATTTAGAATATATACATATATACTGTATTCTATATATGTAATATCTAACTATAATTTTCTTTGCAATTGCCAAAGAATATTGTAAAGGAATACGAAGGGGTCAAAATGTTTAAACTATTATACCGTAACTTGTTATCGACATAGGAAAAAAAACAACGTTGCCACAGGAAGAACGGGTGTGAGTCTATACTCACCCAGATCCATAATTGGAGTAATCAGGTGGGAATTCACAAGTACCTGTTGTTCCTGTCCTTTGCAATCATAGCTTTATATTTTATCTAGTTGTAGTTATCCCCCTTGCACCAAATGTATTGCTATGCCCAGGGCCTCTAGCCCCAGGAAGCATACAGTATCCAGGAGAGAAGAGGGCTAGGAAGCTCTTCTCTACCCCCTCCCCGCTCCATTAACAAAGTGAGCAGGTGTGCCTCCCCTATAACCGGCAATATAGGACATGCCTTTACTTCCAGTGAACAGTCATGGTGGAGTGAATCCACACTGCTCATGTGCAACCAAGAACAGAAGCCCAAGATAATTAAAATACAATTGTGAGAGGTTGAATGGTGTGCCTTAAGCCACGGTACCCCAATATGTAAGGTCTTTAGTCAGACTTCTTTTTCGATTCCTCTTATAATTGCACACTAAGCAAAAGCACAGCAATCTGAACCATGAACCAAAGACATGATTGGGTGCAAAAGAGAGTTTAATATATGTCTCCATCTCTTACTTTGAACAAAGTTGAGGAATCGGTAGTAGTTTAAATTTCAATTATCAATGTATTAATCGTGTGGCCAAAATGAGGCTTAATTCACATGACAAACACAAGGCTTGATATGCTATGCTATGAACATGAAAACATAACAATGTTTTATTTGTATAGATTCTAAGTGTATGCCAGAACTTGGTACATACATTGTATAACTAAGACATAATTCTACTAATTTCCTAAATTGTACATTTTTTAAAAGATCTCATTGCATTGTTGGCATGAAAGCATTTGATACAATATAAAACCAAAATGTAAACAGGCGCCAAATATAGGTGGCCGCTATTAAGGTCTTGTACTTTACCTAGTAAAGTTTAGTCACAGTGGCCACCCCTTTAATACTTGTTTGATTTATGCATCCCATTTCAGTTTTCCGGGCTTGCAATTGAGGCAATACTGAGTTTCAGCTTCCTCCCCAAGATTTTCAAATCGGTTCAGGTATGGGTATGCGCTAAGGACCTGAAATCTCTATCTCAGAGTCACCTCTATGCCCCTGCTGTATGTTTTTTGGTCATTCTCATGCCTGGAAGACCTACACTACCACTCAAAGTTTGGCGCACACAGACAATTTTGTGTTTTCCATGAAAACTCATACTTTTATTTTCAAATGAGTTGCAAAAGGAGAAAGAAAATATAGCCCACGACATTGCCAAAGTTTGAAATTTTTTATTTAGGCATGTTAATATGATTTTCTCCTCAGACTTTGCTTTGATCAAAAAAATGCTCCCTTTGCTGCAATTACAGCATGGTAGAACATGGCTCCTAGCTGTTCATTTCTCTGGTAATCTGCGAGGAATTTCACCCCATGCTTCCGAAGCCTCCTTTTGCGTACCATATGGGCAAAGCTGTCTCACAAAGCTACAATGGGGTTGAGATCGTGGTCAGTGGTGCTGGCCACTTCATTTACAGATAAAACCACCAGCTGTCCTGGCTCCTCCCTAAATAGTTCTGCATAATATGGAGGGTTGGCTTTGGGTCATGTCCTGTTGCAAAATGGAGTGATAGCCTTTCTTATTCATAATCCCTTTGAACTTTGCACAAATCCCGCACTATAACCAGCACCATAGTAACCCTAGAAATATATTACCTTACATGCATACAGATGTCGTCAGGATCTTCCAGACATTTTCAGTTGTTCTGTATCTCACAATGTTCTTCGTTGTAGTCCAAAACCTGAAAACTTGATGTGTCTGTCTATAAAACTTTTTCAATCTTCCCTCTGTCCCACTGTCTTCTTTATCAAAGTAATATTTTTCTTTTATAGCCAGTCTAGATATAGGCCTTTCTTTGCCCTTTGCCCTTTAGGCAGCATCCTGGAGTGCCCTCTTCACTGTAGAGGTTGCACTGGTGTTTGGTGGGGTACTATTTAAGAGGATGCAGTTGAGGACCTGTGAGACATCAGTTCTCCCCTCAAAAGAAGACTCAATTGTACTTGTCTTGTGCTTAGCTGCTGCAGCGGGGCTCTCCTAAGTTTAGTAAACACCGTTGTAGGAAATCACCGTTTCTGGCCATTGTCCCATGGAATGGATTCATTTCTAATAGACACAGATTAGTTGTCAAGTTTTTAGTTTGTTTTCGGCATTTTGGAGTTTAATAGAACAAAACCAATGTGTGCTCAAGATTCTCAAAGCTATCAAAAGAAGGTCCGTTTTAAAGCTTCTCTAATCAGCCAAAATGTTTTCAGCTGTGCTAGCACACTGAAGGGCTTTCTAAAACATCCATATCCTTTATCCGCAGTATCCCAAACACAATGTACATGAAACCATGGAGTGGGTGTGTTGGAAATGTGGGACTATAACACCTATGTAGATTTGCATTAAAAAACAGACTTAGAATACTCATTGCCCACATTAACAATGTATAAGTGTGTGAGTGTAAGAATATACTGTCTTAACTACTCTTTATGAGAAGATACATCACTCCATATCTTCAATATGGTACAGTTGTCTGCCCTCTTGCAGAGGCACCCCCGTAGATTTCCACCTCATGCTTTCATGTGGAAAAATAGCTCTTTGTATCCAATCCTCTTCTTGTCCCTTCCAAACCACAGTTCAATGGAGTTGATACCTAAAAGTTCTATTTAGTTAGACTGGAAACATGCTGGCGTGAGCAAGGGAAAATTAGGTGCCTTGTAGGATTTTCAACCATGATGGATAGTGTGTTTACTAATGGTATCTGATGACTGTGAGTCACATCTCACTTGAGTTCATTAACTAGGTTCTCCCATGTAGTTTGGGCTATTCGACCAAAATTAATGTTCAACAGCGTATCTCTCCACCAAGCTGTAGCCCATTCAAACCTTGTGGCAGGTCTACAATTTTGTTCCGTCCCTTTATACAGCAATTTGGCTCTGATGAAGAGGGTATGAGGTGATTGGACTGTGTGTCAGGTGTCTCTTATACAGGTAAACAAGTTCAAAAAAGGGGCAATTAAAAATAATAAAGGTAATGAGATGGAGGAGCTTCTTAAAGAAAAAATTGCTGGTCTGTGATCAAATGATCAAATACTTTATTCAGTCAATACAATGCAAATGAATTATATAGAAATCATACAATGTGTTTTCAGGACTTTTTCGATTCTGTCTATTATGTTTGAAGTACGAACATAAGAATACAGATCAGACCTCCATTCTTTGAAGGTTGGAAAACTTGCCAAAAGTGCAGCAGTGTATCACAAATACTTATTCCCACCACTATAATAGAAGAACATGGGTACTGCCACAAAAGAATCCAGTATCTGTTCCCTCTTAATTCTAAAAAGCAAATATGTATCAGAAAAGGTTACGCTGGGTGTTTCTACTTGCTACCGCATTATGCTGTCTAGAAAGACATTAGCTTTGCAGGAATTTGTATAAAGTACAGCGAGCTGTGGGAAAGGAGTCGATTGTAATCATATAGTTTGCTATAGAAGCAACACAGTCAACTGAGAAGTTGTAATTCCGTGGGGTTGAACGAGAAGGAGGCTTTAAAGAATTGTGTTCTTTGGTGTAGGATCCAAATGGTCAAGGTTTGACTGATTGTTTTCTAGATGCCAGTACTAACCCTAAGCCTGAACCCCTTCACAGACCATTATTTTAAAGCAGAAGCAACCTTATATTTTGCCCTTCACACTGAGCAAGTAATCGTTATGGGTAAAAGTGTACAATTTAACATTTTTAAACTAAAATGTTAAATGAGGTATTTGTGAGTTTTGACACACTAAAAGGAATAATTTCAAATGAATGGAAACACTGCATATAGTTAGCAAGCAATATCTTGGGAATCAAGCGGTTCACACTCTTTGTTCAAACCTGATGACATGACTAGCAAGAATTGTGAATACACTGTATGAACTGTGCCCTGCTCCTCCACCCTCCCGTTCTCCACAAGTCTCCACACTCCATATCCACCCCAAACAATATTGGTAAAGATTGGAAGCTATGTTATGTAATTTTAGCTAATAACCAGTCCTCAAAACAGAGGCTGCAAATAACATGTACCGCTACAGTATTGAATAGAATTTTATAAAAAACTTAGCTGCATTTCACCTAAAATAGAACACATGTCCCTGCCTATAGCAGCCAAACCTGGGGACATGTGTGTAGCGTTTATTGGAAGTAAATATACAAATCTACGAGTACTACATGATTTCTATATATACCAACAAATATTCTAAAACTATATGTACAGAGTGCCGATAGACCCAAAACCTTAGTTGCAAAACAAATACTAGCAGAAATTGTGAAATATAAATAATACACTAGCTGTAGCACCCGAAATTGCAGGAAAGTAAATAAATTCTTAGCTATAACAAAATAGAATGGGTTGCCAAAAAATATTTATTTTATATCTATCTCTCTCTCTCTGACCGTCTCTGTTGATGTTTTTGCTGCTGTCTATTAGTCTCTGTCTATCTGTCTATGACTCTAAATGTCTATGACACTGTCTGTCTCCAATGTCTCTGACTCCTCTGTCTTTTCGTATGTCTCTACCTGTCACTGAATGTGACAGTTCTGTTTTTATTTGTCTTTGATTATCACTGTCTCTGACTGTTTATTGGGGAGGGGGTGGGGGATTTATCGAAGTAGTGAAGCAGAACGTCTGTAGCACAGCAAACCCAAAGACAGCAGAAACCAGAACTGTTCTAGTGCCCTCAGTTACCCAATCAGAGTCAAGTTTCATTTCCACAGGTAAATTATAGCTGACTCTGATTAGTTTCCATGGGCAACTGGAACAATTTTACCTCCAGACATTTCTTGATAAGTCTCCCCTATTTCTGTATCCCTATTCTTATTACCTCACACATAAGATGTCTTATACTTATATTATTGTCTATAGTAACAATCATAGCCTCATAGTACTGACCCTGTGACAAAACAAACAACATCTGGCTCAGTTCTAATGCACAAGCAACAGAAGACAATGGCTCTGTATATGGGGTCAATAGGTTATTTTGGAAGCGTGCGGCTCAAAAACCTCATCTAAGAAGTTCCCTGAGTCACAGAGAAGAGTGCACCGTAATGCTGTTGGTGAATGTAAATGCAAGGGGTTGTTTAGATAAATGGCCCTAAATAATGATTATATCAACTTTCCCCGACTCCCAGTATCCTGTATTTCCTGTGGGGGTGCCGGCTGCCAGTCACTCGTTCTGTTTGTATCTGTGTGCATCACTGTCAGACCTGAATAAAAACAGAAGCTGCAGAATGCGTCACCACCGGTATACAAAGAGGAAGTCTGCAGGAGACAGGCGGCACCGCAGGTAAGGATAGAGCATGGAGTGAGGTGAATATAAGTTAGAGGTGATTAAAAGCCCTATTTGATTTTATGTTTTATTTTTCACTCTCCACTTTCAAAAATCGGTTCTGTATTATTTTTTTTGTATACAGCCATATGAGGGCCTGCTTTCTATGTATGCATGTATTCCATGATGTGTACTGGGAACCGGAAAAAAAAAATCCAAATCCAGTAAAATGACAAAAAATACATTGCGCACATTTTCTTTTTTGGGTTTTGTTTTAGGTCTTGATTGTGCAATCCAAATGACACCTCCTCTTTATTCTTGGGTCAGTATGATCACCAAATACATATAGGTTTTGCTATGTTTTAGTAGATTTAGAGAATTAAAATCTTTTGCCATTCTGAGGCCCAACGACTTTTTCTCACTTCCGTGTTACAGAGCATAATGTTTAGCGAAATTAGATGATGTTTCATTGTTACTGATTTGGGGACCTGTACAACATTTTTGATCACTTTTATTAAAATAATATGTGTTGTAAAAAAGTGGCATTTTGGACATTTGGGTACTATTTTCCGCTATTTGTTTTTATTATCAGTTTAAGGGAACCTTTTTGACCTTTTAGGGTTTTATTATAAAAAAAAACAATGGACAGATTATCAAGTGTCTGAAAGTCAGAATATTTTAGTTGCCCATGGCAACCAATCACAGCTCCCCTTTAAAATATCATGAGCACTGATAAAATGAAAGCTGAGCTATGATGGTTGCCATTGGCAACTAGAAATATTCTGAACTTTCAGACACTTGATAAATCTGCCCCAATGTCTTTTTCCCTACGTTTTACTGTATTATCGCGGTATGATCGATCCGACATATCTGGGGATGTTCCTATTAATCTATAATAGTGTGCCACTGGCCCCGGCAATACATTTAAAAAATATCTCCACGCTTAAAATCACAGGCAAAAAATCTGCCTTAAAGAAACAGGAAGACAAATGGTTCATAATAGAACATGGATGAAAATATGACATAAAATGGTCATGATGTTTACTATTAAGGATTAACAGAAAATTATAGGGAAAACTGACCACCCACAGGCACTTATGGATCAGTTACTTAGTGCCCTAGTAGCCCTTCTGAAGTCTGCCAGTTATCACATTTAACAAAAAAACACCTATGGAAAATCCACAACATAATACAGGTAGCCGGTGTAATATATGGGATAAATCTAGCAGATTTTATATGTGGTATAACCTATGCAATGGAAAGTTGAGCTACAAACTCCCTATCAAAGCAAATTCATCTGTGTGATTGGCTATAAAAATTATTATGTTGTTAGTTTCAATTCCAATTACAAACGAATTAATAAATGTAAAAGCTTTCCTGTAGCTGGATCTTTCTACTTTCAATGCTCTACTACAAATAGACAAACATTTTGTGGTTATTTAAATGTTATCAACTAATGGGATTGATACAACTTCTATTGTAAGGACTCTTATCATAATTGCATATAAGCTCTTTTAAAAAACCATTTAAAATAGTGATTGTGTTTTTTTCATTATTAAAATGGTTGGTCCTTACAAAAATTCTCATCGCATGGCCCACAAGTAGTCAAAGCTTTTGTCCCATTCCTCTTTCATACTGAGAACCACAAATGAATTGGCAGGAATTCTATATTTCCGTGCTTTTAAATAGACTAATTTTTTCCTTTGAGCCACTATCCTTGGTGCTAAAATTAAATTAGAGTGGAACGTGCGTACCAATAATAAAAAGAAAAAACCCTTTTGAAAGTGATTACAGGTGCTAATTCAACCAGTCGGAAAAGTATTGAGCGCAGAGATATTATTTGAAACAAATTATATCACATTATCATTCTGTATATATACCAACATGGTCAGACGTTTTCCTGTTCGGACAGGGATTTGAAAAATAATAAGGTGGTAAAAGGTTTCCTTATTTCTAAAATCTATAAATAATACGATTTTAAAACATATACACGACTTTACAAATAGATACCTAGGGAAGAGTGAGCTATTTTTAAAATGTGTCGGAATATGCAGGTGGAGTTTGTCACCTGTTATGAGCACATACTCCGATAGAGATTGCATTAGTTGGCCCTTGTGGGTTACCTCAGTGCAGGAAACTTACAGTAGTAGTATTGATGCAAAACATCCATCAAAGTAAATCCATCTCCCTTTTTCCCCAGGGGAAGGATTAAGGGGTTGTCAGAGATTTTATCCAGGGCTCCAACAACCCTTTACAGTTGTATGGTGATCTCAAATTAATTGTTACTGAGGAGGATAAGATGGCTGCCGTGGTACCGGGATGAAGAGCCAGAAAGACACAAGACACTTGGTCATAAGCTGCACAAAAATCAGACTTTTTACGGTGTGCAGTCCAGTATATAGAAACCTAAAAAAATGTTTTGCAGAAGGTGGAAAAGGTGATAAAAGACTGAAAATGCTATGGTTAGTTTGAATATACCAGAAACTCCCTTTACCTGTTTTCACCAAATGAACCACCAGGTTTTGTTTTCTTGCAAAAAAAGCACTACTTCTCAAGGAAATGGAATGTTATCACTAATGTTATTGTGAAGGCTCTCAGAAGTCAAAAACATGATCTTAAGGAGGAGCTGCAGAGGAACAACCCTTTTACAGTTGTATGGTGATCTCCAAATTAATCATTACAGAGGAGATTAAAATGGCTGCCGGTATTGGGATGAAGCACAGAAAGACACAGACACCTTATCATAAGCTGCACTCAAATCACATTTTATTTAAATACGCGCAGTCACGTATATATAGAAACCTAAAAATTGCTTTGCAGAAGGCGTGAAAAAGGTGATAAAATACTAGAAATGCTATATGTTAGCTTGAATATACCAAAACCTTTAAGCTGTTCCCAAATGAACTCTAGGTTTTGTTTCTTGCAAAAGCACTACTACCAAGCAAAACAGAATGTTATCACTAATTGTTATTGTGAAGGTCTCAGAAGGAGGCAGGAGCTGCAGAGGAAGACAAGTTCAGGGACTATACATCTCTAAATAGATTACACAAAATGGTGTCTGAATCATGAGTGGCTGACAGTGAACAAGTGGGGTTGGGTGAACAAGATGGCGTCGGAGAGAAATATGACGTCCAAGTAATACCTCAACGGCAGGTTTGTTTTTAATGTGCCAGAGCATTTCTTTGGATGTAAGTTACATTTTATTAGTTCTCTGTTTGGTTGACACTCTGTTTTAATTATGTACTTGTGGTTTACTTGTAATCCTACAACTTACATATTTAAATCAGTGCTGATCATGTGAAGTGTTTCATAGTTTCTGCTGCTGTATATGCAATATTTTACTTTGCAGTGTCCTTTTAAAGGTATTGTACTGTCACCAAAGCAGGCAATTTCTGGACACTACACAGGGAGAATACAATTCCAAGCCACATCCACAAGTCTCAAGTAGCCCCATAGTTTGCACCATTAGTTTGTTATAAACCTGATGGTGTGAAACATCTGGAACAACACTTTTTTATGATGGTCTATCACAGCAACAGCCATCAAACCTGCTTTTATATTGGCAGGTGATGACGTCAGGCACAAAACTGAAGCATGCTTAGTCAGATAGTGATTTTAGGGAGAGGAAGAGTGGGATGATTAGTTTTCATTATTGACTTAAGATTTACAAAAAAACATTAAAGGCTGAAACACAGAATGAACAGCCCTGTGTGATAACCTGGTAAAGACCCTGTAAAAAGTATACAGTATATTCAATCATTAAACAGGAAATTAGGTGAACCTTGGTTGCAGCATGTGTAGAGCCGGGGTTCCAAGCTGTGTGAATAGTTCCTATTGTCAGGTCGAACGCATAGAATTTCTGATAAAAGGATAGAGACTCCTCCTGGAGATTTCTGTCCATAACTTTATAGATGGGAAAGTTGGAGAAAGCCTAGGGATGGCTTCATTATAGACTACAATTATTATAATATAACTTCACAATGGCAGAGCAAAGGCCCCGCAAGGCTGATGCCAATTGCCCCAAAGCAGGGTAAAATTTTCCTGACCCCAGAAACTATAACAAAAAGTTTTATTCCCTACAATGCTATTTATTGCTCTCAAGGCAATCGAACCCCTTTGAACATTTTCAAAGTTCCAAGTCTTACTGCTCTTACAGTAAAGAATACCTGTTATAGGCAGAACCTCCCTCCTCTAGGCACTAGAGATAGAGGATACCTCCATGTCTTTACCACAGGCCCAGTATAAAAAGATCTTGGAGAGATCCTTGCACTGCCTGTTCAGATATTTGTACATTGTAATGAGGTTACCCTCTAAAAAATTTTGTAATCTATCATGTATTCTAGTCCACCCATTCTGGAGGTGTGTTCGGCGCAATGGCATTACTCCAAGGTGCACCTCACAAATGACATGTGGTCATGTGAGCCTGGACATGAGCATTACATCACCATAAACTGTCCACTGGGTATATGTAGTGCGGCATTTTCTGCCCCCACTACGATTGCCAGACATCACCCCATGCCTCTAGTTGCCTCTTGTTTCCTACTCTAGTTCCTCTCTTAATCTTTGTCTTTCAGTCAGCACAACCCAGTTGACACATGTCCTCTAACTTCACCACATGCTAAACTTTGTGAATGTAAATGTATCTGGCCAACTACACAGACCTGCAGATCTACTGCTTGAAGTGATTGCCGTGTGTTCACTGTATTCTGTCCCCCATTCCTTAATAATTGGTTGCTCTCCTATGCACCTTTGTTGCCAGTCTAATAGCACCTTTTACACCATGGCCCATGGTGTATAGCTTGTACCATGTAAAGAGAAAAAAACTATGTCCTTATCGTGAGGAATCTATACCTCTCGTTGATACATACCATCATTTTATTTGCATTAGCAGCAGATGCCTCACTCTGATAACTAAATTGAGTTTTACTATCCAACCAATATCGGCAGTCTTCTTCCATCATTTTAACCAAAATTTTATCGTTCACCACATAATTATAATTTTCATTTCCTTTACCTAAGTGCATAACCATTACATTTATCTACATTAAACCTAAGCGCCATTTGTTACCATGCCTCTTGTTTCCACATATCTCTCTGTAATGTTATACTATCCTCTCTGATTAATGACTTTACAGAGCTTAGTATCATCTGCAAATATAAAAAGTCTACTTTGTAAACCCTCTAAGACAGGGGTCAGGAACCTTTTTGGCTGAGAGAGCCATGAATGCCACATATTTTAAAATATTATTCCATAAGAGCCGTACAATATGCCTCCCAGTAGATAGGTAGCCCCAGCACATGAATATTCCCCTACCTGCGCTCCTAGCCAGCTCCGCATTGCTCTCACGCTCTTCTCATTGACCCAGACTTACACAATGGCAGCGATTGTGCCAAAGGTGCCAGGGTCGCACGAAGGACGTAAGCAGTGGTAACATCGCTGCCTGGGTCCAGTGATAAGTCTAAGACAGACACAGCAGCCATCGCTATTTGAGAGCCAGATGCAGTGAACAAAAGAGCCACATCTGGCTCCCGAGCCATAGGTTCCCTACCCCTGCTCTAAGAGGTCATTAATAAAAAAAATATTAAAAAGAACTGGCCTCAATACTGACCCAGTGATATCTTAAAGATGCATCTTTAATATTATTTGCAGTTCCAGTATTGTACCGCAATATCTTAAAGGAACATTTTTAGTACTATGTGCAGTTCCACCGTCATACCACAATATCATACCACAATATCATAAAGGAGCAGTTTTAGAATTATTTGCACTTCCAGTATCACACAGCAAAATCTTAAAGGGGCAGTTTTAGTACTATTTGAAGTTTCAGCATCATACAGCAATATTTTAAAGGATCAGTTTTAGTACTATGTGCAGTTCCAGCATTATACAGCAGTATAATCCCAGGATTCCCAGACATCACTCTTTGCCTCCAGTTGCCTCCTCTCAAGCATTCTCTTCTAGTCAGCGCAGCCCGGTTGACACATGTCCCTTACCTTGCATACGTGCTAAACTTGGTGGTGCAAAGGTATCTGGCCAACTACACAGACCTGCCAGAGCTACTGCTTGAAGTGCTTGCTGTGTGTTCGCTTTTTGCTGCTGCTCACATATCTGCACTGCAGAGGAATTTTGAGCTACCCCCCCCCCCTCACCTCCTCATATGTGATGTACCAACTGGGTGGAATTCAACTTTGCATATGCTTTAAAGGGTGTGTGAGAAGCAGCAGGCAATTGTTGAATTCCAGCTCCTAAACGCCCAGGTTAGTCAAAGTAGTTACCAACAGCATTTCACCAACAACAACTGGACCTCCACAAGGGACATTTTTTCAGTATTGAACTGCCCACAATATTCCACCAATATAGTCAGTGCTGATAAAAAACATCTTCAATGCTACCATCCCCATCTTTCAAATGCTTGAATAATCTCTTCTGGCCATGATGGAGCATAAGATGGTGGCAATTGAGGAATAAGGGGGGGGGGAGGACAGGTGTCAGGCTAGTCCACACATGGAACACCAGGTGGGTTGCTGGACTAATGGTCAGGTACGGCACTGTCCAGCCAGGGGACACTTTTGGAGGAGAAAGAGAAGAATGAAGCCCCTCTTCTTTCTTCTCTTCCTCCTCCAAAAGTGTCCCCTGGCTGGACAGTGCCGTGTCGGGGAGTTTTCCTCACAGCATATTGAAACTTGGATGCAGAAGAAGAGGAGAAGACACCCCCCACCAAAGACAGCTTGTCCTTGCCTCTGGGCAGCTTGGCACATATGAGCCCCTATATCCTCCAGTGCCTTTGCAATAACATCCAAGTTTCCCCGATAATCACCAGTTCCAATCACTGGGGGCCCACATTACTGAATCCATGCTACAAAGATAATGTAGCATCTTTAATTCCACTACTAGAGCGTGAGACAAAAATTAGGGAGTACAATGCAAATTAGTGGATGCACTACAGGAGGAGTTCCCATCCGACATTGAGAGCTTACTGGCAGCATGGGGAGGAAGAGGAGAAACTCACCAAGACAAAAGAAACACCAGCACCACCTGAGGAAGGAGAATGCTTATTTCAACACTGCCAGTGGTATAATCACTGACAAGAGGATCCGGCTATCCACAGCCGACATGGACATCCTCATGTTCATTAAGATGAAGACATGGATCCCACACGACTTGGCTATGCCAGCACCTGAATAAGTTTGTAGATAATAAAATACCTGATTTTCAACTGGAAATTCCAAATTACCTGAATTGTAACTTAATTGTTAAATTCCCCATTACAAGAATGTCAACTTGAAATTGTAAAATTCCAAACGACCGAAATTTATATTCCAAATTGACACATTCTGCATTACCGCAAGTTAAACTTCAAATTGTCAAATTCCACATGACCTACATTTTAACTTGAAATTGTAAAATTTGGGATTAGCAGAATTTAAACTTGAAAATGTCAAATTCCGCATTAATGGAACTTAAACTTCAAATTGTCAAATTTCAAATTAGCAGAATTTTAACTTGAAATTGTTAAGTTCTGCATTAACTGAATTTAGACTTCAAATCGTCAAATTCCTCATTGCCTGAATTTTAACTTGAAATTGTACCGCAGTAGTTGGATTTTATCCGCAGTGACAGGAAGGGTGTGTATTTTTTCTACTGATTCTTTAATCCTCTAGGCAAATAATTGGATCTGAATTACTTTAGCCTCTGTGACATAAAACGCACTTTTTAAATTTATTTTACTATTATTTATTTGTTTATTATATGTTTTTATGATATATTATTTTAAATAATTTCCCTAACCTATTATATCAGGACAATTGCCCTGTTATTACCACAATTTTTCAGCCTTCTAGCCCTTACTAATCCCATTTTACAGCCAATTTCGTGTCCCAATTGATTTCAATGGGGTTCATGTTCAGATTCAAGTTTGTGCCAAAGTCTAGACCCCACACCAAATTCTCTTCAGATATTCAGGCAAGCTGAACAACCCGAATTTCACCAAACCTGCTACTTACTCATTCTGACTTGATCACATAAAGCTGTTCCTCACTGTATGGCCATAGTGTTCCTCACTGTATGGAGGTAGTGTTCCTCACTGTATGGCTGAATTCTTCACTGTATGGAGGTAGTGTTCCTCACTGTATGGCTGTATTCTTCAATGTATGGAGGTATTGTTCCTCACTGTATGGTGGTAGTATTGCACACTGTATGGGGGTTGTGTCCCTCACTGTATGGCGGCAGTGTTCCTTACTATATGGGTGTATTCTTCAATGTATGGAGATAGTGTTCCTCACTGTATGGGGGTTGTGTCCCTCAATGTATGGCGGTAGTGTCCCTCACTGTATGGTGGTAGCGTTCCTTACTGTGTGGTGGTAGTGTTCCTCACCGTATAGCTGTATTCCTCAATGTATGGCTGTATTCTTCACTGTATGGCGGTAGTATTCCTCACTGTATGGGGGTAGTGTTCCCCACTGTATGGGGGTAGTGTCCCTCACTGTATGGCATTAGTGTTCCTCACTGTATGGCTGTATTCTTCATTGTATGGAGATATTATTCCTCATTGTATGGCGGTAGTGTCCCTCACTGTATGGCTGTATTCCTCACTGTGGGGCTGTAATGTCCATCACTGTGTGGTGGTTGTGTCCCTCACTGTATGGCGGTAGTGTTCCTCACTGTATGGCGGTAGTGTTCTGCCCTGTATGGCTGTATTCTTCATTGTATGGCAGTAGTATTCCTCACTGTATGGTGGTAGTGTTCCTCACTGTATGGCGTTACGGGGTTAAACGCAGTGAAAAAACCTTATAATATTTCGATAGATCAGGCATTTTCGGACATGACGATAGCTAATGTGTTTATGATTTTATGGTTTATGATAATGTGTTCTAGAGAAAGGGGGGTGATTTAAATTCATTTGACCCTTGGCAAGATGGTGGGGGCCATGCACCGGTTGACACCGGTGCTAGTACCGCTAGTACCGACAACGGGTGTTAATAGTAAGCCTTTGCTGCAATATGCAGCAAAGACTTAACGGCTATGGAGAGGGCTCAGTCCGTGATTCATTATGATTCGGTTCCAATTGAATTTGGCGAACCAGGTCGAATTGAATTTAGATAAATTCGCCCATCTATAATTACTATGCCTTTAAAAATTTGGGACAGACCCACATGATGATGTCATGTCTTTGTAAGCTTCAGAAAAATCTGAGGTAATTAGAGACACACCTGAAACACATTGCTTTTTTGTGTAACTTCTTGGGGAAGTCTAAAGAAATCAGGAAGAGAATTGTGGGCTTGCCAAATTATGATACATCCATGCGTGCAAGTTCCATATACCTGTGTTCTGAGTTCCAGACATGAGCATCCTTTGGTCAAAGATATGCATATCAACCCAAGAACAATAAAAATGTCTTAAAAATTCTCTCTTTCCCATTCTGACATTTAGCGAATATAAATAATTTGGGTAATCCTAATTATCCTAAAATGGGAATGGTTTATTCTGATTTCATGGCAGATTTAGAGACCAATGTATAATTACTTGATTTTTTCTGAAATAATAAAATCTACATTGCTTAACATATCATGGATTTTTGTGAGGGGTACATCATGCCGCTAGAACAGTGTTTCACAAAAGTATATGAACATAAAACCTAATGTGAATGTTTCACAAAGAAACATTATAACTAAATTTTCAGAGGGTTACAACAGTCACCAATCAGTAGGTGACTGTTCTTCTTTGATATGGTGCATGGTCACCTTCCTTTTGGTAAAACACCACCATACACTGCATAACATGAAAAACATCAACAGTTCCTTTGGGTGGGAAGAGATGAGAAATCGTGAGACTGGGTACAGAAGGGAAGTTGCACCATTGATAGAATAATTTTCAGGTGCAATATATATGCACAGCCTTTGAGATAACAGAATTGTGTTAATCCCCAATAATGACCCCAGTGACCTGATAACATATAACATCGAGGAATTCATTTTGGGGTATAGCGACAAACAATGCATCAATTTTTTTTTTTTTTTTAAACTTTGCTTTGGAGGAAGGTGCCAATACTAATGCATGTGTGACTGGCTGCTCTTTTCATCCGAGGTACAACAGGGGTACATTTCTGTGACTGCTAGAAAAAAATGATATATTACATGTGAGGCAAGGGCTGAGAGGTAGTTGTTACTATTTTGGAACAGACTAGGAAAATTGTTACTATTAAAAATACCTATAAATAAAACTGCATTAAGCACATACCACACTATTGGATTTAAACACGGGCATCCAGTCCCTTATCGGTCCAACCATTCAGAAGTAAAAATATAAAATTATAAAACTGGAGCTCAAAGTCCTCAACTTGTAAGTATCACACCAGACTGAATTTTAGCTAACGATTTTGGTCTTGTGAAGCTTAATGAAAATGAATGTATTTTATATGCGTGCTGAATGCTGAAACTAAGAAGACTAAGATGACTATGGATGAAACTGATCAAAGTTCACTCCTCTGCACCTCGGCCGATGTTTACATCTGTCAAGAGGGATTTACGATACTATCCATTTCAGGGAAAACAGAGGCTTTGTGTCTGCGATGAACATGTAATAATTTGCAAACCAATGGACTATGGACATTACTTCTTTATCTGTAAGTAACCAAGCCCAGTTCCTTCCCCACTGAAAGTTTATGTGTAATCCTTTGTGATGCAAATAAAGCATCTCACATCTGCCTAGCCTTGCATAGCATCAGTGCTTCAAAGAGATTGAGATATTATACCATGCTTTGTCTTGGGTGATTTCTTTGAGCTCACTCAGTGGATTTTAATAGTAATTAGAGAACCTGAGGTTGTGTGAACAGGGGCAGAACTCAATACTCTAATCCCCAAGGGAAACATAGAAACTCCAATTTAGGATAGACTCTTATTCAGACCACAGGATCACCATGCCTTTTTTCTCCTTTTTCTGCATACATATTCTTCCTCTACAAATGGTGCCAGTACAGGAGATAACATATACACATAGCATAACTTACACAAATCTGTTTGATAGGCAGATACTCACATTTATACCAGATAAAAACAGCTTTAAAAATTTTGTTTGTGTGTGATTATATATACACTCACCGGCCACTTTATTAGGTACACCTGTCCAACTGCTCGTTAACACTTAATTTCTAATCAGCCAATCACATGGCGGCAACTCAGTGCATGTAGACATGGTCAAGACAATCTCCTGCAGTTCAAACCAAGCATCAGTATGGGGAAGAAAGGTGATTAAAGTGCCTTTGAACGTGGCATGGTTGTTGGTGCCAGAAAGGCTGGTCTGAGTATTTCAGAAACTGATGATCTACTGGGATTTTCACGCACAACCATCTCTAGAGTTTACAGAGAAAGGTCCGAAAAAGAAAAAACATCCAGTGAGCGGCAGTTCTGTGGGCGAAAATGCCTTGTTGATGCCAGAAGTCAGAGGAGAATGGGCAGACTGGTTCGAGCTGATAGAAAGGCAACAGTGACTCAAATCGCCACCCGTTACAACCAAGGTAGGCAGAAGAGCATCTCTGAACGCACAGTACGTCGAACTTTGAGGCAGATGGGCTTTAGCAGCAGAAGACCACACCGGGTGCCACTCCTTTCAGCTAAGAACAGGAAACTGAGGCTACAATTTGCACAAGCTCATCGAAATTGGACAGTAGAAGATTGGAAAAACGTTGCCTGGTCTGATGAGTCTCGATTTCTGCTGCGACATTCGGATGGTAGGGTCAGAATTTGGCGTCAACAACATGAAAGCATGGATCCATCCTGCCTTGTATCAACGGTTCAGGCTGGTGGTGGTGGTGTCATGGTGTGGGGAATATTTTCTTGGCACTCTTTGGGCCCCTTGGTACCAATTGAGCATCGTTGCAACGCCACAGCCTACCTGAGTATTGTTGCTGACCATGTCCATCCCTTTATGACCACAATGTACCCAACATCTGATGGCTACTTTCAGCAGGATAATGCGCCATGTCATAAAGCTGGAATCATCTCAGACTGGTTTCTTGAACATGACAATGAGTTCACTGTACTCAAATGGCCTCCACAGTCCCCAGATCTCAATCCAATAGAGCATCTTTGGGATGTGGTGGAACGGGAGATTCGCATCATGGATGTGCAGCCGACAAATCTGCGGCAACTGTGTGATGCCATCATGTCAATATGGATCAAAATCTCTGAGGAATGCTTCCAGCACCTTGTTGAATCTATGCCACGAAGAATTGAGGCAGTTCTGAAGGCAAAAGGGGGTCCAACCCGTTACTAGCATGGTGTACCTAATAAAGTGGCCAGTGAGTGTATATTACTTTACTAAATACATCATGCTATTTAATATATTTGTATTATTGTATTGTATTATTGTATTATTCCTATGAATAGCACACATACCTAAAAAGTTGTATAGAATTTTATATGTAGACCTGATTTGACAATTTTATTCAGTCTGTGCAAAGCTCTGAATGCTGAGCACATTAACAGATACACAAATCTTGTAACATTTACCATACCAGACTTTAGTTTAGTTATGAAAATCACCAAAACCTATCTTTACAGGCAACTGCTCAGTTTTCAAGTGACTTTGAGAGGCCTAATATTAGTAAAACCCCATAAATTACCCCATTATTGAAACTACACCCCTCAATATATGAGAAAGAAACTTTAAGAAGTTTGTTAAATCTTTAGGTGTTTTACAGAGGTAAAAACAAAATGGAGGTGAAATTTATAATTTGTACATTTAATTTGGCCTAAAAAACAAAAAAAAAATCATAACAGATTAAATTACATAATGCTTCACAAAGTTTGATACCCAATTTCTCCCGAGTATGCCAATACCCCATATGTGTTGGTAAACTGCTGTATGGACGCATGGCTGGGTATAGAAGGAAGGAGGCACCACTCAGAGTTGCTTATCACATTTTACAGGCTATAAAATGTTTATTTTTTTGTATCATGGACAAATGAGGGCTAATTATTTTCAGAATGAGATCCACTTTTCAGGTGCATCACTTAGGGGGGTTCAATAGTTAATTGATGACATTTTATTAACTCTTTCTTGGCGGGTATAAGAAAATCATTAATTTTGGTTTAGGGTTTCTTTGTAGGCCGTTCACTGTACCATAAAAATAATATGTTATCTTGATTCTATAGGTCACCATAATTACAGTGATACACGATTTATATAGCTTTTTTATGGTTGCCTTGTTTTGCACAATATAAACTCATTTGTTGGGAAATTAGCTTGTTATTGCATCGCCATGTTCAAAAAGGAATAACATTTTTATTTTTTTATATATGGAGCTCTTTTATAGCTTGTTTTTTGCAGGAAAAGCTGTACTTTTTATTTGTATCATGCCAGGGTAAATGTTACTTTTTGATCACTTTTTATCCTTTTTTTATGAGGTTGGATGTGAAAATATCGTAAATTTGTGGGGGGTTTTTTCATTTTTAATTTTCACAGTACAGGTTCAGTAACAGGAACAGTGGCTTTAAAATCACTTATTAATCCCCATCCCCATAGTCTCTTCTAAATCTAGCAAAATTTATCCTGCCAATATTATCTATTATAATGTCTAAGTGAATGACTATTCATCAGACAGTATGATATTTAACTGATGAAGGCTTTTTAAGAGATATCTGAGATTACTCTGATCAATATTTCTATCAAGTATTTTAGGGGGCTATGCCATGGTCACTATAGAATGCTGCAACTAAGGGGTTGTTCATACAGTCTATTGAGGGAAAGACTGGGAAAGACCTTCTTTGTGAAGTTAACTAAAAAGCTACGCAAAGATCCTCAGGTATTCCGTGAAAGAAAGAGGGGCCCCTCATTTTTGGGAACCACATCTAGCATCACCCTGTCTTTATGCCACAAATAACCAAGATGGAAACCTGTGTTTCCTGTGTTTCTAGTAGACAATTTTTTTAGGTGGTTATATGTTACCACCTTGATTGTCAACACCATATAACTTTGTTACGTATTCCACCTTGAATAAACACTAAGTTGAAGGTGAAGTTAAAAAAATGGCTATCACTAAAAAGTGATATTTATCACCTGATTTAAAAAATATTTCCAATCTGTCTAGAATCTGTCTTTTTGAACTGCCAAACCAATACTGTGCTGATCTCAGAAAGGCAATTATCATTAACTATCATGTTCCCTATGGGACTCAGTCAGGCAAAGAGACAACATGGATCAAACACAAGTGCCACAGCAAATAACAATCATATCTCACAGTTTATTGGAACCTGGAGTGGTAGCTGTATTCTTATGGAGAATGTTTTTTAATGTATATTTTCTGAAATGTAATAAATGAACCAGTTGAAACAAGAATAGATCATTAAATAGTTTTTTTTTGCATTAATAACACTATAGTGTACATTTATCACATCCTTCTATTTTATGTTCTTACAACTTTTTTTTGGTTAGTTATTTTGCAGGTTTGACACACTCTCTGCAAAGTTAACTTAGCCTGATTTTTACTGGGTTTTGCGCCTAATTTAGCACTGAAATCCATATGTTTGAGTCTTTCAACTGTCACAGAGTATTAGAATAAGTAGCATGATTTTTGTGCATAAAAACTCCACTCCCCTCCTGGTTAGGAAAAAGTGTTGGATGGGTTGCACAAAAATTATCAAAAAAAAAACAACCATCTACAGATGCCAAATGCCATATTTATCACCCGCTAAGAAAAATTCATGTACACTGCCCCTCCCCCCCACAAAAAACAAACAAATAAATGTCAAAAAATGTCCAGGCTTAAAGCTATGCAACATCCTTTTACCTTGAGAGACATAGGTCACAGCTGTTATGTACAACACTTACAGTTTTTATTTTTACAGTTAGGACAACTAACTAGGAGAATAAGAGTTAAAAAAGTTTATTATTACAAAAAATGGAAATCTAGAAATCTAGAAGTCGGTTACCACCCTTAACAAAAGTTCCTGAAACTAGGTGACCCAATTTGATTGATAAAGTTAGGGTATGAATACTGCATCAGCAGTCACTTTTGTGTATAAAGAATCTGACATAAATCCTACTAAAATGAGAAAAATAGTTAAAGCCACTGTATTTTATGATGACAATATTTTAGACATGAAATCTGAACATAAATTCACCAGGTAAAATGACTTGTAAGTAGACTCACAGCTCGCACTGTTGAGGATTCTAAATTCCCAACCATACTGACTTTAAAACACATCATAATTTCAACAGCCGGTGTGTTACTCCAGGGAATCTTGATTGCACGTCTGTGAATGGTGTTTCCATAAAGATGATGAAAGTGAGTTCTGCCTTTGGTTGCAAACTGGAAAAAAAAAAAAGAATAAAATTAAAATCATTAAACACATCGGATAAATCCTGTTGGCAGTTCACCAAAACATGTGAGCATATTGTATACATAATAGTCATGTATATCAACTGTGTATTTTGTATTCAAAAGGTATGTTATTTCACAGTAATGCTAAATCCCCAGGGATATTGTACACCTGTGCTGCATATGGTACGAAAAAGCAAACATATTGCTATATTGCTGCTTAAAAATCTAAGCTTAAGGTTCATATAAATTTGTGTTTAAAACTTTATTCAAATAATACTGAAAGGCCTAATGCCAAAATGTCAACTTTTCACCCATCTGGAGAAAAGCTCAAAAGTGACAGATAAATGAGGTTCTGAGTGTAGGGATCACACTGCTGTTCCACACTGCTGTTCCTTTTATCCCCTAAGAGCTGACCAGGATACGTGAACAGAGATTAGTTTAGCAGCATTACTGCTGATTCATTAAGATAAGGCTAAAAGTAACCCTATTCTTTTCACTGACTGTGGCACTAGAGGTGAAACCCCAATGATGGAATGAGTTGTATACCTGGCACAACCCCTAAAATGAGTCATATTATGGTAATAGTACTGCAGTATGCTACATCCAGTAAATTATTAATTGTTGACCTTGTATACTGATAATAATCCCACGGATGGTGTCAAGATCTTTTCATATATTTTAATCTTTTTATTAAAATATACATAACTTTGGTGGTGCACACCTGGCAGAAGATATATAATTAGAAGGAAAGAAAGAAAGAAACAACATTCATAAACTAATATTCTTCTGATATATCGGTCTAAGATCCTTTCATAACTTAACAAGAAAACAGCACAACCAAAACCAGACTTGACATTTGACATAAACTGACTAGGTCAGACTAGATACTTGGGGTGAAATAACCCTGTGACGTCCGTGAGGACTAGGGCTCTACCTACGGCTGATAAACCACCCTCATAAAGCCAAACCCACTATCAAGAACATGTTAATAGACCCTAAGAAACACTGCAAGATGAGGTAGAAAATTTATTTTGTCTTGCAGCTACTGCATGGTGCAGCAGACAGGTAACGGGAAGTCAGAGCCAGACCAGTATTCAAACAAGCATTGAGGAAAAAAGTTTAAGTAAGGAAAAGCATGGTTTCAGTAGGAGAGATGACAAGACACAGAGTGTCAAACAACATTTAACAGATAGACAAGCAAAGTCAGGCAGAACCAAGTCAAATCTGAGATGGTGGTGAGGTAGAGAATTGAATAGCAAGAGAAATGAGTGTTGCAGTGTTTGGATAAGCAGAATAGCAAAGCAATTGCGAGAGATACAAAGTGTCAAAGGACTGCAATAACCAGCAATCTATCATCAGAATCAGGCAGATATATAAAGAAGTTCCTGGACGCCATCCCCAGCAGTTAACTGATTCAGCCATCTATTACTCAAGTCACAGCTGATACTAACACACAGGTTCTGATGACAACACCCAGCTTTCCATCCCCAAACACTTCAGGAGCAATTCAGAAAGTCCTTAAATATAGAGAATAACTACCAAAATACAACAATATTATTGATAGCAAGGTCATCTTGTTGCTAGCAAGGTGGAATTTGCAGATATTTCAAAGAGAAATGTAGATTAGGGAGGAAAGAGGTGAATTAAGTAAAAAAAGAAGCACTGATAACATATATTAGTTTCTTGCATTCAACCTGTACTATTCACTTATGTAAAATTTTAGATTTAAATGACCATATAAAGCTAACTTGAAGTCTTTATGCCCATAATAAATTCTGTAACAAAGCCTCTGCCAATAGTGTGCCATGATGTTTCCTCATCTTTGGAGGGTCCCAACTCTAAATTTGGCATCCAGGCCCTTTTTTTACACTTTCAACAGTCAGTGATTTTAGAAGGAAGGTGACAACATTATCACTTGATTACTTGATTTTGATGGAAGATTTCCTTAAGAAACATTTCCCATAAGTCCTGATAGTAAAGAATAGAAAAGTGGAATTTGTAAAGTATATTAGAGAGGAATTGGGGAATGTTTTCCGTTTTCACATGCTGAAAAACGTATTTGCATATTCCTTATTCCTTTCCAATACTATGTGCAGATTGGGATACCAATGTATAAGAATAAATTACCAGGGTTTGAGTAGAATCAAAATTTTCCAACGAAGAAAAAATAGAATAAAAAGTACTGCATGGATACATGTAAGATTACCACAGTCACTATGAGTAAGTGCCCCTGGTTTATAATATTTGATTTTAATGGTAAATTTCCTTTAAATATTATTATTCACATTTCCTATCCCTCCCATTTTGCCAGAGCTCCCATCATCACTTTTTCTAACTGCAACTTGCCTGTGTAAAGTTTTCAAAACTGGTATATTTGACACTGCACTTTTCTGAACACCTGTCCATGTAAATAACAGTAATAATGTTCCTTTGTGGTCCATTTATATAATAATACTCTTGTGTGTCCCCTCAACATGTGGCCCCTTCATGTATTCATTGTGTATCATTTCACTGGAGGTTCAATTTAATTTCACTGGAGAAAAATTGAAGGAGTTCCAGCACTGGACTAAAAAAATATTTAATGTTTTATTATATTACATTAAAATAGGGACCTCATACATACAGAAAAGCTGACGCGTTTCGGGCGAAATGATGCCTTTAGTCATAGCATGAATCAGTTTAATTTCCCTCTGCTTAGAAATAAACTATTTTAGTGTTTCAGGTTATTTTTTGTCAAAATGTCAAGAACTTTAATCTGTTACATCAATCAATAGTTTACCTAGTTGAATGGTTACAATAAAATTGTACCCAAAATCAGACCTTAAATCAATCCTTGTTCAATGAAAGAAAAATCTTAATGAGGCTTTGAATGTAGTGTTGTTCCTTTGAGACATATGACATGATTGTGGCGCAATTATGTAATTGGGTAATAAGCTCTAGATCTCCTGAGGCTGATAATGCAGCTGAGAATAGAGAAAGCCATTGCACATGGCCTTGAAAATAAGCGTTATATATAGTCAGATACCTGGAGATTTTTGATGGGAAAAAATTATAAGACTCACATTTAACTCATTTTGTAAAAATGGCCATAGTTTTTAAAAAGTTTTTAAAAACTTGAATGTTGAATTTAGGATACATTGCTTTGCTGTCATAATGTGATGTAAGCAAGAATGTCAATATTAAAAAAATACCTTCATTAAAGTAAAACTAAGAACCTAAAAATCCGAATAAGTTTCTTTAGAATTCTGATTATAGGCCAGTACTTGTCCCTGTTATTCTTCAGCTACATTTAAAGCCCAAACGGCAAAGTATGAATAGAGTGAGCAAGCATCTAGGGGCGTAACTACAGGGGTTAGAAGCCATAGCAGCTGCTATGGGGTCCACAGCATCAGGGGACCCCAGCATCTGGGGTATTTCATGTGAATATGCTGTAAATGTATATGCATATGTGATGTGTATATGTTCTGTCTCTGTATATGGTGTGCATACACTGTGTGTATGTGTGTATATTTTAAGGGGTAAGTGGGGTCCCCTTCAGACATTTACTATGGGGCACTGCGTCTCCTAATTACGCCACTCTCCTCTGGTCTACCGTCTTCAAAGTGGGAATCAGCTTGCTGCCAAGTTGAAGATGCTGGCTAGTTTTATGGAGAGAACGGAACTACAGTATGTTTGGTCCATGCTGTGGTTTAATACAACCACCATCCAATGTTTTGGAAATATTGTCATTAGAGATGGGCGAATTTGTTGAAATACAATTCGACTTTATTAGCCGAATTTTTTGAAAAAAATTAGAATCGACCCAAATTGAATCATGACGAATCATGGTAAAAAACAGGTATTTCCTGGCTATAGAGAGCCTGTAGGGTGTTGTAGAACGTTGTGCCATGCTTAAATATGCATAGGGAGCGTGGTTTGGTCTTCAAACAATGCTGTGTTTTAGTATGACACGCACATGACAGCGGTCGCATCAGTCTTCAATTCAAAAGGGCACTTACAGGGGCCAACTTCACCAAATAAGTGAAGCTGGAACACAGCCTGACAAGGTAACATCTGCTCTAGCTTGAAAGGACTGAGCTGAGGGCCAAGATCCCACTATAACATCAAAGAGTGCACTCTTTTTACACTGACATCAGATGATTACGAAAGAATCTCTTCTGTTAAACGCAGATACATATAGAAACCCCCCGAAAGTGGAGAGAGTGTCGACAATAGTTTTGCACTGACGTCACTGATCATTTTGCCCTTCTTTTCAACCGTCAGAGTCCTCTTTCAATCGTTCATTAATCCATCAGTATTGCTAAAGCCAGAAACTAACAGTAGTGGATCCAGAACAGAGATGACAAGTAAATGCGATATTTGCATGTCCTCTGAGTTTTGTATCCACTCCTGCTTTGGCTTTTAATCCTGAAGCTTTTCATTCCTGCTGACAGTTGAAATGAAGGGGAAAACCAAACATAGTGGCAATGTCATAGAGTGGTGGAGGGTGACAACAGCATTATGGAAATCAAAGACTGTTCCAGGGATACAGCGGTCAGTTAGCAGCAGCATGAGTAGGCCGCAGAGTGGCACATTGACAAATTATGAAGGTGGCAGCAACATCGTAGGCCACAGAGTGGCACAATTAATTTGAAGTTTGAAATGAAGAAGAAGTTTGAAATGAATTTGAAGCTGACATTTTTTATTTAAATTTGAAGATTAGAGATGCCACATGCATCATCCTGTCAGGTTCGCTAGGGAGATTGCTGGGACTTCTGGTTCTTCTGGTGGTACCAGCAGCGTTCTCCGAACCCCGGCGCGTATCCGCGCAAACTCCACCTCTCCTCCTGGGCAGCGGCTGCTAAGATCTCGCGCTGTCTAGGAGTGGCTGGGACTTTGAACCTCTGCTTGGTGCTTGGTTGTTTCTGCACCATGAGGGGTTAATTCCCAGATGCTGTCCAGCACCTATCAGGTTCTGGAGGTGGAGTTCTGGCTGCATAAATTGCAGCTTCACTAGTCACCAGTGCCAGTGTTTGAAAATCCCTTTCTCCACCTGGTTGCTGCTAGTTTGTATTGCTCTGTATCTGTATCTATATTGTTGCTAACTCGGCTAGTTTTGGACTTTGACTCTTGCTTACTGTTTCTGCTTTTGACGTACCCTCTAGTTGTGACTCCGGCTTGTTTACGATTCTTTTATGTTTTATGTTTGTCAGTCCGTTTGTGTTCCCCTTCCCACACTTACCCAGAATATTTCGAGTCTTCAAGTAGTCGCCCCACGGTTTAGCGTGGGGGGGCTATAGGAAGGGACAGAGGTTGGGGCAAGCTCAGGGCACACTATCCCCTGTCTTTTGTGTAACCAACCCTAACACATCCATTACAATTTCCCTGAAAATATTATGTCTTTACCAAAAAAGAACTTCAAAGGTGTAAGTGGCAGCAGCAGCAGTGGCATGAGGTCAGAGAGTGGCACAATGACAAATTCTTTAGGTGGCAGCAAAATGGTGGACCACAGTGTGGCACAATGTTAGAGCGTGGAGGTGGCAGTGGTGGCAACAGCAGCAGCACCAGGAGGTCAGAGAGTGGCTCAATTACAAATTCTGGAGCTGGCAGCAACATGTTAGGCCACAGAGTGGTACAATGACTTCAAAGTTTGAAATGAATAAGAAGTTTGAAATAAATTCGAAGTTGAAATTTTTAATTTAAATTTGAAGATTAGAAACGCCACATGCATCATCCATTACAATTTCCCTGAAAAGATTATGACTTTGCCAAAAAAGAACTTCAAAGGTGGCAGTGGCAGCAGCAGCGGCATGAGGTCAGAGAGTGGCACACTGAAAAATGCGGGAGGTGGCAGCAACATGGTAGGCCACAGTGTGGCACAATGTTAGAGCATGGAGAGGGGGGGGGGGGGGGGGCAGTGGAGCAGAATTACAGCAAGAGCTGCTGGAAATGAAGATTTCAGGTAACAAAATGATCAGAAGCAAGAGCTGCTGGAAATGAAGATTTCAGGTAACAAAATGATCAGATACATTGTTACACCACACATACATGCACTGGACATCCTGCAAAGATTGTTGGAAGACGAAGTATGATTTATCAATCATTGTGAACAGCAGGGGAGAACTGGATGGATTCCACCCCTGTAAATCAGTAGTCAGACGCTCTGGTTTTGCAATTTATGTAAGGCATCAAAATGCATTTAGTATTATAGGTCTATAGTTTAAAGGTCATTATCCGATTAGATAAAAGCACATTTGTTTGGAAATTAATTCATACTACCTTTTAGAAAACATATTCCCTGAAACATTAGCCTATGATTTAAACAGAAATGATACATCAATAACACTAATTATGATAAAACAGAAAGGTTATAATTAAATCCAAGCATGTTATTAAGAGAATTGCTTTGAAATCATGTGAACAATTTCACTTAAGGGATTTTATCTGTTTAACAATCATTTTCTAATTAAAATGTCTTAGTAGTACGTAGTAGTATTGATGCATGTTCTACATCACTGAATGAAACTAACATTATGCATATACAGTAAACTGTCAAACACAAATTTCACCAAAATTGTGTATTCACACAGCTGATTTAGACCAGAGGGGAGATATTGACCATAGCCCAGGACCCTGGAGTCTTTCTTGAATGGGTAACTAATCTCTACATGTTGATGTATACTGAGCACGATTTCAACATGGCCATGGTGCCATAATGATTTTTATGTTGAATGAGCAATGTTTACCATTAGTATTTATATATATTTTGCACTTGCACTTTTTTCTGCAATATATTTCCTGGGTTTCAATCGGGCTAGATGGCGATATAGTTTATTTTGGAGTACCATCACTGAGGTTTTTAATATGTGTGTTATTCATATCTATTTTTATGACTTTTATCTTAATAAAGTATTGAATTTGAATTGGACCTGAATACTCTTGATTCTTTTTTGGTTCTATATGATTTAGACCAGACTAGGCGTAAACAAATAAACCAGAATTTCTTTTCTTATTTCATTAAATTTCCTATTTCCTTGCAGACAGTTCTTATTTAAAACAAGACAACCCTTTCAATGATTTTAAAGCATAGTTAATTCGCAACAAACCCATTTGTTTTCTTTTGAACTTTTTCATTAAAAAGCCCATAGCATTCTATTGGTTACATCTGCTCGGGATTGGAGTTTATTTGCAACTTTTTACCACAATTGCAAAAAAATTTGCAACTTTTTCATATACCCACTTCTGTATTTTAGTTGCAACAAAAAGGTGGAGGAGAACCTTGCTGGGCAGGTAAAAAACTCCCCAATTTTTGGTCAAATATTTAAATGCACCAAAAATAGATGCAAAAATGAGAGAGAAAAAATTAAAAGCTAAGATAAATGACCCTCTTGGTCTCTGTGAGTCAGTAAACAGTGAAGGGATAACACTATCCATACAGAATATATGTATGCTATATAAGCCATGTAAATAGGAAATATATAAATTGTTATTATATGCATTTGCTTCATATAAATGTCAGAGGTATATATATCAGTGGAGAAACCCAGTTAATTTTTTGGGGGAAATTAGCCCACATTTAAAAAAACTTACAGAACACATCATAAATGTAAACAAATTGACCACAGCATCAAATGCTCCAAAATCTTCCAAAATGTGGTGTATTTTGGTTAATTTGCTACTCGATAAAAAAGTGTTTTAAATTCTGAAATAAAAAGTTCTTACAGTAATCAGCAAAAATGGTATTAGTTAGTGCTGTAATTGAAAAGGTGTAGATTACTTTGTTTATTTGGTACAATGAAGTTCACATGTAGGATGATATGTTTCTGGGAGAATTTTTAATCAGACCACAATACAACATGAAAATTAATGGTAAAGAAAGTTACAGGGGATCCACTGTCTTCTTTGTCCCCCAGTGCATGAGCATTAAACCAGGCAAAGCCAAGAGAGACCTCACATTGATGAGAATATGCCAGATGCATAGTTACACAGTAAGGGATTATCGCGCCACCTTGGTCAGGTTGTGAATCATGGGTCATGCTGGATTTCATGAAGAGAATATAGTGCTGAGGACTGGTCATAGTGATATATGATGCAAGAAATTTCTGCTTCCCTGTGAAATAACACTGCTGTACAGAGAACATGATTATAGTTTGGCACTGCTGTTTTGTAGGTAAGAGGGGACTCACTGCAACATACATCACTATGATGCACAAAGTCTCGTCCCTGACGCAGTGTTCACTTTTCAATCGGGCCACAACATGGTACATGATTCTCAGACTGAACATGGTGTTTTTTAGTGCTAAAATGAAAAATGACAAATGCACAGGTTTAGTTACAGCCAAATATGTCTGCACACAATACTTATGAGTTCTGACTTGAATGTAAAAATCCAATCACAAGTGTTATCTATTTAACTGGTCCTTGTAAAACTGCCAGTGACATTGAAATGAATGTGGGCTGCACATACCAGCTCTTCTTACAAGCTACGGCAAATGCATGCTGCCATTTTGGTGAGGACTTTATATGGGAACACCAAACTTCCCCCAATGTGGCGGAATGGCCCACATTAATTTATATGCCACTTTTCAACTTTGCCAGCAGCATTTAAATAGTTAACACCTGTGAATTTTTGGAAAAATTTGCCATTTTCAAAACTATAAATGATCTTGTTTTCAGGCAGATAGTTTTACCAACTAAATTAGTCACTGAATAACATTTCCCATGTGTCTGCTTTACGTTTGTATAATTTTTAAAATGTCTGGATAAATTATTTTGATGTATCGTGACTTTTTAGGGGATTATGACTGTTTTTAATGAAATTTGAAATATATCCTCTATATATCATGGGTCATTTTTAACCCCTTGAGATCTTCATAGTAATGAAATCAAAATGTAGGTAAAATTTAGAATGGTATGATTTTGTTCATTTAGCCCTAAAATTTACACATTCATAAAAGATAAAAAGAGAAAACCCATCTTAGAATTTGTTATGCAATTTCTCCCAAGTACAGAGACCCCCCACATGTGGATGTTACTTGTTGTAGAGGCGTACAGCGAGGCGCAGAAGGGAAGGAGGGCCATGCATTAGCCTTAGAATTTAGTGGTTTTTCATTGGTTCATGACATAGGTGAAGATACTGGAAGGTACTGTATGAGGGTGAAACTAAATAATGCTTCATAAGGAACTTGAACTTCAACTTATCTGGTGCAATAGAGGTTATACTTTTATGAGCTGCAGAATTTACGTTTAGTGGTTGTTTTGCCAATTAATAAGACAATATTTTGGCAAATCATATAATCAAATATTATCATATAAAAGAATTATAATCAGGTTCCTGTCCATTACAAGTTTCCTTCAAATATGTACATCATAGTTTTAGAGGATAATGGATTCATGCCACCGAGTAGGAATTGTGAAGTTAATTAACAAAACTGTCACTCGAGTTACGCTGCCAACTCTTACATCTTGGCAACATGATTGAATTGATAAGTAAAACAAATCGTTCAGGAATGTGTGATCACATCTTTTTCCATAAAAAATAATCTCATTCAATTCTGCTAGGTCATGATGACTTTAACATAATATATTGTCTCAGTAAAAGAAATTATTTTTGTACAAAAAAGATTATTCTAGCAAAAGAAAAAAGCTGCTTTTATTTAAAATGAGTTTTGTGAAAAGACAGCAATTTATACAGTATTTTAAAGAAATGTGCATTTAAAGAAAACTAATTGTTATGTTAATGTTTTTGACAGAACATTGTTATTGACAGAACATTGTCGTGACATGGTACTTTTGCATCCCCATAGTCATGTGACACAACCTCACTTGGAAACCTGAAACAAAAACCTGCAGGTATATGTGAAAACAGTAAATATATGATAAATGGTTACCGTATATACTCGTGTATAAGCCGAGTTTATCACCACAAAAATGTGCTGAAAAACCTCACCTCCGCTAGTCAATAAAAAAAAAAAAACTTACATACTACCCCTCCGGCACTCCGGTGCTCGTCGTGGCTCCTGTTGGCTCCTCTTTGGTTTTCTCTCTGCTCTATTAGCCGGCAGAGATGCTTCCTTACGATCTGCCTGCCGCCACAAACTATGCTGTGGAGGTGTCGCCGCCAGCCAGCAGATAGCAAGGAAGCGTCTCTGCTGGCTAATAGAGCAGGCTGGCTGTATACTACATGGGGGCAGGCTGGCTGTATACTACATAGGGGCTGGCTGGTTGTATACTACATGGGGGATGGCAGGCTATATACTACATGGGGGCTGACTGTATACTACTTGGGGCTGGCTGGCTGTATACTACTGGGGGCTGGCTGGCTATATACTACTGGGGGGTGGCTGGCTATATACTACTGGGAGATGGCTGGCTATATACTACTGGGACTGGCTATATACTACAGGGGGCTGACTGGCTATATACTGGGAGACTGTGACCAATGCATTTCCCACCCTCGGCTTATACTCAAGTCAGTAGGTTTTCCAAGTTTTTGGTGGTAAAATTAGGGGTTAGACTTATACTCAGGTTGGCTTATACTCGAGTATAAACGGTATGTTATTTTTTTATTGACAGGTTGTGTGCAAATTTAAAAAAAAACATAAGGATTCTTATCTATTAACATTTACAGTTATAAATTTATAATATAGTTTACATTGTTTTTTCTTGAATATTTACTTTTGTGAATTACAGCTCAATTTTAGTATTTGTAGAAACTATTTATATAAGCTATAAAATGAATGGGGGTTTCAAAGGAAAACATTACAAGAATTATGATCAGTATGTCCACTAAATACACAATAGACATTATGTGGGGTATTTATCATACACCGGCCCACCGGCTCAGGGCTTTTGATGTAACCGGTGGGTGGCTGCACAGCTTTTTTTTCTACACCAGGTCCTACCTGGCATAGAAATAACTGCAGCTGACTACTTTTCACATATGAAAAGTCACCAGCTGCAATAAGTGTGCAGGTGCAGGGACAGGAATGCCCCACACCAATCCATTTCATAGCCAGCTGCGCTGTGTTCTGGCACAGATATCCTGACAAATACCGGTTTGCAGCGTTCGGGCCGTGCGTTCCGGGCAGCATGCATTGAGAGTGTGATGCGAGTTCATCACATCACACTCGCAAGTGTGGAATGGCCCTAAGAGGCATAATATTTTTATTTTTTTGAATATGGAGTTGTTTTATGGCTTTTTTTGTGGGACAAGTTGTACTTATTATTGTTATTATATTAGGGTACATTTTACTTTTGATCACTTTTTATAATTTTTCTTGTGAGGTTGGATGTGAAAATATTGTAATTTCTGTGTGTTTTCTTTTTGAACTTTTTTATGGCGTTCAGCATACTGGTTCAGGTCCAATTGTATTTTTATTGTACATGTTGTTACGAAGGTAGCAATGCCCAATATGTAGTGTTTTGTGGTGATTTTTCCTTTTTTTATTGTGAAATTTGAATTTTTATATCTCATAAGGGAATAGGGCATAAGGGGATCTTTGTTGAATATTTAATTTTTTTTTATTTTAATTTTTTTAAACATTTTTTGACTGTTTCACTTTGTTCATTTGATCTCTTGTTCATTGTAATATAGTGCAATACTAATTCCATAGGCTGACATAAGCAGTGTTAGATTGTGCTGTAAACACGATCTAACAGACATTTACTGCTGGCGGCCCTGGGGTCCTTCATCAAACATTAGGACTGCCATGGAAGCAATTGGCACCTATGTGCCCAGCACGGAAGAAGCTGACCTTATGGGTGAGTACTGCTCCATAAACGCCGCAGTCACCATGACTGCGTCTATGGGGTTTAACAGCCGGAATCAAAAGTAAAGCAATCCCAGCTGTTAGTGTGGGAGCCTGGCTTTCACATACAACTGAGTTCCCGTAGCGATTGCACGGGCTATGCTACTGAGCCCGGTTGATCGCTGAGACATACATGTATGCGGCAACAGATCGCATTTCCCTGTACATGAACGTCTTTTTGCACCAAGGAATTAACGGTCTAAACAGTTCAAAACACAGTAAATTCCTGCATTTGAACCATAAATGTCCATAAATGACCCAATCTTAAATTCTGGGCATTAAAGTAAATATTCCACTATGAGAAATCACATTTGAGCTAGGCTCACGTACAGCTAGTCCATTGCATGCTGATAAAGGCATGGTGTTTATTTTTCCTGAAACCTGCTGAATAAAAGAGAAAAATGATTTATAAAAATGTGAGTGTAGCACTCTGGGGCAGAACTACTATCACATTTGGCACTCTGGCTGGCTAGATGGGAGAGGGAGGCGACCTTATGCGAGAGGCGTGAATTCACACTTCAAGCATGAGAGAGTGAGGTGGCATCTAGTCCTCACTTTTTTCTAAGTAACAACGCTTGGATCGGAAAGAAGAGGAGTGCAGATGGTTTTTTAAAATGGTTTATTTCCTTTAAGGGTGGACTACGATTAGATAATTTGAGGATCTTGTGTATAATCATGCCATCTTAATATTATCCCCATGGTGACACATTTTAAGTTCCTGAATTGAACCAGGAAAAAACTGTGAACATACATTTACATATTCTCTTATTATTGATCGTTATGAAATGTTATTTAGTTCTATTCATAATTTATGATGCAGCTCTTAATAACATTCCTACAGTTGATGTTCTGAACCCACAGTTAACCTATTGTCATTTTTCATCAAAATGTTTAGGAACATTTGAAAAAACAATATAAATAAATTAAGAAGTAGAGAAAAAAAATCAGCAGAATTTAGCAATGGCTATCAATAATCTTTATCTTTATATATTGTAAGAAATGGGACCCTTCAGACAGACTTGTGGTCTGGCACAAACTTCCATACAAGCAGATTTGTTAGATTAATAGTGCAAAGGTTTATTAAACATCGTCCAACAGAAACGCAATAAACATTTTTCAGCATAAAATGAAACAAAAATGTCCTTAATTATAGGGGTAGCAGTACAAAAAAAAAAGTCCAACAAAGGCTCTCACCGAACCTTTCTGGCTTTTGCTTTAACTGTGTAAGTTCAGGGTTTGCAGTTGGTCTTGTCTTCAGACCAGTACACAGCAACTCTGGCCTCTGTCTATTTGCTCCTCAGCAATCAACAGTACACAAAGCTTAAATCTTCCGCTCCGTGCCATACATGTAACGCGCAGAGGTGTGGGGGATGTATGAAGAGGGCTCACGGATTGAACCCTTTTCATACAAAGCTGGGGTTTGCTGCATATTGCAGCAAACCCCCACCACTAATTACTGAGGGTAATTAACTCATCAGCTGCCGTGTGGGCATTGCCATGCCATCTTTTTGAAGCCGCCGGAAAAGCTGCACCGATTGAGGGTATTACCGGTGAGTCTTTGCTGTGATATGAAGCAAAGACTTACCGACTATGGAGAGGGCTCAGCCCATGCTATTACATCACAGGTCGTTAAAGGGTTAAGATTCGGATATATGAAACATGTAACAAAGTATGGAAAGGATCACTCAAGCCAGGGCTCCTGTGACATCAAAATCCTGAAGCTATAAAGTCCAGTTAACAAAAATAAAGCCACAATAATACTGCGACCAGATACCTTACCCCCTTCACGCACTTGGATATAATGGTGCGTCCCTGTGGGAATATACTTCCCGCACAGGGATGTTCTATTACATCCCGCCTCTGACACTGACTCACGAACTGAACCAGTACCAGAAACAGTGGCTGGCTGACACCGCACTAACACTCATGACTGGCGCTGGCTCCAACGCAAGTGTTAACCCCTTACACGCCATGGTCAAGCATGATTGCAGCTTGTAAAGGTGTTCTCCCTAAGGATTGGACACGGGGCTGCCCGATGTCCTGAGCAGTCAGATCCCTTCCGGGTCTAACTGTAGATTGTCTGAGCATGCGCAAGAATGCCAGACAGTTTGCACTGCTCTGCAATGCATTAATATTGTGGAGCAGTGTATTGGACTTGAACCAGCGATCAGAGCATCGATGGTTCAAGTTTAAGTTTGTATTAGTAAAAAAGTTTTTAAAAAGTTTAAAACATCAAAATAGATAAAGAATGAATAAATAACATGGTACAACAAATTGTTCCTTACTTCTAAAGATCAGTACCCGACTAAGTTTATCTGATATTTCCTTCTATATAAAACTTTTCATTTTTTATATAGTTAAAATGTTTTATACAGATACTGTGTATCATAGCCACTGTACTATGGCTACATATAGATTTATAGCTAATTCAATCTGGATCTTATTTTAAAGAGGTTTATTGACTCCTATAACATATTATGAAGGGAAATGGGACATGGAAATCCATCCTCAATCAATTCAAACTTTAAAACATTATTTAATGCCATGTCCAATTCAGATAAAGAAAGCATCAGTCACTTGGATGAGACCCATTAAACATGTCACCTGCACTATTTCACTTCCATCCTTTGAGGGATCGTGCATTGGAATATACATTTATGATTTATAAAAATTCTTCAACTTCGCTAAATGTGTTTGGCAGTGTGAGGGGAAAATATACAGCTTCATACTCAAGAAAAATGAAAATGCAAAAATGCTTTTAGGTCTAACAGCACATTCATGTTAGCTTTTCATTAGTATTGTTTGCGAATTTTCATTCTACAAATGTGGTAAAAACAACTTTTATTAAAAGTAGTATTTATGTTTTTATATTATCTATTATCAATCAACCTGAATGTAACCTAAAATGTAATAATTAAAAAAATATAAATATTAAATTAAATATTTAAAAAGTAAATATAATATATTGTACAACACAGGAGACAATTGCAGGCAGTCCCCAGGTTACGTACAAGATAGGTTCTGCAAGTTTGTTCTTAAGTTGAGTTTGTATGTAAGTCAGAACTGTACACCTTATTATTGTAACCCCAGGCAAAACATTTTTGGTCTCTGTGACCATTGGATTTAAAAAATGTTGGATTGTCATAGGAAACAGGATTTACAATAAAGCTTAATTGCAGACACCTTTGATAACTGTTATAGCTGTTTATTGTGGCCTAGGGCTAAAGTGCAGCAAATTACCAACATCCAGAGGTCCGTTTGTAACAGAGGGTCGTCTGTAAGTCAGGTGTTCTTAAGTAGGGGACCACCTGTATAGAGAAAATCTCTCTTTATTTTCGTATCGCCATCTTTCCAGAGACATAACTTTTATACTTTTTGGTTGACAGAGCTGGTTTAGGGCTTATTTTTTATGTGTTGAGTTGTCCTTTTCAGTTGTACCATTTTGACGCATATAACTTTTTTGATCACATATTGGAACATTTTTGTGAAGGGATTTTCTGAAAAATGTAAATTTTTGGCAAGTTTTTTGGGTTTTGTTATTATGGTGTTCACCCCCGCTGCACATGCTCAGTGTGTTACAGGACCCGGCTCCCAAAAAAGATCACAAAGCCCCAAGGCACTGGCAGATCCCGGGGATCCCTTTGGAGCATTGGACCCCCTGGTAAGCCCTGCAGGGGGGTTCCAAACCAGTGCAGAAGACCAATGCACACCGTGGTCAACGTGACTGCAGCGTGTAAGGCACGGAGGCTGAGTGGGTAGCACTGCAAATAATGCATCATGTGATTTAAGTAATATTCACACGTTTGTGAATGTGATTCTTTAGTATCATCTGCAAGTATCACATGATCTATTAAAGAAAAGTCCATGAAATAGTAGGAGATGTTGATTTCTTATCATTTGTAAACAGCAGCAAAAACTTATTTTTTATACAATAAAAACACAGATCCCCAGATACAGGCTTTATTATGTGTTTTTAAAATAAACAGTAATGGATAGAGGGAGAGCATTTCACCCACATCAAATATTTGTTAAGTTTTCCCCTAGCTGGCATAAAATGTACTCATGTTAAGATCATAGTGGGGCAGATTTATCAAGCTGTCTGAAAGTCAGAAAATTCCTAGTTGCTCACGGCAACCAATCACAGCTCCCCTTTAAAATATTCATGAGCACTGGTAAAATGAAAGCTGAGCTGTGATTGGTTGCCATGAGCAACTAGGAATATTCTGACTTTCAGACAGCTTGATAAATCTGCCCCAGTGTGTTTGTAAAGGGTAATACAAACCACCCGAGAACACTGAAATCTCGTTATTAATGAAACCCTGTATCTTGCAGTAACATCTTCTGGATATTATCCTGCTGTCCTTCATCTCATGTATAAAGGGATTAATGGAAACTAGTATTGCAAATCCATTAAAAGTCGCATATGACATGTGAGATCAATATAAAACAATCAGTTGCAGAAGAAATTGTCCTTGGGCATAGGTCATCAACAGTGAAATAATTAAACTACATAAACATTTAAGTGATGCATTCTCGTACAGAGAGATATTTTGAAATCCGTAAATGCAGAAAATAGCACCATGAATAGAGGTGATGTCTCATTAACTATCCTATTTTGGGCCTTTAGGACTCTATTTATTTGTTTTCCATCAGTAAATATTTTCTTTTTTTTTTTCAGATGTGCTAATATTTTTCAGTGGCAATGGATTACATATTATGTAATAATTATTTTTAATTACTTATATTGTAATGTGAATGCAAACATCAATGTTATTTCAATCTGCAATACAGGCGGTCCCCTACTTAAGAACACCGGACTTACAGACGACCCCTAGTTACAAACGAGCTTCTGGATGTTGGTAATTTACTCTACTTTAGCCTTCGGGTACAATAAACATCTTTAGTTTAGAGAAGAATTGATTACCATATAGTGAATAGCATGTTTACATTCCACGATAGTGTAAAAAGTCTGTGCCAGCTTCCTTCCCATATGCTTGTAAAGAATATGCCTATGTGAAGAGCAAGCCCGCACCCACAAACCACACGCAGCTCCTTTTATACATTACACCACTGATGGCAGTTTCCTTAAAATCTACCATAATAGAGCATAATAAAATAGGGACACTTACTCATAGACCCAGGCACTGTGACTGTGGTAATCTTCTTATATTTGTTATTCATGACCTCCTTCCTTCTACAATGAACTTTTAATCTTAATGCAACATAGTAGGTTTCAGCTCACAGTGGGATATGAATTGCTCTAGCACACTGTAAAAGCACGGAGGGGCTCTGGTAACACCCCTGGAGCCCTTCAGGTTCATTAGCGTAATTGTACACGTTAATTTTACACAGAAGAAGCTCATGGCTTACAAATGTAAGATAACTACTGTCACAGTGGCTGGGTCTATGATCAAGCATCCTTCCTTCCTTTTAAACTTATGCTTATTAGCCTAAAAGCCTACTGGGTCGGTTCCCAGGGTCTCTCCATGCTGCAGAGTCACAGGCTGTTACATGTGTGCAAGGAGCACTTCCCCCTTCCACTGCGTGCTGAAACTTCCTGTGGTTTAATAATATTACATTAGGCAGAGGGAGGGGGAATGCTGAACAGGGCAAGCGGGGAAGGGAGAGACAATATAAAACTGGTGAACTAGAATTCCTGGTTGGTAGAAAGTGGAGCTGCTGGTATAAGAAAAAAGACTCCAATTTACCTTATACATTTATGCTTTACGGCACTTATCTAAGGAGCTGTCAAATTTGTATGGTATAATCAGGAATTGTAACATTTTATAAGATAAATGAAGACATGTCAGAAATGCATTTTACCATGATAATGATACATTCCTGGAGATAATTTCAGTTTGTAAATAAAAACAAAGAGTCCATTAGATATAGGGTGGCACTACTTCTTCCTTAAAAAATGATGCACTTATGAATACTTCAAATACTCCAGGGTTACACTCAACTACCCAATTGTGGTGCTCAGCAACCCAACAGTTTAGGATGTCACAAATGCAGGTACAGAAATGAAACTTTGCGGCACTCACCTATGGAAGGTTCACTTGTTTTATTCTAGTGGTGTTGGTACAGTGACGTAAAAACAGCTGGTCACATAATACAACTCACTAATGGGCTATTTAGCACTTAATGCTCTTTGTCAAGTCTTACATGGGACAGCAACTCAGAGTAGGAAAAAAATACCCTGCCCCCTGGCATCACTAAATTCTGTGTACCACATGGCAAAAGGTCAGTGCAACGTGTCCGCCCACCGGCATCTCCAACAAGCTGATCGTGCAGCTGCTGAGACGCTACTTCCATAGAAACACTTGCTCTGAGCTGATGCCTTATACTGACCTCGGCAGAGAGCAACAGTGTTGGGATTTTTTGAAACACAGTCAACAAAATTCAGATTCACTAAAAGCCCTTACATTCAAACACAATTCAGATCTACTAGAAGGCCTTACATTCAAACACAATTCAGATCTACTAGAAGGCCTTACATTCAAACACAATTCAGATCCACTAGAAGGCCTTACATTCAAACACAATTCAGATCCACTAAAAGGCCTTACATTCAAACACAATTCAGATCTACTAGAAGGCCTACATTCAAAAACAATTCAGATCCCAAGCCTTATTCAAAAATTCAGATCACAAGCCAATTCCATTCAATCTTCGGCCAACACACATTCCAGATCTATAGAAGGCCTTACATTCAAACACAATTCAGATTACTGAAGGCCTTACATTCAAACCACCATCAGATCCACAAAAGGCCTACTTCAACCAATTCAGATCTACTAGAAGGCCTACATTCAAACACATCAGATCTACTAGAAGGCCTTACATGCAAACACATCAGATCACTAAAAGCCCTTACATTCAAACACAATTCAGATCTACTAGAAGGCCTTACATTCAAACACAATTCAGATCCACTGAAGGCCTTACATTCAAACACATTCAATCTCACTAGAAGGGCCTACATTCAAACACAATTCAGATCTACTAGAAGGCCTTACATTCAAACACAATTCAGATCCACTAGAAGGCCTTACATTCAAACACAATTCAGATCTACTAGAAGGCCTTACATTCAAACACAATCATACAGTCAAAGATGTTTTGGTTAATAGCTATTTTAACCCCACGAACAGTAGGAATACAACTTGGCTAGATAGAGATATAACATCAGGAAAAGGTTTGCCAAGACTTATAGAACATGTTCGTTCGGCACATGCAGGAGACCCTAATGTTATTTACGTGTATTGAGGTAATTGGTGTTGGGGAAATAGACCCCGGGAGATATCGCAGCATGAAGTCAGGTGGAGCCTCAAAACCGAGGCATCGGGACATAATAATGAAAGTTTCACTGTGCATTTGTTTTCTTTTCACTTGCTTTGTAGCTGTGAACTAGCTTAATAGTGTTGCACTCTTCTACTTAACCAGGTCAAGTTGCACCTGTTTTATTTTATGCATTAGGCTTAATGTTGTTGCTACATAATTGTGTCCCATATCAGTTATAAAAGTGTTCCAAACTAGGTACAAACACTACCTTGACTCTTTAAGTGCACAGTACTGAAAAGTGTCAAAAAGTGTCAGATGCAATAATATATCTGTCCCTATATGTTAAGTGTTATAAAACAGATCTTATGTATATGTATATTAATTTAACCCCTTAATGACCTGACCCTTTTCTGTTTTTTCATTTCCCTTTTTCACTCCCCACCTTCAAACATCTATAACTTTTTTATTTTTACACCTAAAGAGCTCTGTGATGGCTTGTTTTCTGCATAACAAATTGCACATTGCAGTGAAAATGTTGAAAAAATGCATTTGCACCGTTTTCTTGTGGGCTTGGATTTTACGGCTTTCCCTGAGCGCCAGAAATGACATGTCTACTTTATTCTTTGGGTCAGTGTGATCACTTGTCCTTTTTTGCCATCTTCTGGTGCTAATAACTCTTTTATACTTCGTTGAACGAAACTATGGGTGATGTCATTTTTTGTGACTTTTGATGACGTTTTCAATGCTGTCACTTTTTGTTGATTTTTTAAAATATTTTTCAAAATGGCAAAAATGTGCCATTTTTTACTTTGGGCGCTATTTTCCGTTACAGAGTTATATGCAGTGAAAACCCATTATGCAGTGAAAAAAACATCATATTTTGATAGATCGGGCATTTTCAGACACGGCGATATCTAATGTGTTTATGATTTTTACTGTTTATTTATATTTATATCAGTTCTAGGGAAAGGGGGGTAATTTGGATTTTTAGCTTTTTTATTATAATTTTTTTTTCAACTTTTTTTTTTTTATTTTACTATTTTTTAGACTCCCTAGGGTACTTCAACCATAGGTTGTCTGATCTATCCTATCATATACTGCCATACTATAGTATGGAAGTATATGGGGATTTTCCTTCTCATTCATTACAAAGTGCTGATCGCACATGGTAATGAAAGAGTTAAAATGAGACAGCCTCGGGTCTTTGGAAGACGTCATGGGGAGCGATGACCCTCGGCAAGATGGCGGCGCCCATGCATGTTATATGGGATCCCCATTAGGGTGGTATGGGTGGGTGTCTGGTCCCCTGGTTCCGAAAGGCCCACTGCCACACAAACTGCCGATATCCAACACCAGAGAGAGGAAGTCCAGCTGTGGCAGGAAGCTCCTGTAATGATATCTCCCCTCTTGCTTCAGAGGAGATATAATTATAGTGGTGGCAGCATCCTACTGTCCTATAACTAGTGATGAGATGTCTGCCACTTTTTAGTGAGTTGGGTCATAAGGGTCAGCTCATGGGTCAGCTGGTCCCCTATTAAATGTATAATAGGGAGCCTCAGTCCACTTGGTCACCCCTCTCCTTACCACTTTTCATCCAATTTTATTGGGTTATTGGGGCCCAGTTACCCAACTAGGGGCAGGGTTAAGTGATCCATCAGCTCACTGCAGGGAGCCGACTCCTGTTGTTTACATGGAAGAGCCAGGTTGTTCGCAAACAACACATCACTACCTAAAACTTCCGGGGGTGTTTTCAGCCTATTGGAGATGGGAGGGGTGAGCACTCATCAAACTCCCTCTCCATAGAGGTTGAGCAGCCAAACTGCAAATTGGGACAGGGACAAGAACAGGACCTGCTCTACAATTTGCAGAGTGGGCATATATGGTTGGGTAACTAATATTGGTTCTGCTACTATATATATGTAGTAAGCTTGATTCTGGTATACAATATATGTTGTAGTTTGGGTCTAGTAACATATATATAGTAAGCATAAAGTAAAGTCCAAGCACTCCTTGGGATGCCATTAGGTTTATATTGAAATACGGAAATAATTTCCAAAATTGTGTGACATTGCAGCCTACTAGGCCTTATCAAACACTAGATACATTGAATCCCATAGTAATATGACGAACCTTGACTGACCGGCCCTACACTTCTTAATACAAGGAGATTATTCTTGTCATCAAACTTACTGACAAACAGACCTGCCATATATTACAGTCTGGCCCAACACACAAAATCAGTTGAAAATTATTGAAACAATAATTAATACACATGTGTTAGTTAGTACATATACCACAGTTAAGTTCCTACTTAATTCCCACCCAGTTATACTAACATTTTACATACTGCCTAAAGTCCATAAGCCACCAGTGAGATGCATAGTGGCCTCCAAAGACTATTTTATAGCCTTTATCTAATTTCTTACAGAATGTTATTACACCAATGATCTGCAACACCAGATCTTTACTCCTCGATATTTCTACATTAATGGAACTAAAACATTCCATAGCACCACTTTCAACATCCATTTAGCTACTTGGGATGTAGCTAGCTCATATACTTCAATTGAACATCAGTAAATCATACAGAAAACTGAGGAACTCTTTCCAGAAAACCTGATTGAACCCCTAAAAATTTCTCAAAACATAGACCTCCTATATTTAGTTTCTGGATCATTTTTACTTGCAGCTACAAGATATCGCTTTGGTACTGAATGTGGCCCCTCCAAATGCAAATTGCTACCTAGCTTGTTAAAATGTAAATTAATTTATCCACATCATCTTTTTTCACAAGATGCTGTAGTTTTGAAAAACGCTATATAGATGATATTTTTTTGCATATGGAAGGGGGCACTATGGTTCTTGATACTTTTCCTTGATACATCAATTCTATGTTCCTGGAACTTTACATTACAGCACAACTCTAACTCCATTTTTTTGGACACTCATACCAAAGGACCCTGAAGATAGATTTTCCACAGCTCTGTATCGTAAGTCCATTGTAATAGTCTCCTTCATTACGATAGCTGTCATCCACCATCAACTAAACACTCCATTCCCAGACCACAATTTACAATAGTTAGACAACTGGTCAGTAACACTTGCGTATTGGGAAAATGGCAAAATGTTTTCGGGAACGATGATACTCTGAACATTTTATTCAGGAAAACCTTACACCACGTACCAATATCATGAACTCTAAAATAATGCCCAAAAGTCCCCACTCCTGTGTACCAGACATAAAAAAATTGCCGGGATTCACTAATATGGACAAATATTGCACAGTGGCAACAGTTCCTTAGATCCACACAAAAGGGTACTTTCCCCTGTTAATCATGCCCTCAAAGGTTCAAAAAGGAGATACGTTCTACCCCCCATCTTTTCCTATGCAGGACTATGTTACATACAATACTGACTTTGGGATTTATCTTCTAAAGTTTCCATGTGCTTTAAAGTATATTGGTGAAACTACGCAAAAGATCAGTGGCCAAATCTAACTGCACAAGTCTACCATAGGGACAAGCAACCTGTTTCTATCTATTTCCACCCAGCCAAACACCAGATGTCACAATTGCGCTTTTGGGTCTGGGAACATGTTCCTAGACCAAGAAGACGCAGAAATTCGGTCTGTATCCGCACTCTGCAGTCATTAGAAGCAAGAGGGATGAACCGGGATTATGATATACACGGTTTCGTCTAATAGAAGACATCTAACATTATCTACTGTTATTTTATATAACCAACATCCATGAATATCTCATATACCACATACATGGTCTTATACTATACACCACTCAGACAGATAATATTTAAATATCTTTATTTTTCACATTAATGATGTGCCAACATCGGATATTTTTACAGACTTTCCCACAGAGCTTTCACATAGAGTCCAGTATTTGTTAAACCCCTTAAAGCTTTGGACATCTTGCACCTTCCTAAATCAGCTCTTTTTTTAAATCTGTGATGTGTCACTTTAAGTATTCACAACTTTGGAATGCTTTAACATATCCAGGTGATTTTGAGACAGTTTTTTGGGACACATGGTAATTCATGTTGGTTAAGAATTTTAAGCAATATGTTTTGTATTTATGAAAAAACTGAAATGTGGCAAGTAAGTCGTATGAACATTCACTGAGATTGGGGGAGAGAGAGTATCAAAAACTGTAAAAAGTAACTTTTATTAGATATACAATAAAAGAAATAAACGAATGTGTTGAGGTATATTGTCCTCCACCACTAGAATAAGTGTCTAAAAAGGTTCAAAAAGTCTGACCCCAGCTCAAGCACGTATCTGGGCTGACCTAGACTGGGACCAGAACCAAAAAACAGCGGGGTATAGGCTACTAAATAATACCATAGGCCCAGCATATAGCGGATATCGGGCATATGTAACAAAGCCACCCCTCTCACAGATGGTTTGATAACATACAAGAAACTAAAGATTGACACCAGTATTGCAGCCATGTCTTTGGCCTGACCTAGGATCAACCTAAGATGAATTGGAGGCTATCTGTTCATATTATTGGAGGATAGGAGACTGCTCATAAGCCTAGATGGAGTCTAAGATAATTACTCCTAACTGCTCGGCCACTAAAGCTGTCAGATTCACACTATCCTGAGCTAGCACTCCTAAGATGATAGGACCCAACGCGTTTCCTGACTATCTAACATTCATCAGGGATCAGATGTAGTATTGAGTAATATACACGTATAGGATGATAATACATATTCACATAGCGTGTCCCCGCATTGATAACAGCTAACTAACATTTTCCATATGTCTGTTTCAATAAAAGGCTTATATGATAAAAACCCCCACAAATGACACTTTAGACACGACACAAGTTTGTTCACCCTATGAGCGTCACATGAGGGTGGAAAATAAATGGAAGTGAAATTACAGAATTGTAATTTTATTTTACAATATATTCATTGACTAAAATTTGCACATTGACAATGGGTTAAAAAAGAAAATGCATTTTGTAATATTTAGTGCAATTCCTCCTGAGTATGCCAATACCCATTGTGTCACTGTGCACTGCTAAACAGGATCAGGGTAGCACTTGGAAAGGAAAAAGGGTTGTTTAGTTTTTGGAAGACAAATATGGCTAAAAAAAGGTTACATGTGGCAAGATGGATTTGGAGAGGTCTAATGGTAACAATTCAGAAGAGAACCCCAACAAGTGACACCATTTAGGAAAGTACACCCATTGGAGAATTTATCAAGGTGTAATATGCGTATTTGCCCCTACTGTTGTTTGATTCAATTATGCCCCAAAATGTGTAAAACTATTTCTCGCTAGTATAGAAGGTCCCCACATGTGCATATAAAACGGGCGCACAGTAGAAGTAAAGATCACTATAACTACGTATGTACATATACATAACTAGAATGAAAAACATTTGTTTAGTATTGTCATTTTTGCAGAGGCATAACTTTAGTATTTTTTGGTTGACAGAGCTGGTTGTGGGCTTATTTTTTGCATAACATGTTTTTCTTTTCAGTGCTATCATTTTGGTGCTTGTAACTTTTTTCGATCACTTTTTTGAACATTTTTGTGTAAAGCGAATTGATGAAAAATTTAAATTTTGGCAAGTTTTTTTAGGGTTTTTTCACAGCGTTCACCGAGTGGGTCATGATTTATTGTACAGATTATTATGGATGTTGTGGTACCAAATATGTGGCTGATTTTTTGTAATTTCGTGGGTTTTTTTGTACTTGATGTGTATAGGGAATAGTGGTGTTTGGCGGACTTTCACTTTATTTCATCATTTAATTTTAATTTTAAAAACTTTTTTTATTGTTTTTATTGACAGATTGGCTAGAACAAGTGATCTTCAGATCACTTGTTTAAGCTAATATAGAGCTAAAGCAGGGCAATACAGATGTAATGTTTACATGTAATGTTCACTGTGCACATGCTCAGTGGTTTACAACCAGGTCCTGCCAGGAGGCAGGGCCAGCTCTCTGAGAAGATCGCAGAGCCCAAGGGCACTGGCCAGACCCTGGGGCTGCCAGCGACTTGGGGGTGTCTGATCCACTTCAGAAGCCCCTTACAGGCCAGGTGTTACAGGATTGTGTCATCTGCAATACGTAGCTGACACTCGTTCTTTATAGTACAGGCACATACCACGGGCTGTAATAATACCTTACCACCGTGCCATACTATTATGACGCACCGAGAAGAGGTTAAAAGGCTAACATTGTATCTGACAAAGAACTAGTATTGTGGAAAGCTCACAATCAAATATACTCAGTTAGCCTCAAAAAGGTATTGCTTGATTTCTTCACTCATCTTTTGCTCTCAATGGCAAACATGGTACAAGTCTACATTCGTATATTTCCTGTTTCTGACGCTTACCTTGCTCCCTAACTTTGCTTTTGATCTCCCTGTGAACAGTTGTGGTTGTTACTGACCTACAAGCTGCCTGCAACTCCCCCCACCACAATGACACATACACCTTGCCTTGACCTCAGCTCATTCTTGACCATTGTTCAGTCTGACCCCTAGATGTTAAGCATTGATGTCTCTAGGTCTTCTAGGACAGCTGCTATATACAACGTAACAACCTTCTAACGTAACAGATCCCCATCTGCCGACAGGAAAGACCAGAACTCTATAAAGGGGTGAATGGGTGGAAAATGGGGAGGCTCTCGCATTAAAACCCAGATGTTATCTTAACCCATGTTATCTTATTGATTTACTTCTTTCTTTATTTAAACAATTACTTGCTTTGAGCTATCAGATGAGGGCTGATATGTCTCCTTTTTGTTTAATGGTATTTAATTATTTAAGAATTTTGTACCATAGATGCTCTCTGATAAGTTCCGAAAGTATACTACTTTTTGCACACAATCTAATTTAAAGAAGTTTAATGGTTTCTACTTTGAAATAAAACTGTGCACACAACATTTCCATGTGTGAAACCAACAATGTATTTCTAAAAGATAAGAGATCCAAGAAATAGCACTATATACTGTAACTTCTACCAGTATTGTACTTGTTTTAAATGTATGTTTGATTCACAAAACTGTAATAAAAGCATTTTTGTCCATATTATAGATCTTCCCTACTATTCACATATGACTATAGGTGATGATGATGTTGATGGAATGATCTGCCATAGTATCAGCAGTGATCTTCCTCTATGTGCTTAGTTTTCAGCATAAAGTAGTAGACCTATAATAAAGATTATTTCCTCTATAACAATATTTTACTGTCTCTCAATATGATGATTCATGCTGAACAGCACTAAACAATGATATGTTTAACTTACTGATAGACATTTAAGTCACAGTGATAATGTTATTACATGTAGGATATCATTCTGACACAAATGTTGCTAAAGACAATGGATTGCTGCAATTTAGATCTGGATATTACCCAATATTTTCAATTTATTAGAGACAAATACAAATTCTAGAAGCCAAACGGATCAACATGGAGAGAAAAATAAAGTTACAAATATACATGTTTTGAAGCTTTTATTCAGCAACATAAAAAATTATGAAAAAAGGACCTATGCTTTAAGCACAGGTTACTCTATAAAATTACCAAGCCTAAATATCTCCACTATACAATCTATTGTTTGGGGGGGGGGGTGTTGTGCAAGAAAATATAAACAAAATGCAAGTGGCCAGGCAGAACAAAAAAAATTGAAAATGAATTTGCAGTTGTATGGGGTTATCCCCAAGTTGACAAATAAACGTAACTCCTGTTAGCATTATTTATATTCATGAAAGGAAATATGAACAATTTACATTCCCTAACATAAAACTGGACCTTTAATTGAAATAGGGAGCCAGGGCTATAAGGACATCATTGTATTATACAAGGTGTGGTTCTTTTTGCTGTTCCCAAGAACCCCTAAAACAGCAGTATACAGGCAGGTTTTTCAGTTTTTTTGCTTCTATCTGTAATCATTATTCTCGTTTTTCCATGAAAAGAATATTATCATACCAGCTTACCTATTGTTGATCTTAAAGAGACATAGAGGTACATGTACCATTATTTTGGGCTGACTTTTTCCTTTTTTTTGTTACTTTTTATGAGGCACTTGCACTTTTGAAACTTTTTTTGTGCCTAAGACAAACTAACTGTAAGGTTCCCTTTTATCTAGTTATCACCTGATAGATGTGTTGTATTGATGTGAGCCAGTAAAAGCAAACACAACCTATGGGCACAGCATTGTTTGATAAGCTTATCAAAATGTGATGAAACATCATCTTTGTCCTTGATTGTTTTTGTAAAAAATAAATAAAAACTAATAAAAATGAAAGGCATTCTTAACGTTTAATTCAACCTTAGTAAAACATAAATAGACAATTGTGTTAAAGGGGTTTGCCCATGAAAGAAAATGTTCAAATTTCAATCCCCTAGTGATGTACTACTATCTGACACATAGAAAGAGAGATGAGACATAGCAGAAATGATGAGAACCATGAGATGCAAATTACACACAATTACATTCTCAGCACTGCTACATCTCAGCCACATACACTGTAAGATCTGCTGTGCCTCTCTCCCCCTTCCCTATCTGTAGCTTGTAGCTTTACTCTCCCCACACTGTTGCTTGCCAGAGGGAACACAGAGCCACTGCAGAGAAGGACAGGACAACAATATGTCTACCCAAGTCTAATGTCAAAAGATTAATGGTCGTATCCCAGGGCAACCAAAATTATGTACACCAGGACTGATAGAGACAGTGGGATTATATCTGTGAAATTCTGTATTTTTCTTAATAACAGTGAATTAGAGAATGTGTTATTTTGTTATCCTGAGTATATTTAAAAATCTTATCTTCGTGGGAATACCCCTTTAAATCCATGTCCATCACTCTGTTATTTACAGAATAAAATGGAAATCAATTCAGCCAGATTCCTGAATGTCGATTCAGCACATTTCAACATGCCTTTGTCATACTACTATATAGTACTACATTTCTATTAAGTATATTTGTCATTTAGGAGATGAAAATCCCTCATATGAGCTACAATAGCATCAATTTTGCATTGTCACAGCAGGGGAAGACACAGACAACCAAGAAATGACTGAATAAAATGTTGACAGACAAGGGCACTTCAAGGACTAGATGGAAATGTCATTTAACTGTTATGCTTTGGATTGCTATTTATACACAAAGTAAACTTTTTATTGACAGCTCATGAAGAAAACAGATGATGAAGACAAATGGCACCATTGGGTTGTAAAATTCACAAGACGAGGCATTAACAAAACTTGAGTATAATGACAACCTGTACTGCATATAAAAATGAATTGTAAGGTGAGAGTAGTATTTTAATAAACTGCATTACACATTATCATGAATCCTTCATAGTATTCAAGCATCTTAATAAAATCAGTTTGCTAGATTTAAAATAAAAATAAGTTAAAAATCACAAATTTAACAGCACAACAAATGCCATGAAAATGTTCAAAGCGCCAAATGGCTAATTACTGCCATTTTATCCCCTGAACACATTTCTATGTTAATCAGTGAAAAGAGAACTTTTCCATTTAGATGCAAATATAAACAACCATTAATCATCAAACTGTTTCGATGCAAATGATTCTCAAATACATAAGAGAGAACAAATGAGAGAGAGGTTTCATGGCAGCAGATGCGGAATGCTTTATTCTTGCTATTTGATCAGCTTAAGTTCTATGCCAAACACAGTTTTACATTAAAAGTTTTGTGATCAATAATATTACTGCCCCAATCCAGCATAGTTTGTGGACTAGTCAAAACCTAGTAATAACTAGTTTTTCACAAACCACTTATAGGCTATAGATTGTGAAGATCTGTGAAATATGGATGCTAAACTGATACGATTCGGCTTTAAAAAAATAAAAGCCAACATATGATATTCATGGTGAGATTCAACTTGATTGTGTGCATTTATTAAGGACTATATATGTAACCTTATGGAGGTATTAAGAATAGAATAGACTAAAACTTTATTAATCCCGTTGGGAAATTGTTTTGTGCATAATTACTCCATAACACATTACAGAGTGAAAACATAGTCATATGAAACATTAGGAATGAGGGCCCTGCTCACAAGAGCTAACAGTTTGACGGTGGAAGGGGTGACACAAGAGGTATAAGGGACTGGAATTTATTAAATAAAAATCCTACTGCTTGTACCAGCCATCAGCCATCATCTTATATACAAAGTTTAAGGTTAATCGGACTGCAGAGAAGTCTGTAGCTTGGTACCTGGTGTATGCCAGATAACAGATGGGAACAGTACACAAAATGGCTTAGTAAAAAAAGAGTTAAAGTTGCATGCTGGTAGGGAAAGTAATAGGCCTGTCTGAAGAGATGGGCTTTTACAGCATGTTTGAAGCTTTGGAGGTTGGGTATTAGTCTGATAGACCGGGGAATGGCATTCCAAAGAATTGGTGCAGCTCGGGAGAAGTCCTAGAGATGGAAGTAGAAATTTTAAATAAGGGAAGAAAATAATCTAAGATTACTGGCAGATCGAATAGCATGGGTTGGGTGATTGACTGAAATGAGAGATGACACGTAGGGAGGTGCACCATTAGGCAGAGCTTTGTGGAAGAGGTTAATTTAAACTGTATATAGAAGGAGATGGGTAAGCAGTACATGGACTGACACAGACCAGAGGAATACAGGTAGTGTTTGGTCTAAAAGACAAGTCTGGCTGTTGAAATAAGGCGGGTGTAGCCAGGCGGGCATACAGGAGGCATGCTGGAAAGGAGAAGAGATGAGCGCTGCTCCCATAGGAAGTAGTGGCGCAAGGCCGTTCTTGCAGCCAATGCTAGTGCATGCTCTGTCTTTTTTGCAGGCACGGAACAGTGAGCACATGTTGTGCTCACTGTACCAAGCCCAGGTGCCATAGCCATCTAAGGGGATGTTTATCCAGCCAGAAATTTGCGGCCAGATATACGTCCCTCAAACAGTGGTTTGAATGGGCCCGGACATACGTCCTTCAAACAGTTGTGTAAATGAGGCCTAAGAATAGATTGTAGAGAAGAGAGGCTGGCAAGTGGAACACCAATTAGTAGGGAGTTACAGTAATCTAGATAATAGTGAATCACAGCGACAATTAGCGTTTTAAAGGTTTACATATTAAGAAATGGTCGGATTCTAGAAATGTTTTTAAGGTACATGAGGCAAGAACAAGCAACAGATTAAATACACAGTGCAAAAGAGAGGTCTGTATCCATCACAACCCCAGGACAGCAGGCTTGTTGCCTCGGTTAAGGTGACATCACAGATGGAAATGGAGAGGTCAGGGTTGGGTAAGTTAGTAGACGGTGGAAAGACAAGAAGCTTCATTTAGGAAAGGTTATATTTCAAAATAAGAGAGGACATGATGTTAGAAACAGCAGAGAGACAATTGCTGTTGTTCCGCAGCAAGGCAGGGGTGAAATTACATGCAGATGTATGTCAGAGATACAGGATGTGGTCAGAGATACAGGAAGAAAACCAACAGAGTACAGTGTCCTTCAGGCCAATGGAGCGAAGCATCCAGAGGAGAAGCTGGTGGTCCACAATATCAAGAGAAATCCAGAAGAATGAGAAGAGAATAGTGCCCTTTCGATTTAGCAGTAAGGAGTTCATTGAGTAGGGTACACAAAGGGGAAACCAGATTATAGGGGATCAAGGAGGAAGTTAGCTCAGAGATAGCAGGTTAGTCGAGAAAAAAACAAGCTTTCCAAGAGTTTGGAGATGAAAGGGAGATTAGAGACTGGTCTTTAGTTAGCAGCACTGGATGGGTCCAAGGAAGCTTTCTTTAGTAATCACTCCCACCGCACATCACTCCCAGAGACTGACTGTTGGACATTGCTGGGGGCACCCGTGGAGCCCTCCCTATAATCTGCTCCTGGTAGTATATTTCTCAAATACAGATCATACAGAAGAATGTGGCAGTTATGTTTGATGCATTCATGGTTCCCCTTGCATCAGACACCAAATTGTCTGAAAATCCATCTGATGATTGATCTGACCCAATTGGGGGCACTAGAAGGGTAATGTATTCACATTACAAATTTTCATAAGAAATTCAAAAATGTCTTTGTAGTCTCCTAAAACACCATGTGGAAAATGTTTTGACCCTACATGTGCAATCTTACTTTTTATTTTCCTTAAAGGAAACCTACATCTGCCCTAAGATGTAATTTAATTATCATGGCACCTAACCTAACTTGTTAAAAACTTTATTTAAGTAGTATATAAATTGACTGCAGAGGCTACTGGGATGTGTACTAGCCTGGCCCGGCATTGGGAGATAAGACCTGTACATACCCCAGTAGCCTCTGCAGTTAATTAACATATTATTAAAATAATTTTTTAAACAATTTACGTTAGATTCCAGTAATATTAAATTACAGATTAGGGCAGAGTCAGGAAGGAGAAATCTACCATCAGATTTACTTCTTATGGTAGATTTCTCATGGTTGTTTCCTTTAAGCAACTATGGGCCATATAAGACCATAGTGTTTCAATTTAATAATGAGAAAAAGAGCCAGTCCTTTCATAAAGCCATGTTAAAGGCATTTTACCAGACCTCTTTGTAAGAATCTTAAGTTAATTTAGTTTAAATAAACACCCCCCCCCCCCAAGAAAAGAAAGCCATGCTTGACAACTCAGCTGATTATAATTAAATTGTACTGCAATGGATTTAAACTGGCATTCATTCTTCTTGGCAATAGGTAGGGTGTATTAATTATACAATAACGTGTATCGTTACACAATAGAAGGAACAGCCAAGCAGCTTGCATTTAAATTCCTGGAGCGCAAGTAGTAAAATCACTTATGGGAATGTGATTAAGCCAATATTAGGGGGACTAGAATAGGAGTAAGTGGACCTTATCAATGGAATTTGCAAACTAAAGCCTAAACACAATAACTGCCATATACAATTTGGCATTTGCTGTCAGCTTTATAAATATTTTAGGCTTCTATTGCTATAATAGTTCTCTGAATAATTTGTTATTTATTTTACAATAAACATTTTTTTCATTTTATTTCCCCCCAGACAATTTATGTTTTCTGGTATCCAGCAATAATGAAACTACATTGACTCCTCTAGCTAGTAATGGGCTACAGTGCTGATCTAAGCAGAGTTGACTAGTCCCTACAGCCAGTAAATGGTTGCAGTATGAGCATGTGTCCATCTCAGTATTTCATTACTGAGTGCCAGGAGACCAACCAAGGCTGGAATGGTAGCAATGGGGGATCTGGTGAGTATAACATATCATTATATAATTTATTATTTATAACCATTGTAACTAGTTTTCAAATAATAAAACATAAATGACAGTAAGAGAGTTGACATCCACGTTGACTTTCTCTATTTTTCCTCATTAAAACTGTTGACTAGGTATATTTGCCAATGGTATTTTTCTGATATACATTGCATGTGCCTTATAATTCAACTGTTATTGCCAAATCAAAATCCAGGTGTGTGTCAGCTTAACACTATCCTCCAGGAAAACGGCTATGCACGGATTTCCCGAGGCCAGAGGGTAGATGCTTTGCCAAGAAGAATAAAATGCAGCACACAGTGACATTATATAATGTACTACACACTGTGTAGTTAAAAAACCCTAATGACAATCTCCGAAAAACAATTGAAACAGAGGTGGAGTGATATTCCGTAATCCTCTATATAAAATAAAAATAAGGAGTCACTGTAACTGGTAATAGATATACAAAACCTACTCAAGAAAGAAACCAGATTTGCACAGAAGAAAATTGCTATAAAGTATATGACAAAAAACTTTATTTAAGTATTTTCAGTAAAATTGTACAATGAGCATAAAATACATGGAACAGACATAGGGTAAGGACAATAATGTACAATAAAGTCATGTATAACAAGAAAACGCAGTGTAACAAGTCCATTCTAGCAATTACCTGGGCACCAAGAATACACAGCCTCCAAGATGGATGGACACCCCCTGGGTTCCATGTATTTTATTTTCATTGTACGATTTTACTTGAAAATACTTAAATAAAGATTTTTGTCATATGCTTTATAGCAAATTTTTTCTGTGCAAATCTGGTTTCTTTCTTGAGTAGGTTTAGTTAAAAAACCCTCCCTGAAGATCATTTGTTTACATGGGAATCAAACACACTGCATTAGAAATATCTGAATGGTTAACTCGTTGTGTGAAAAAGTTGATATTACTTGACAATGGGGTGTTGTTACAAGGGCTGGAATGAGGCATTTTGTTCCCCTAACCATTCAAGAAAATGTGCCCCTTCCCTCAAGCAATAAATTAAATTCCTAAAGCTATGTCTTGCAGCAGATTCATGGCAGTGTAGAGACCCAATGAGTGGATGAAATATAGTATAATATAAGATTAATAAATGTATAATTCTGAGGTGTCTCTGTGCTACACAGAAAACAGCGGAAGAATTACATTAATGTAAACATCATTTGATCGCTTGTTCATTGTAATATACTGAAATACTAATGTATTGCAGCATATTACATAGTCGGCCTACGTATTCTGCACATCTAGTGAAGGCAGCTCTGGAGTCCTTCTGGGGTCCATGGCAATGGTCTTCATGGCAAAGTACTATAGAAGCAGTGGTCACTATGATCCCGGAACATATAGGGTTAAACATGTGGGATTGTAAAAGTCGCAATCCCGGCTGTTACCGCAGGATCCCAGCTATCACACACTGCCGGTATCCTGCGGTGATCGCAAAGGCTTAGCTTCTGAGCCTAAGTGATCTCCATGACGTAACTCTACATCAAGATGCAGGAACTACCAACATCCTATGATGTAGAGTTACGTCTAGGTGCGGGAGGGGGTTAGAAGATTGTTATTTGTGTTACAGGGGAGCAAACCTTATTTGTAATGTTCCGAAGAAGGATAAAAAATGTATTCATTTATTTAATATGAATAAACAACAAAACAATAAAAGTAGTAGTTTGGCCCAGACTAGGAAAGCTTTTTTCTTCTTTTTCTTAATACTTGCCTGGAAAGAAATTTGTAAAACGATTTTTCTCCAAAAAAAAAAACAGGTTTGTAGATATAGTTAATGTAAACACAGCAAGGTATTGTACAGCTGAGCCCAGTATCTAGCTTAAGGAAAATGAACAACACAACGGGAGATGAGTGATTGGTCAAGGACTAGAGACAGAAGCAGTTTATGAAAAATAAAAAAAACAGAGGTAAAAAGAATGTATGAAAGCTGTATATTCAAGCAGAAACTGAAAAGGAAATCTGTAACAATATTTTTAACTTTTGACTTTCAGGCTCCATATCTAATCATCCTACAGTTTTGAAGACAAGACTACCATCAGTTTATAGGCAATCATCTTGGCCATTTCAAACATAAATTTGACTTGCTACTTTTTGGCATATGCTAAGTTATGCAGACTTGTGTCCTGTAACTGCATTGTTTTTGTTTTGCACTTGGTGTTGGAACTATCTTTTTCTACTTCTGTACTAAAAATTATCCTTGCAGGACAACAACCCAAAGAATACAAAGAGATTGGTGAAGAAATAGTTTAATGACAATTCATTGAACTTGCTGGATTGGCCTCTACAGTTCCCAAACCTTGAAGGTAGAGTTGTATAAAACTGTATTTATATTCAAAAGAGTAAGCCAGTATGTACAAACATTGGAAACATGTAATAAAGAACTGCATTCAGATTTTGGTCAATACACATTTGAATCTGGTCAAAAAAATGATTCAGGAAGAGTTGGAAGCCAAAGGTGGAACTACAAAATACCAACAAAATAATAAAAATCTAGATTTTTAGGAGCAAAGGAGTAACCATGTTCTCTTTAAAGGAAACTTACCATTTAAACCAAACATACCTTGAGAATGCTGTAGCTACGCTGATGCAGGATCACATCTTGTTTAAGATGGTTTTGCGGATAAAACAATTATAAAATTATATTAATGAAGCTGTCTCGCTTCTGTGGCTGGTTCAGCGCTTCTCTTAGTACATGAGTTATTCACAGCTTCGTGCCTGAAGGCAGAATAATCAATTGCTGCACCATCCCCCAGCTGCTGTGTATGAGTGATCCAGCTCAGGTTGATTAGTCAAGTCTTGACTGTAATAATGTGTAATAATAAGCTCAGTGTGTAATGTGTTTATGTAGGCGCCAGCTTGACACAGCTTTTCCAAGGTCCTGAATTTTGTAATAGTTTTTTCAGCAAAACCACTCAATACAGGGATTAACCAAGATATGATCCTGCATCAGTGTAGCTAAAACATTCTCAAAGTAAGTGGGTGTATAATGCATCAAATCAAATGGTAGAGTTTCCTTTAAAGTAATGATTTCACAATGCTTGATTATGTTTAGATTATTACACAATGATAAGATAATGTTTTTGAAGTGGACTCTACTTTTTTGCTACTTGGATATGCATGGCCCATAGTATGCTATGTACAGGAAAATTATTATTTAGGGGGATAATAACTTGCTCAGCATGTCAACTACAATATGTATGTTGTATTACAAAAAAATGGTGCCATTTCGACTGAAATTCTTCAATCCATCTCTGGTGTTTGCAAACACTTCAGATACAGCCATAAAGGTGATGTGAGGTGGAGATTGTACTCATGCTTTACACACGAGAGAAGAATTTTGGATATTAAATTTGAAAACCAGACATCCGCTAGCTCTCAATTAAATAACTGATCTTGTATATTTTTACTGATTATAAAATGTTACATTTTGTAATGCAGTTTTGTAGTATAGATCATGTGATCAGCTGTCAGCTGTTAAGTTACATTGTTTAATTGGTGTTCTTGTGTGCATCTATCAAAGCAATGAAAGTCAGTTCTTTTTATAATTTTGTTATGCTATGACCAGGGGTGAACCAAGCCTTTCTGCTGCCCGAGGCGAGCCATAGAGAGATGCCATACAGCGTGCCGCCATGTAGTATAAAATACATACAGCGTACTGCCATGTAGTATAAAATGCATACAGCATACCCCCATGTAGTACAAAATGCAAACAGCGTACAGCCATGTAGTATAAAATGCATACAGTGTACCACCATGTAGTATAAAATGCATACAGTGTACAGTCATGTAGTATAAAATGCATACAGCGTACCGCTGTGTACTATAAAATGCATACAGCGTACAGCCATGTAGTATAAAATGTATACAACGTACAGCCATGTAGTATAAAATGTAAGAATTTTATACTACATGGCTGTACCACCATGTAGTATAAAACTGAAATTGTCATTGCGCCGAAGCCCTAAAAAATTTCACCAATACTGCATATACATACAGCATATATGCACACATACAGTATATACAACATCTACACACATACTGAGTATACATACAGCAAATACACATATATAAACAGTATATACAGAAAATATACACACATACATATACATATACACTCACCGGCCACTTTATTAGGTACACCATGCTAGTAACGGGTTGGACCCCCTTTTGCCTTCAGAACTGCCTCAATTCTTCGTGGCATAGATTCAACAAGGTGCTGGAAGCATTCCTCAGAGATTTTGGTCCATATTGACATGATGGCATCACACAGTTGCTGCAGATTTGTCGGCTGCACATCCATTATGCGAAGCTCCCGTTCCACCACATCCCAAAGATGCTCTATTGGATTGAGATCTGTTTTTCGGACCATTCTCTGTAAACCCTAGAGAGGGTTGTGCGTGAAAATCCCAGTAGCTCAGGAGTTTCGGAAATACTCAGACCAGCCCATCAGGCCAACAACCATGCCACGTTCAAAGGCACTCAAATCACCTTTCTTCCCCATACTGATGCTCGGTTTGAACTGCAGGAGATTGTCTTGACCATGTCTACATGCCTAAATGCACTGAGTTGCCGCCATGGGATTGACTGATTAGAAATTGTTAACGAGCAGTTGGACAGGTGTACCTAATAAAGTGGCCGGTGAGTGTATATTGTTTACTGTTTATTGTTTATATTTATCTTTGGACAACAAAGAGATTCAACATAAAACAGAGGACTGGGTAGGTGTCCCTCCAGAAAAATTAAATACATAGAGTACCTGTATGTGGCACTCCCAAAAATTATTTAAATTAAGGACCGGGTAGGTGGCCCTCCAGAAAAATGAAATAGAGTACTATAGCTAGAGCCAGTTGGCCCTGGCAAAATATAGCCAGTTGCCTCTGCTTTAGTGTACAAGGAGGAGGAGAAGGAGGAGAATGAGGAGGAGGAGAGCATACATGAGAATTATTCAGGTTGAGCTGCTTTCACCTGATGGAGAATGGAAATCATGAGAAATCCAGGCTTTATTCATCTTGATAAGCATTAGCCTGTCAGCGCTGTCAGTCGACAGGCGTGTACGCTTATCGGTGATGATGCCACCAGCTGCACTGAAAACCCGCTCTGACAACACGCTAGCGGCAGGGCAGGCAAGAACCTCCAAGGCGTACAGCGCCAGTTGGGGCCAGATGTCCAGCTCTGAAACCCAGTAGTTGTTGGGAGCTGTATGATTATTTTGGACGATGGTATGGTCAGCTACGTACTCCCGCACCATCTTTCTGTAAATATCAGCCCTACTCTGCCGAGACTGGGGACAGGTGACAGTGTCTTGCTGGGGTGAAATAAAACTGGCAAAGGCCTTGTAAAGGGTACCACTGGCAGTGCTGGATAAGCTGCCTGCTCATCTACTATCCCTCACTGGCCTGACTCTCCATTTCCTTCTTCTCCAACTCCTCCACCTCCTCTTCTTCTGCCCATACACGCTGAACAGATAAGGACTGAGCAATGGTCCCCTCTTCAGTCTCGCCGACATTCTCCTTCTCTTCCTCCTCATCCTCCTCCAACTCCTCCGATACGCGCTGAGAAACAGAGCGGAAGGTGCTATGGCTATCAACAAGGGAATCTTCTTCCCCCGTCTCTTGTGACGAGCGCAAAGCTTCTGACTTCATGCTGACCAGAGAGTTTTTCAACAGGCCAAGCAGCGGGACGGTGAGGCTGATGATGGCGGCATCGCCACTGACCATCTGTGTTGACTCCTCAAAGTTACTCAGCACCTGACAGATATCAGACATCCACGTCCACTACTTATCATCCACTCCTCATTGTAGACTTGAGGAAGCTGACTGACCTGACTACCAAGCAGCAAAACAGTAGCTGGTTGGAGGAAGCTGGTTGGAGTTCTGGTTCTCAGGAAGGTGTGCTCGCAGCCTGGTAAATAGCTTCACTGTGCGTACTGTGCGTTCAGAGATGCTCTTCTGCCTACCTTGGTTGTAACGGGTGGCGATTTGAGTCACTGTTGCCTTTCTATCAGCTCGAACCAGTCTGCCCATTCTCCTCTGACCTCTGGCATCAACAAGGCATTTCCGCCCACAGAACTGCCGCTCACTGGATGTTTTTTCTTTTTCGGACCATTCTCTGTAAACCCTAGAGATGGTTGTGCATGAAAATCCCAGTAGATCAGCAGTTTCTGAAATACTCAGACCAGCCCTTCTGGCACCAACAACCATGCCACGTTCAAAGGCACTCAAATCACCTTTCTTCCCCATACTGATGCTCGGTTTGAACTGCAGGAGATTGTCTTGACCATGTCTACATGCCTAAATGCACTGAGTTGCCGCCATGTGATTGGCTGATTAGAAATTAAGTGTTAACGAGCAGTTGGACAGGTGTACCTAATAAAGTGGCCGGTGAGTGTATATATACACACACATATATAAATATATATATATATATATAAATATATATACACACAGATATTTATATACACACAGATATATATATATATATATATACACACACACACATATATATAAATATACACATACACACATTATACATATACACACATATAAATATACATACATCTTTACATAAATACATATATACATACATATACATAGAAAATAACGTACTTATTTCTTCTTTTTTTCATCTTGGCAGGTTCGGCGGGGGTTGGGGGATGGCGAGCGGCCTGGAACCGGAGCTGGGGGTAGGGGACCAGAGCCGGGAAACCAGAGCCGGTGGGGGACGGAACCAGGGGGAGAACGGAGCCGGGAGGAATCGGAGCTGGAGGAGGGGGGAAAATCAGAACCGGTGGAGGGGGGGGGGGGGGGAGAGGGAGGGGGGGGGGGGGGCGGAGGGGGGGGGGGGGGATCAGAGCAAGAGGAGGGGGGAATCGGAGCAGGAAGCGGAGGAAGTATCAGGAGTATGTGACGGCCGGCGGGAAGGTACCTGTGTCGACCAGCGGGAGGTGATATTAATAGAATTCTCCAACTTCAAAACAGAGTTGGAAGAAGCATATTTATGTGACTGTCAATGCAAGAGAACATCTAGAAATCTTTTAACCTATTATACCCCTCTTATTGTTTACATCGAATCCAGGGTTGTTTCCTTCCGTGTTCTGTTTTCCCTTTTTCCTTGTATTGAGCTATCACAGTCAAAACCATTTCTTCTGCATTGGTCTTATATCCTCCTCTGTCCACACTATGCAAGGTGGATACCATAAAATTATTTTATGCTACACTTACTGCATTTGAAACACCCCCCACCAGGGCTTGACCTTTTTCGGTAGCTGGAGGAAGCCGGGGTCCTGATTACCGGAGTGGCTGGCTAATGTGACCTTGCGTACGGCGATGTTCACGGGGCTTGGTATCAGGAGCGGAGGCCACATCCATAGCCTGGCAGGTATACAGCAGGTGGTGTGTGCAAGAAAATGGAGGGAGAGGCTGACAAAGTAGGTTTCTTCCTGGGCCAACCCCTGGGATGAGGGAAGGTGTGCCTGTGATGGTGTACAGCTGGATCCAGGCATTACTCAGAGTCATGTTGGTGAAGTTACAGTTCTTTATTGGAAACTTGGCAACGGCCTTAACAGCAGCAAAACAGTAGCTGGTTGGAGGAAGCTGGTTGGAGTTCTGGTTCTCAGGAAGGTGTGCTCGCAGCCTGGTAAATAGCTTCAGGCTAGGCTGGTAGGGATGGAACAGAGAACTGATGTGGACCTCTGTTTTGGGTCTAGCCTCCTGACTGGCCATGGTGTAAGGCAGCTTGCCTGAGACACCTTTGCTTCCTGGACTGACTTCCTTGACAAACCTGACGTCTGGAACTTTACACTTGAAAAAGACCATGTGCTTCCACCCACAAAGGGTACTATCATCTCCCATTGTGAGGTAGCAAGCACTTTGTCCAACTAGCTTGCTCCTTCATTACAGCAAGTACAAAGCATATAATTGGATAATGCATTTAACTCTTAGCCTCCCAGGCAGAGACTTACAGCTGCATACTAGATTTCCATCATATGGAGCGGGACCATTTTGCAACACCTATTAACCCTTTGCATCAGCAGTGGCATTGTACATTCTAAAATTTTCTTGAATTAATTGTAATTGATTTTATTTATAGACGAGATGTAGAAAGACAGGAAATTGATTCAACAAACATTTAGACAGAAACAGCTATATGATGGAGGTCACACACATTACACAAACTTTGTCTAGTATTGCCTTGGATGCCATTCAATGTACAAATATACTTGGATATTAATGAGTTTCTTTTCTCCTAAATAAATGATCACATTGAATATTCACAATAATGACTTCCTGAGTATGCCGAAATTATTATGCCATAATAATGCTGTCATCAAACACAGACATTGCAAACTCAGCAACTTATAACCAGAAAATAAAAGTAAAGTCACTAATTATATCACTACAAGATCATGCTAAGAAACAAGAATCCCAACCCAGCCAAGGCCACCTGGACTATTCTTCACGAAAACAGCATTTACTACAGTGCAATACATAGCCCAGTTGTTGATGGGTTTTAGACTTTAGATGCAGTGTGAGCTCTGATGTATACAGTTTTATACTATGAGACCACCAATATGCTGTGAACCACCAATATATGATATTCACAAGGTGAACTGAGCAACATTAATTGGGAGAATTTATCATTTGTGAATTTTTATTTCTGCATTTTTCTTGTTTCACTTATTTTTGGGCTTTGGTGCTGGATTGGTAAATTTGCAAATAAACCACCCACATTTTTGTGCAGCACCTCAATAAAGCAGATTAAATAGGAGAAACAGGCAAAAAAAAGACAACCGTAAAGAGTAAAACAATTCTGGGACAAATTGTGATGGCTTGATGACTGGTTCACGGCATTCCACAGCAAGTCACGTGTAATTGTGTATTATAATATAGGTGGTTTGGGGAGGTAGACTGGGGCCCACACCTTCTAGGGGACCCATGGCGACCCAAACCACCCACTACATTTTATACTAAGAAGGCCTGCACCCATGATCTCATACATCTACTCTCATTACACATGTACACAAGCGTCTTTTCGGGACCTTTGTAGGTCCTCAAACCACAGTTTGAAAACAGCATCCTCCATTCCCCAAGAAGTTTGATTCTAGTACCATATGTAGGAAGTGAATTCTAGACGTGTAAGTGCTATAATATCGATAGAGCCCAGGGCCCACGGCAGTCTTAATCCGCCCCTCACAAGAGGTGTTTCTTTAGTTAAAGTAAATAAAACACGAAAATCAAGCATTATAAACCAGGGACACTTACATAGGCCCAGGTACAGTGACTATGGTTCTCTTCTTATATTTGTTATCCATGGCTTCCTTCCTTCTAAAATCAACTTTCAACATTATGCTAATGAGCCTGAGGGATACCCAAGGCCTTCTAGGGTAGCCCTCAGGCACATTAGCATAATATTAAAAGTTAATTTTAAAAGGAAGGAGGCCATGGATAACAAATATAAGAAAATGTAATTAGTGTTTTTAATGTTTTTTAAAGCATACTAAATAGAGATGGGTGAATTTGTTGAAATTCGATTCGACCCAATTCATCAAAATTTTTTGAAAAAATTCAAATTGGCCAGAATCGAAGCATGACGAATCACGTTAAAAAACAGGTATTTCCAGGCTGTAGAGAGACTGTAGGGTGTTGTAGAAAGTTGTACCATGCTTAAATATGCATAGGGAGCGTGGTTTAGTCTTCAAACAGTGTTGTGTTTTAGTATGACAACCGCCACTCTTAGAATTGCTTCACTCTTCAATTCCAAGGGCACTTACAGGGGCCAACTTCACCAAATAAGTGAAGCAGGAATGCAACCTGACAAGGTAACGCCAGCTTGAAAGGGCTGAGCTGAGGGCCAAGATCCCACTATAACATCAAAGAGTGCACTCTTTTTACACATCAGATGATTTCATAGATGACAACAAAACCTGTTCTGTTAAACGCACATACATGTAAAAACCAACCAAAAGAGTGCAGGGGGTGTCGACAGTAATTTTGCACCGACGTCACTGATTATTTTGCCCTTCTTAATCCGTCCAAAAAGTGTCCACTTTCAATCGGTCATTAATCCATCAGTATTTCTAAAGCCAAAAACAGACAGGAGTGGATCCAGAACCGAGATGACCAGCAAATGTGTTCTGTTCTGTATCCACTCCTGCTTTTGGGTTTCAATCCTGAAGCTTTTCATTCCTTCTGACAGATGAAATGAAGGGGAAAACCAAACATAGTGGCAACTTCACAGAGTGGTGGAGGGTGAAAACAGCATTATAGAAATCACAGTGTGTTCCAGGGAGATAGTGGTCAGTTGGCAGCAGCATGAGTAGGCCGTAGAGTGGCACATTGACAATTTATGGAGCTGGCAGCAACATGGTAGGCCACAGAGTGACACAATAAATTTGAAGTTTGAAATGAATTCGAAGTTTGAAAAGAATTCAAAGTTTGAAAAGAATTCAAAGTTTAAAAAGAATTCAAAGTTTGAAAAGAATTCAAAGTTTGAAAAGAATTCAAAGTTGAAATTTTTAATTTAAATTTGAATATTAGAGACGCCACATGCATCATCCATTACAATTTCCCTTAAAATATTGTCTTTTGCAAAAAAAGAGCTTCAAAGGTGGCAGTGGCAGCAGCAGCGGCATGAGGTCAGAGAGTGGCACAACGACAAATTCTTTAGGTGGCAGCAACATGGTAGGCCACAGTGTGGCAAAATGTTAGAGCGTGGAGGCGGCAGTGGCAGCAGAAGCAGCAGCATGAGGTCAGAGGAGTGGCACAATTAAAAATTTAGGAGGTGGAAGCAATATGGTAGGCCACAGTATGGCACAATGTTAGAGCGTGGAGGCGGCAGTGACAGCAGCAGCATGAGGTCGGAGAGTGGCACAATGAAAAATTCGGGAGATGGCAGCAACATGATAGGCCACAGTGTGGCACAATGTTAGAGAATGGAGGTGGCAGTGGCAGCAGCAGCAGCATAAGGTCAGAGAGTGACACAATGAAAAATTCGGGAGGTGGCAGCAACATGGTAGGCGACTGAGTGGCACAATGAAAAATTCGGGAAGGGGCAGCAAAATGGTAGGCCACAGTGTGCACAATGTTAGAGCATGGAGGCGGCAGTGACAGCAGCAGGAGGTCATAGAGTAGCACAATGACAAATTCTGGAGGTGGCAGCAACATGGTAGGACACAGAGTGGCACAATGATAGAGCATGGAGGTGCCACCAGCAGCAGGAGGTCAGAAAGTGGCACAATGAGTGTGGAGGTGGGTGACAATTCCAGTCCCTGGTAAAGATGGTGGGAGGCAGATGGAGCAACTGGCAGCAGATATGTGGCATCAGGTGGGTGGCAGCATCACAATAGTGGCTGAGGCAGGTAGTCAATGTTTTGGTGAGGCATCATGGCTGATCTAATCTAAAGGTCAGTCTCTCTACACTATGGTTGGACAAGCAGGTTTTCCTTGGGGTAATGATGGCCCCCGCCGCACTGAATACCCACTCTGATGCCACAATACTGGCCGGGCAGGACAGCTTCTCTAATGCAAACTCCGCAAGTTGCGGCCACACATCAAGTTTGGCTGCCCAGTTGTTTAGTGGATCCTCTACCTGGGGTGGTAGAGTGCTGTTCAAGTAGGCCTTCACCTGCTGGTGCAGGGTCTGCTCCATGTCCTGCTGCTGCTGGTAGCGGCTGCCTTCCTCACTGATGATGAATCCCTTGCTACACCCGGCTCCCAAGTGTGATCGGCTACATCATCGTCAATTTGCTTTCCCTGTCACTGCTATTCTCCTCAACGATGTCAGTATGCACAGCCTGCCTACTGCATGAAGCAGCAGATGTCTGCCCCACCTCTTCACTGCCAAGCAGCTTCTGACTGTCCTCAAACACTTCATCCTCACTACATAGTGGCAATGAGCCCATACCACCTAGTAGCTCTCTGGCTGGGGGAATGAACATGACTGAGTCTGGTTGAGGACAGGTGAGGGACGCTGACCTGCTCCTGGGCCATGCCAACTAATTGTTGTATCTGACGAACCCACGGACTCTTGGCTGAGGTTGTCAGATGTTATATTTGAGGAATTGGATGACCTAGTCAACCAATCAACAACCTTTGGGTTGTTGATCAACACACTGCCACTAGATGACAACGGCAGTTCTGGCCTCATAGAGTAACATCCCCTTACTGTGCCGAGATCTCTGCCTGCTCCACCTGCCACCTTTCTGTCTGACATAGTGGTTAATCAATTACGTGGATTTGAAACATATTTCTTTCTCTCAACTTTAGCAACAAAAAGTATGGAAATTTGCATTATACAGATACCCCACAATGGACACCCTGTAATTGGAGCGAAAATCACTCTATGAACTATGTGTGTTTGACATGTATTTCTTGCTCTCAACTTTTGCAACAAAAAAGTTTTGGAATTTGCATTATACAGATACCCCACAATGGACACCCTGCAATTGGAGCAAAAATCACTCTATAAACTACGTGGATTTGGCACGTATTTCTTGCTCTCAACTTTAGCAACAAAAAACTATTGTAATTTGCGTTATACAGATGCCCCAAAATGCACACCCTGGGAAAGGTCCAGAAATCAACTGTGTGATATGAAACAGATTTCTTTCTAGTTGCTTCAGTAACAAAAAAGAACTTTATACAGATCCCCCTAAACGCACACCCTGGGAGAGGAGCACTACAGCACAATACAGTAAAAGCAGCTAAACGCTACAGACAGCACATGCAGTGAGATATCCCGAGATTGCAAATGGCTTTGTAGGGCTGTTTGACATCACATAAGCCTGCCGTTCGCTGATTGGCTTACAGGTCTGCAGATGTCATTGGGGGTGTTCCTTTCTCCTTCCCAGAGTTCTCTGTCCCCTGTAACACAATCTGCTCGCGCCCATTTAGTGAAAAGTGAAAAAAAACTTCGTTCCCACGAATCAGCATAAACTTCAGATTCGTGGCAAATCAAATTTTCCGTGAAATTCGTATCGCATTCCTCTTTGTTTTGCCCATCTCTAATACTAAACAAAAGATCTGAGTTGTTATATGTATCATGGTTTATCCCAGATATTGTAAAGTATAATTGTATGGCCTATTAAATTCTGAGAGTTGGAAGTACTTTGTCCAAAAGATTACAAGATCTCATTTTCAGCCCTGTTAAGGGAAAAATAAAAATGGGGACATGGTACTATATGTACTATACATGGTAATAGCTGCACAGTATATAGCTGCTTATTTCAGCACTCACTATATACAGGGCAGTTGTTTCTTCACCAGACTTTCCATGTTATCACTATAGCTTTTTCTTTTCTGTAATCAATACCTGATCAATTCAGGAACTAACCAACCCGGTCATCACAGAGAAAGTCAATAGGAAGGAACTTAAGGCAGCAGGAGAAGACACCTGGGAGATGTGACAGCTGAGGATGCGTTTACACGTTTATTTTTTTTTTAGGTACAGTTTCCTTCAATGATATCGTCTCAACTATTATAATCCACACCTGCTTTTGGCTTCAAAAACTGCATCTGATCATGTGAAAAACTGAACATATGAATGCACCCTCAGTTTCTCTTCATCCAGCACCTGGCCGTCTCCCCCTGACTGACGCCCAGCCCTCAATCCCCATACATCCTGTCACCTGTAGCTTCAACTGTTAGGAGTGTGTGTGAAACGCTTTAAAACGCTCACCTGGGAGGGCCCACAGATCGGTATCGGTCGGAAGCCTTTTCTCGCCTGTGCACTGATTCAAAGCTGTCTCCATTTCAGAAGGGAGGAGTAAGGGAGTACTCTGTGACTCCTGGGCCCCATTTACTTGGCGGGCCCTGTGACAGCAGCCAGACTATTTCTTCCTTTATGGTGGTCCTGATCTCATAGAAGAACCTATATAGTCCATATTGCTGTCTCCCTCCATCCCAGTGCCAGCATCTCCTGTAGTTACTTATCATCTGCCACCACAACAGAGCAGCACAAGTCGTCAGACCAGACCACAGAAATTTTAAGACAAAGCTGCATTAAAACTATTTCATTTTTGTGTTTGATGTGCAAAACTATTTAAATTATAGAGAGAAAAAATCTGCATGCCTCAGTATGTTACAAAAAGAGGTACAGTATGTGCTGAGAGACTGTTATTTTGCACAACTAGGAGCTTAAAATAGCCGAGTACAGAACAAAATGCCTTAGAAAAGGAAATGTACTAAAGGGGGATAACAATTTACTTGTACATAATAACCAATGCTCACTTTACACTGAAATGAACTTATTTATCACAGAAGAATTTGTTGTTTTGTGCAGCAGAGATAGTGAAGTGCTCTCCACTTAGTTATTATCTTCTTACAATGTGACCGAATACTCTTCTATTTACTGTTTAATTGTATAAAAATGTGGACACTTCCTGTAGCCCTTTTCCTATTTTTCTATATAGTTTTTTTTACCTAATTTTCTTTGTGGTAAACATTTTACAAATATGATACATTTCATAGGTAATTAATAAAAAGGATCTGTTGGCTTTCCCGATTTGTCTGTTTTAGTAAATACATTTCCATATTCCATCTCAAGTAACAATGAAACCGTTTTACGAATTGCATTACGCCAGTCTTCTTGTATTCTTCCTGCACATTTTTGCCTGGTATTAACCACAACCACAACCGTTCAGGGGGGGGAGGGGGGAGGGAATTTAGCTATGCATGCTTTTATAAGTTAAAAAAAAATACCGCAAACTGCGAGCTGATTTGTTACGACCTCTGCTTTGTGTGCTGGTTTTAGCCACAACCACAACTTAAACTTAACATATGTCCTTGTAGGCAAAATACACCACATTATAAACATGTCTTTCTTTTGAATGCAAATTACTTTTCATTTTTATATGAACATTGCTATTTCCTGTGGAGGAGAGCCTGGTGTACCCTAATTTTTAACAGTGTTAGTAGTGATGGTCATTCAAGAACATACTGGGGCAGATTTACTTACCCGGTCCCGTCGCGATCCAGCGGCGCATTCTCTGTGGAGGATTCGGGTCTTCCGGCAATTCACTAAGATAGTCCGCTGAAGTCCATCAGAGTTCACTGGAGTTCACCAAGCTATCATGGGTGCAGGTAAGTTCGTGTCAAGCAACACTTTTTTAAAAAAAAATATGGCGGTTTTTCCGAATCCGTCATGTTTTCTTACGGCCCTGCCCCCCGATTTCCGTTGCATGCATGCCGGCACGATGCGCCATAATCCGATCGCGTGCGCCAAAAACTCGGGGCAATTCAGGGAAAATCGGCGCAAAAAGGTAATATTCAGGTAACCCGATGGAAAAACGCATTTCGGGCCCTTAGTAAATGACCCCCACTGGGTTTTAAAACTGGGGATGTACCAGATCTCACAGCCACCACGAAGATGCACCAAAATATTCTTTTGCATGTTCTTTTACAAGTATTTAGGAAATCTACCTGCATTCAGACCCCACAAACCATCCTGTTAAGGATTACACTGATGTAATTCTATATTCTAGGAGACTCAGCATTCTACAGAAATATAACTTTGACTGCTGCATACTAATGACTTAAAGAGAACCTAGCTATAAAGGTAGATTGGGTGCTAGGTACATCTACAGAAAGTGAGGATAGCCCTTTTAAGGGCTAATCCTCATGTCCCAACAATCTTTTGATAACTTTTATTTAGCTAATATGCAAATTTTCTACAGAGGCTACTGGGGCGTGGAGTAGTCGGAGCTGAAGTAAACGTCGCGGCTACTCCATGCTCCTCAAAGCTGTACGCCAAAGATTTCTGGTAGGGGGAACAAAGAGGCTACTGGGGCGTTGAGTAGCCGCAACGTGTAGCTTCAGCTCCGACTACTCATTGCCCCAGTAGCCTCTGTAGAAAATTTACATATTAGCTAAATAAAAGTTATCAAAAGATTGTGGGGACGTGAGGATTAGCCCTTAAAAGGGCTATCCTCACGTCCTATAGATGCACCTACCACCCGATCTGCCTTTATAGGTAGATATGTGGTGGTAGGTTCCCTTGAAGGAAGAGTCACAGTGGTCTCACCACTGCCAGTTTGACTTATCTCCCATTGGTAATATATATCATCATAAACGTCCTTCAGCATTTGCTATCCAGACCTGTGACATCAATTAGGCCAAAAGTGGGCAACCTAAAATGACTCTTCTCTGCCCCCTGACACCTTACAGATGAATGCAGTGTTCACAGATCTATTTATGTGTAGTGTACCAATAATATAAAACAAAATCTTTCATGACCTGTATATTTCCAACTGCACCCCACAAGTAGCAGTATTAAACTTACATGTACCGTAACTATAAAAGGAGCTTCCTGGAGCATACTACAATTATAAAATAGTCTTCCTTTTGATTAATAAGTGACTGTAAAACTAAATGCTGTGGTTTTATAGCCTTTTACTAGAGTCAGACTGAAGGATGAAGTAGAAGAGAAGTTAATTATATTTCCATGAATTGGTCTATTTCTTTTCCATTCTTTGTTTTTTATGTAATTGAAGAATCCAGTGCTAATGCTTGCATTGGTAATTTGTCTTTGAAAATGGCATTCATAGATCATACCAAACCAATGTGCTGACACAAGAATGATAGCATCACCCAATATTTCATCACTTTAGCTTTCAGTACTTAACAAAGACTACAGTGCTGCGGGGCTCAGGCTCTTCCTTCCTCTTGTATTTTAATGAACAAACAGCTGCACAATAATGCTATTCAATGAGGCATTACTAATAAAGTACTGTGCAAACAAAGGCAACTGTACACAATGGTGTGCTGCTATCACTGATGTCACAATAAGAACCGTCTATTCCCTATTTCCTATCCTAATCCCAATGTGTTATACAGATAGACGTTTAATGCACTAAACCAATCAATCAAGTACTGTAACTGTAAGGGTTTTTTTCAAGACTAAAATATTGATGACTTATCCTAAGGATAGGTCATCAATATAGTAATGGTTGGGGTACAACATCAAGCGCCCCAGCACCAGCTGTGTTTTTATGGTCCAGTCTAGTCACTGTAGCTCAGTTTACAGTCAAATGAATGGAAGGGGATCTATAGTAACCTGATAATGGTCGGACCGTTAAGGTTATTTATGGTGCAGTCATCTTCCTGCTTCATTTTCTCTTTATCAGTTTCTGTGAATGGCTGATCCAAAGGGGTGTTGGACCCCCCCCCCACCCCCCAAAATCTGATTTGATGTCCAATTCTATAAATATGCTATCAACATTTTAGCCCAGAAAACCCCATTAATTTAATTAAACATTTTCACCACTGTGTTCTTACTTTACCCAGTTATAGACATATTTATTATACACAGTTGTGTTTTTAATATACTTTGCAAAGCCACAATGCTCAGTGACATGTAGCAGTGAATTGTTGGCTTCTTGGCACAGAAGGGATTAAAAGGAGCAACGGAAATTGTTTATAATTGAAAACAGGATCATTATTGTAATAGCTACTGCAATTAAATATGGGGGATAAACAATCGGTATTCACCAAAGCAACAGTTTTTTCTATAATATATGCACAATATAATGAATCTAACATTTTGATTACATTATAAGTGAAGTAACTGGTAACAAGAGTGTGATGTTTACTATATGTGGATAATTTAGTTTCAGAGCTATAGTAAAATGTATCCGTATATATTATTTGCATAAAATGTCACCTATTACTCTGATCATGGTTATATAGATTTATAAGATTAAAGGAAACTGTCAGCAGAAATTGGTCTAATAAACCACAAACAATATGTTGTAAAGCAGATTGAACATTCCAGTTCCATTCAACATTGAAGTGAGATATAAAATGGTTGTACAAAGTCATGGGGATAAGAGTTCAGTACTGAAGTCCGTGGCGTAACTAGGAGAGGCAGGGCCCCATAGCAGATTTCTGAATAGGGCCCCCCTTCTCCCTAAAAAAATAGATATTTGTACATTCACTCATGTGATTTACAATCACACACATTTATATACTCATATATATATGCATACAATGAAGAACACTCATACACAGTTCCACAATCTTAAACACATACACACATTTATAAACTGATGCACACATATTTATGCACAGATACATGCACATATATAGACTGTATGTGTGTATAATATGTGTATATACTGTATGTATACTTCTTATACACACTCACAGTATATACACATAAAACACACCATATAGCATTTCTATATCACATATGCACATACATATAGATTATATACACACATCACATATACACACATACAGTACCATATGCAGACATATAGCATATATAGATTATAGATTATAGAGTGAACATACCCTGTTTCCCTGAAAACAAGACAATGGGGGTCATTTACTAAGGGCCAGAATCACGTTTTTCCGTCGGGTTACCTGAATATTACAGTTTTTCGCTGATTTTCCCTGAATTGCCCCGGGTTTTTGGCACACGCGATCGGATTGTGGCACATCGGCGCCGGCATGCACGCGATGGAAATCGGGGCGTGGCCGTCAGAAAACACGAAGGATTCGGAAAAACCGGATCGTGAACTCCGACAGACTTCAGCGCAGCAGCGACACCTGGTGGACATCGGGTGCAATTACTTAATGAATCGCCGGAAGACCCGAATCCTCCACAGAGAATGTGCTGCTGGATCGGGTAAGTAAATCTGCCCCAATGTCTTATAATTTTTTGCTCTGAAATAGGCACTAGGGGGGATATTTATCATACGCTGGCGCTTCTGCCTCTTCATGTATCGAGCTGCCAGTTGCGTAGCGTTTATCCTACGCCAGGCCCTGCCTGGCGTAGAAAAAAACGCAGCCGGCGACTTTTCACGTATGAAAAGTCGCCGGGAGCAGCGAGTGCGCAGGCGCGGGGACAGTAACGCCCCGCGCCGGCCCACTCCCGGCCGGCCGCGCCCCCCCCTTCACGCCCCTTCACGCCCCACTGGCGTGAAGGTGGCGGATTGGGGAAAATAATCGCAAAAGCTAGCAAAAAGCTAGCATTTGCGATTATTTCAGGGCCTCT
>CM033644.1:129473715-129664632 GCA_019512145.1 Engystomops pustulosus
TATTTTCCATGAACACAAATTCACAATTATTCGTGAACAAAAAAACAACATTTATTAATATCCTTCAATGCTGCCATAACATATGTCCGTATATACTGTAATTCCGAATACCACTAAGAAAGTCTTACTCTGTCCATGTACAACAATCTCTAATACATTTTCAATCCAGTTATTTATGCACAAAAAGCAAGAATATTTTTATTTAAGGACCATTATGTCAAAAACTTCTCTAACATCCTTATAACTTTCCAACCTGAATTTTATCCGGAATTTCTTGTGACTTCAATTCTATTTGAATCATTGGCCCCAATCTCTCATGTGATTCTTCAGTGATTTTATCCCATTTATTCTCCACCCTTGTCACAACCTCTTGCAGTATCTAAATGATCTACTAATACTAATGTATGACATGTAGGGGGGACCGGTAGCATTGGCTGCCCCTAGGTCTTATTTCAGGGAAGGCCTTATATTTCTAAGCTTGAAATAAATTGCACTAGGTCTTATTTTCGGGTTGTGTGTTATTTTCAGGGAAGTGTAGTTGACAACAGGAAGTAAAAATGTGAGATTCCAGTCCTGCCCTTCTGTTCTCTTCTCCACCTCTCACAACATTTCTTAACTGATCTGCCAACTCAGTTGAGTACTGTGGAAGATGTGCACTGTTATATACAGTGCCGCATCTGTGCCGAGGCGAGATGAGAATATCCATATTAAGTATTTGGAGAAGTAGGTTGAAGGGAGGATTTCTCCTCCCAAAACACATCTTGCCGACATTTTCATGTTTAGGAAATAATGTTGATCTCATTTATATATTGTAATAATCAGCAACCTACTGTAAGATTCGTTGTTTTGTTAGTTTGAATTAATCTATGTATGCTGATGATTGATCAATAAACATGTTTTTGTCCAACAAAAAGAATCTCGCCTCAGGCAACAGGTGTCCAGTCCCTTAAGGGGGTGGCACACAGGTGAAATATCATTCACCTTGCCGCTTCCTCCAATATAGTTAATTTTGCGGCGCCACCAGGTGCCGCCTTTAATGGCCGTAGGGTGCCATTGAACACCCCTTCCAGCCACGTGCCGCACCAATACACACTTCGGAAAAACAAGAATAACGACTGGCACTATCAATGTGGAATGATAATCATATGTCCATGCATCCCAAGAAGACTGTATAAACCAAAGAAAAGACAAAAGTTGGATGCGTACACGGGACTAAACATAAAACATGAAGTTAATTTATATACCAAAAGTAAAAAAACACAATAACCACAGGACAACAATACGATAAAGATACTTAAAAAGTACACCCAAAGGGTGTACACAACTGCCAAGGGCAAAAGGCAACACACACTTCCTGTTGGCTGGCAGTGTGTTCCTACAGCGGCGCCATGTGGCATGAGGAGGTGCAGCGCAAAGGAGGAAGAGGAGCAGTGCACTGCTGTGGGTCAACAAAGTAAAGATCCCTGTCCCACTGAAGGTGCCTTCCTGACACAGGCACCTTCAGTGGAGCAGAGATAACCACTTCTGTATTTGTTAACCCTTAGAGCACCTCTGGTGCTCTGTGACAGGAAGGCACCTTTGGTGGGGCAGGGGTCTTCACTGCTGCCTTTGTTAAACCTTAGAGCACCACCTCGGCTCTAAGGGCGCATTTAAACTGACATATGCTGTCCGTCACGATGGAGAGGGGTGGCCCCTCCGATCTCCATTACAATGCATTGCGCACAGCCCGTAACACAGGAAAAGATAAGACATGTCCTTATGTGTGCGGCACTGTTTTGCTCTGTGCGGCCATTGCTATCTATGGGGGACGTATGTACGGCCGTAAGCTTGCGGCCGTACATATGTCCCCCATAAACGGCAATGGCCGCACGGAGCAAAACAGTGCCGCACATTTGTGACACAGTATCGCTCCGTATACAGGGAAAAGATAGAACATGTCCTATCTTTCCCAGTGTGCATGGCAATATGCCGTGCATCTCTATGGAGAGTGGAAGGATGACCTCTCTGCATCGCACCAGACATATGCCCGTCTGGGCGTAGCAGCACATGCATACATTTGTGGGGATTCTGCTTAAGTTAGGGGTTGTCTGAAGTCTGGTGATAGCAAGATACGCCCTATCCACACAGTAGGGCTTAACTTGCTGATCAGTGATGGTCTCAGTGATCCGTTGGGGTCCCATCACTGAGTCCGCCACTGATCAGCAAGTTAGGCCCTATCCTGTGGACCAGGCCCAACTTGCTATTACCGGAGAGCATCTTTAAGTTCTATGAGAAGGCTTGTCCTGATCTGTTATATGCAAACACATGCAATCAGTAGCGAGTACCCAGTGTTTTGCATGTAAACAATGCAAAACACCCGGTGCTTCTTACCAATTGCATGCGTTTCAGTGGCAGGTTACATATTTTTATTATACACATTAATGTTTTTTTTTTTTTACAAGTTTTGGGACCCTTTGGTTTATTATGAAATTTAAAAAAATGGTCAACCAAGGGCCTGGGGGATTTTTTATTTCAATAATTTCAAAATATTTTATCATTTGTGTGTGTTTTATTTATTTTTACCAAATTAAAGAATTATTATAATCTTATAGAGAAAAGATAACTTGGCACTCCTTATTGGTCAAAAATTGAGAATTTATTTAGTCCAGAATAAACAGTATAGCAATCCAACAAAAATATTATTTTGCAACGTTTTGGTCTTTGCACGGATTGCAAGGTATAAGTAAAAATGAAGATGAGATTTGTGGATGGCTCTCCGGTGGTGCCAGTATTAATTGTTGGGGACTTCAATAACTACCTTAATCCCTTTTGGGACAAGTTCCATACTGGCAACATTGCAGAGTCAGCACCCGCAACAATGCTAGCCCGCTTGGCAGAGGAGGTTGAGTTGTGCGACATATGGAGATACCGAAACCCAGGGGTTAAGCAATATTCTTGCTACTCTGCCTCTTACAGATCACTCTCCAGAATTGACCTAGCTTTGGGCTCAGACTCACTTATGTCATATGTAACAGAAGAAATGGAGATGAGATGCGGTGCTATGACCGCTGGAGCTCAGGTGGAAAGGAGGAAAAGCGGGTGCTCCCGCTGGAGAACCCGTATACACCCGTATACTCCGAAACATTGAGTGACATGTATTTTTTTCCAATATATTATAATCTTATAGACAACCATTACTAAGGCTGGATCTTTACAGTACCAGGGCAGGATGAGCCGGTTATTGGCCCTTCCTGGCCTAGCAAAACCAGCCTGCTGCTGGTCTGTTCCTGCAGGTACTCGGCTCTTCCCGACACCCCTGGAGGCATTGGATGCCGGGGTAATTATTTGGGGTTTGGTTTTAGCACTAAACCCCAGCCTTAGTAATGGTAAAAATAAATAAAATACACACAAATGAAAAAATATTTTATAGAAATAAAAACTCCCGCAGATTGACCATTTTATTTAATGTAATAATAATCCAAAGGGCAGTGAAACCTGTAAAAAATAGAAAACATTAATGTGTATAATAAAAATAAGAGAGTTATAATGCTACCTATTTGTCCTCCAATACTTACAATGCTACCTTCCTTCATGAAAACTTATAATGGAGTCTCTGCTCTCTTGGCTGCTTTTCTATTTACATGCGCTGCCTAGTGGCCAAATTGTGTAAATACATCCTTTTTACTATAAGGGACATCTACCAGTCATTTCATTTAAATTTTCGCCAATTTGGCCCTGGTTATATACATATCATGCTGTACAATGTGGAGTATAATATGTATATAATGGTGCTCATCCTCCATTCTTTAGTGTGTTGGGATGACTGTTTGGGTGCTATAGCTGCTACCGCTGTAGTTACCCACCTGACTGAAGTCGACTGCCCAAATTCCCATCCCTTTAACTGAAAAATCCTCTATCCGGGAACTGGCTCTCCCAAAGTCTGGGGCATAATGACAAAGTATAGAAAATGATTATTCTTTGTTAACCCTAAAGAGCCATAGAAGGGCTTTTTATCTCCGAGACAAATTTATAAGTGTGTGACAGGGAATTGCCAAAAAATAAATAATTTTAGTGGGTGAGGTAGCTTTCACTCTGCAGTCCAAATGACACATGTACTTTATTCTTTAGGTCAGTACAAATCAAGGCAATACCAAATTTATATACGGTAGTTTAGTTACTTCTAAATACCTTTTAAAACATGTATAACTATACGCTTCTAACTTTACTTTGTTATGCTTTGGTTTATGGAGCTGCACATTGGGGCACATTTACTTACCGGTCCATTCGCGATCCAGCGGCGCGTTCTCTGCGGTGGTTTCGGGTCCGGACAGGATTCACTAAGGTAGTTCCTCCGACGTCCACCAGGTGGCGCTGCTGCGCTGAAGTCCGCTAAAATGCACTTAAGTACACCGGCCTATTCCTGGTGAAGGTAAGTGCAAGCTCCGCAACACTTTTTGTTTTTTAAATGCGGTGATTTTTCCGAATCCATCGGGTTTTCGTGCGGCCACGCCCCCCGATTTCCGTTGCGTGCATGCCAGTGCCGATGCGCCAAAATCCGATCACGTGCGCCAAAATCCCGGGGTAATACAGGGAAAATCGGCGCAAATCGGAAATATTTGGGTAACACATCGGGAAAACGCTAATCGGCCCTTAGTAAATGACCCCCATTGTGTCATGTTTGCACGATGAGTTATTGTTTTCAGTGATACTACTTTCAGAACTGTACAGCCTTTTCATCACTTTTTATGAGAATTTTTATCGGTGGCAAAATGGAAAAAAAATTCAAAAAGTCCAACTTGTCATTTATTCACCATTTTTTCCATCACTCTGAATGGGATAATTATTTTTAGATATTAATAGATTGGCTAATAAATTCTAGCTTGCTGTAATAGAAAATGCCGAATGACAACGCTAGTTGCCTGCCAGGATAACAGCCCATCTGTATGCAGCTATGGCTGGGTTCGACCATGGCAACTATCACTACAGCGATAAACACCAGCAGTTAAAGGCAGGTGTCTGCTGTATAATACAGCAGTCATCTGCCTTGTTGGGAGAGCGCTTAGTTTGTTACAAGTCAGGAAGGCTTATACCAAACCCAAACTATCATTTTGAATAACATAATACCTTGAATAACATAACACAGCACTCAATGGACTGAAATGGAACAAAACGTTCTCTCCTGCATGAGGAAAAAGGAGATATAGGGTGGGTTAAATGTTAAATTGATATGTTTAGCATGGTATGGATTTTGTATATTCCTGACTGATAAATAAAGAATGTAGAGTTTTGTTTAATATGGTCCCTACTGTATATTCTGTAATATACAATAACTTAGAACCTTTTTTCAAGTTCCCCTTTATTGTATAACTTTAATTTTAAAAATTTTCCTTGTACCTTTAAACAGAAACGCATCAGTAAGGGCGCTCACGGTCGGAGCAGCTCCAATATTACTGCATTGATCAATTTACTTTACTTAATGTGTGCTAGTTTATGCAAATGGATGGTATATTGACTTGCATAAAACACCCCATATAAGCAGCACCTGCTTGGCATAAGCATGAGCGGCCCTCAGAAATAAACTCACCAATGTAGCAGACAATCACATGCAATGTCATTTCTTGATGAAGGAGAGAGTTTCTAGTAACACAAATGGGAGCTGTATACATGTATTTTCCACTGCAGCATTCCTAAAATTGTGTATTACCACAGTCATAGTAAAAGCACATGTCTTATATCTATTTGTCGCAGATTTTTCTTTTTGTGTACACATGCACATAACAAAACTTTCCTGTTGGCAATTGTGTAAACTCAGGCCTAAATTATGTACAAATCGCACTTTTGATTGTGTATGACTAATGTTTTTGACAAGATGCAAATGCCTTGCTGATTTACAATAGACCATTATTTTACAAGTACCTGAAATGATGACATTCTCTTAATTATTACAAGGTCATTTATACACAGCGAATATGGCGAGATCCAATGAAAATCAATTCACATTAAAAATCATAACAAGTAACAAATCAGCCCACAAATCTGCTAAATAGGGCTAAATCTACTCTTATAGGTATTTACATGTATTTAACCTGAATACATGGGCACTATAAGAGATGAAGATGCACTTCTAGAATGTATTTATATTTCTGATTAATATTTTAGGATTTTATTATCAACATTCAAAGTGTATTCCAGTCCAATATATCCATGTGCCTTAGGCCTTCAGTTATTTGTTGTTTTTTTAGTTTATTTATGTTTTTTACTATACAGTATATCTTTTAGTCCCATGGGCATTTCTTTCCCATCAGGATCCACACATTTCTCCAAAAACTCTGGATAAGTCACATACTGGTTTGTCATCTGGCCAAGAACCATACAGCAGAAACCACATTTTACACGGCACTGTGAGTACTGTAACCCAATAATTTAATTTGCAACAAAACCATAAACATATAAAAAAAACATATGTGAACACACAAAAAGGTAGTGAAAATAAGAGTAAAGATCCTTTCAGTTAGCCAGGACTGTGGATAGCTCTGCTGTTTGCTCTGGAGGACCCCCATTGTCAGGGCCTGAATAAGCAGCATAAAGGATTTGGATACAGGCAAGCAGATCATGCCCACCCATCAATTCAATGTAGAAAATGACAGGACCGCAAATTATGCCACAAAATTAGGACCAAAAAGTAATACAATTTTGGATACAAATCTTTTTTACAGTCCCTCAAAAATAACCTTAAAAAGGGAAAATTAAATAAACTATCCTGAATTAACATGATGTTAAAGATGGATAAACACATTGTTCATGTATTTGTACAAGAGATGTGGTTATTGAATAGGTTATAAACTGGGTGTCCAATATAAGGACCAACCTGAACACCCACTTACAATGCACTTGAGCTGGTAATTAGAACTAAACAACAATGAACACTTTGCCTATAGTGATTTGCTGCTATAAAATATCTCTAAGAAAAGCAGTGTAACTGCCATCATTTTTGTTTGGTCACTTTAATACTAGTTAAAAACTATAAATCACAAGGAAAATATATTCCAAAACAAATTTTTGTTCAAAGTTCTAGTCACAACACAGACAAGTATTGTAATCCTATTGTCAATGCCTAATTATAGCTAGGATGCCGGGTATCTAAACACACTGATAGATAATTATGTATGGGGCAATTTATTATAATATTTTGAAAAAATATCAATTTACACTTTTCACACGTCTATAGTTATAAAGTTATGATCATATTTTATGTAGACATTTCAGAACAAGTGATACAAATACAGTGTAATAGAAGATATTCAGATGCTGCAGAATAGTAATATAGTAATAGCCTAGGTAATAGGAATTCACTTAGTCTACACTAGCATATGCTGCATTCAAATTAGCAAACAAACATCTACAAAAGATTCCCAAATTCTGCATTGTGGTAGCACTTCAAAAAACATAACACCTTCAGACTTCATTACTTACATGGACATTTTAAACTCATATATATATATATATATATATATATATATAGCCAATATAATTGTGAGTCTCGGTTTTAGGAATGGAGCCATGAAAAACGCTACTCTATCTCTTAATTAATTTCTGTCCCCTGAACTCCATCTGCTTGAGTGTCACATTCTGCAGGAGGTCAGCACTGTTCCAGCTCTAATTGTGAAATCATGCCCAAATAATTGACTGCACGGTACCAACCAAAGGCAACACCTACAGTCAACAATACAAATGAAGCACAAAATTAATGGCAATGCATCACTTAACCCACAAAACACTTGTCCTCACAGCTAGGGTGCTGTAACCCTTTACCGACCAAACCTTCAGACTTCACTCATTGAGCCATATGGATGATTTTGCATCATGAACAGTTGACCCACCATGATTATATTACTGTGAATGAGCCTACCTGCTTCCAGTGCTGTAGCTGTAGACTCCTTGTAGGTCCAGGGTGCTGACACCAGTCCTATCTCAGCAGCATCCTCCAATATAGTGTAACATCCATTAAGCAGCCTGTTTAATCCCTTCTGGTAAGTGTGAACAGTTTATATATTACAGCAGTGCTTGTTGCAGACCCAGCACCTGTCCTAAATGTCTCTTCCACACGTGTAGTTACAACAAGCATCCAGACACAAGTCCTACTGCAGCAATGATCATCTTATTGGAGAGCTCATGTGCTCTGCTCAGATGTTGCTCCTGCTTCTTTTCTCCAGAGAAGAGCAGCTCCCACCTGCAGCAGTACAATCCCAGCTCTGGGAGAGTAGAGCTGGAATAAGTCTCTGGAGCAAGACACTTGGCTTAAACCTCTCAAGACTGCCCCACTGCATCAAGGTGCTGTCCTTACATTGCACATCCCATCCAGCTAGCCTTCCTTTCACTGCTACAATTTCATCAAGTCTCTAAACTACATGAACAACTGTGGGTGGAACAGCATGTCTAGGAGTTGGATCCATAAAGAGATGGAGGGGGAGATAAAATCCCTTACAGAGATGCCATCTGACTCAATAACTGGGCAGATTAACTGTGAAATCTCCCAGCACAGCACTTATTCGCTAATTCCTAAATATTGGCATATCACTGTCCTGAGCTTTTACCAAGTGGGCAGATTCTGCTACTTCAAATATAGGACATGTAGTTAAACACTGCATATATTGCCTTCAAATATTACATGATGTTATTGCAGATACAAGTAAATTAAAATTTTCATCTGCAGTTTTTATTAGCATGAAATATACAGGAAGAACAAAAAGCTACAGTTAAAGTGTGTACTATGTCTCCCTCTCATGGCCAACAGTGGGATTTCCACTCCTGCTTCAGTATAACTAGACAATACTCAATGGATGACATTAACTTGTAGTTAACCATAGAGCAGTTCTATATACCATCGGAAGATTCAAACTATGAAATAAACATTAAGACATGTTCACTTTATTACATTATCATTAAAAATAATTCCCACAAAATTTTCGTTAAGATTTTTAATGAATTTTCTGTCAATAGGTCAGCATGTCAGATTTTAAAGAGAACCGGGAATGTAATTTCTAGCTGGTGAAAGGTTCCAATACCCTATACTATGTGGTTTTTGTATTTTACTGATATTTAATTAACATTACCTTGCTCCCTGCTAGAAACATGTAGTGAGCCTCCAGGAAGTCAGTCTCTTCTCTTAATAATAATTCTTTATTTATATAGCGCCTACAGATTATGCAGCACTGCACAGGGTTTGCCAAATCAGTCCCTATCCTCATGGGGCTCACAATCTAATCAACCTACCAGTCTGGGAGGAAACCCACGGAAACACGGAGAGAACATACAAACTCTTTGTAGATGTTGACCTGGGTGGGACTTGAACCCAGGACCACAGTACTGCAACGCTGTAGTGCTACCCACTCAGCCATTGTGCTGCCCATCCCAACTTCCTGTCATGTGCATTGCGTAGGCAGACCAGGGAAGGGGATGGTGTGGAGTAAAGAAAGAATGCATGAGGAGACAGAGACACAGGCACACACTGGGGCTGCAGCTGGCTCTCACCAGGGACTTACTACATGATGCTGGCAGGGAGCCAGGTAAGATAAATTAAAATTACTTAAACTATTGCATCAGAATGCTGGCGTTTCTAAAATAAGCATAGCATAGGCTTTTGGAACCTGTCAACAGCTAACATTTACATTCCTGGTGACATTCAGTTTTAACCATTCCTGGTTAACTTCAGTTTTTTATAAGATTTTTCATCGCTTTACATGAGCACAAAAAAAATAATAACTGAAGCTTACTTTGTCTATAGGTGCACATGCTGCTTACTGCATCTATATATGCATCACAAATAGGCACTTGCAAACCCAATGCATTCTGGTTCACTAGCTAGACTGGTAATAGGTTATAATTATGCACCCACATCCTTGAAGGGTATCCTTCTACTGCAACAGATAAGAAGATGATTGTAAGTCATGGTAACTTGCTGCTTCTTGTGCTGGGTTGTGTAACCACAAGTGAAAGCATGCCCTCCTATGTCAGACAAAACAAAGTTTTGGGTTAAAAAAAACACCAATATCTTTAGAAAAGAAGAAAAGTTAAAAGCAGAAACATTATGGTACTCTCATGCCAGTGCCAAGCCAGGCTAGCAAACTATAATGATATTTATTCTGTATGACAAAAAAATTATTACAAAATAAGAAAACACGGTGCCCACTTGACAGTTTTAATGATCAAAAAATAATATTCACCGCAATCAAAAAGCTATATGAACCACTATATAAAACCTCCTATGTGGGGGGAGGTGAGAGAGATGATGAGGAATTGGGTGAGGGGAGGAGATAAAGCAGGTGATGAGGATAAAGAGCAAATATTATAATAATTCTTTATTTATATAGTGCACACAGATTACGCAGTGTTGCACAGAACTTGGTCCATTTGGTCCAAATTTGTCCATGCAAGAAATTGTAGTGTGTCTTGGAGATTGTGTTGGTGGTGTAATGAACTTGAAGCTAGTTAAGACAAGAGATAGGGATGTCTGCTCACTAAGATAACATTGGGACTGTCGTCGGGGCTGAAATTGTGTAGCAGCCTCTGCCTAATGTGGAGGAGAATGTTCAAGTTAACCGAAAGGGTCACTATCCCTATAGGGACAGACATTCTTGGAATCATGGTATGTAAACAAGTGATAACTGAATTGAACAGGAAGAAAGATCAAAATGACATTGGGGGCAGAAATACACTTAACAGGCTCTAAAGTATTTGGTAAAAACCAAATGTCTAAAAGTATGCCTTCCTCCTCCAAAAATGAAAACAGGTTTCAATTCATCATTTGTAAATGGGAGGAATATGTCACAACTGTTTACCTACCAAGCAGTGTCGGAGTGGAGTACCTTGGGTCCACCAGAGAAAATCTTTCTTTGGGCCCACCTTTCATATAAATAGAGAGAATACTACAGAACCCGAGTCACGTTGGTGCAGATTTATCAGAAGCATTACAAAGTAGACAGCGTAGACGGACAGATTTATACTGCACCAGGTGTCATCCAGCTTCGCGATGTACAAATCTGGATGATAAATATGTTGTAGTATAAGTCCTTTTTGTATAAATTTGCACCTTCTTTTATTTGGTTTAGATTACATCAAAAAAATACACCTGATTATGGGTCACTTTTGAAACTGGTACTGAATGAAGCTTCATGCTGTGTACTGTAGCTGTAGCTCCATGTATGACTGTATACTGTGCTGTATCTCCTTCTATGGGTGTGTACTGCGGTTGTAGCTCCATGTATGGCTGTGTACTGTGGACGTAGCTCCATTATGACGTATCTGTGCTTATCTCCTTCTATGGTTGTTGTACTGTGGCTGTAGCTCCTGTATTGGTGTGTCTGCGGCTGTGAGATACCAGGTGTAGGCCTGTGTACAGTGGCTGTCAGCTCCAATGTAGGCTGTTGTTGTATCAAGCTGTAGCTCCATGTAAGGCGTGTGTACAGCGATGTCTGTTAGCTCCATGTATGTGATATACATGTGAACTGTATTCCTTCTATGGATGTTGTGACTGCGTTTTGAAGCCCATGTATCGGCTGTGTACTGGTGGCCGTTAGCTCCATAGTATGACTGAATACTGTGCTGTATCTCCTTCTATGGGTGGGTTACTGTGCGTAGCTCCATGTATGGCTGTGTACTGAGGCTGAGCTCAAAGTATGGCTATGCTGTTACAGTGGCTGTAGTATCCATGTGTACTTGTGCTTGTTGACTCCGGCTTGAGAGCTCCATGTATGGCTGTGTACAGCAGGCTGTAGCTCCATGTATGGCTGATACTGTGTGTATCTCCTTTATGGGATGTGTACGGCGTGGGAGACCCATGTATGGCTGTGTGTACTGTGGCTGTGTAGCTCCATGTATGGCTGTGTGACAGTGGCTTTGTAGCTCTGTTATGGCTGTGTGACTCCCAGTTGTAGCTACATGTATGGCTGTTACTTGCTGTGATCTACTCTTCTATGGATGTGTGTACTGCGATTGTGCTCCATGTATGGCGTGGTACTGCGTAGTCATGTATGGCTGTTTTGTTATTCTCTAGCTCCATGTATGGTGTGTTAGGCTGTTTGTCTAGCTCCACGGAATATGCTGTGAACTGCGGCTGTAGTCATGATATGACTGTTATATATGTGCTGTACTCATTCTATGGATGGTGTACTGCGGTGTAGCTCATGTTGGCTGTGTACTGTGGTGTAGCTATGTATGGCTGTGTGTCTGACAATGTAGCTCCAGGCATGGCTGTGTATGTCATGTAGCTCCATGTATGGTGTGTAATGTGGCTGTAGCTCATGTATGGACTGGGTTCTGCTGCTGTACTCCATGTGTGGCTGTGTTAATTATTACAGTAGCTTTATGTATGGTGTGTACTATGGCTGTAGCTGCATTAAGGAGGTCCGGACAGATTCTGCACAATTGTCAGCTCATGGGTAATATAAGCCAGGTGACTTACGGAGACATCTAATGGAGGAGCTTTGTTCATCTTTTCTAAGAACTAAGACAACCATGTCAGCTCCTACCAGACACAACTTGTCTCTGCAGACCAAGAAACACAAAAAATGTAGGTTACTTCACTTCATTCACATGTAGGCAACTTTAAAATGCTGACTCCACTGTATTGGGTATTGTTAAGGTTTAAAGGGAACAGTGTTCTTACATTAGCCAATATAAGGCAAAGGGGCCTCACAGTAGCATTGCCATATAGTAACTTTGTCACCAACAGTAAGAAATGTGAATGTAGCTCCCACTGTAGTCGTATCTAATGGGTCATCACAGTAGTCATGTAGTAATAGTGTGCGCACAGTAGCCATAACATTTATGGTGCCCCCACGGTAGCCAACACAGTGACTGGGTCCCCAGATAACCATTATAGACATAAGGTACGGAACAGTAGCTAATTATAAATAACAGTGGCCCAATGTAGCCACTATAGTAACAGTTTCCAAAATAGGTGAAAACTAACAATGCCCCCAAAGTAGCCAAGATAGCCACAGGATCCCCTTAGTAACAAATTAGTCACATAGCCCCCCACAGCCAGTCATTTGTCCTAGAACCCCTACAGAGGCCATTTAAGGCAGAGGGCCCCCTCCCCAACTGCAGCCATCATAGCAATGCTCAAAACAACACTTCCATCCAGGGCCCTCCCTCCCCAAAGCATCCATTACAGGGCCCTTTCCCATTGCAGCTACCATCCAGGGCCCACACCCCCCCATAGCATCCATTCGGGATCCCTTCCACCCTAGCAACCAATTCGCGAGCACCTTTCTCCCACAGCATCCATTGCAGGGCACCCCTCCCCCCATAGCATCATACAGGGATCTCTCCCCACAGCATCCATTACAGGGACCACATCCCCCCACAGCATGCATTACAGGGACCCCCTCCCCCCACAGCAACCAATACAGGGACCCACTCCACCATAGCCATTACAGGGATCTCTCCCCTACAGCATCCATTACAGGACCGTATCCCCACAGCATCCATTACAGGGACCCCCCCCACCCCAATACATCCAGAACCCTCTCCATCCATAACAACATTTCAGACCCCTCCACCCATATCATCCATACAGGGTCCCCTCCCCTCCCTTCACCTCCAACAGCATCCATTCTAAGGTCCTTGCCCCACTACCACAGCATTCATTACCTCTACTTCCCCCACAGTAGACATTCCAGGTGCCCCTCCCCCCACAGTAACCAGTCCAGGGCCCCTTTCCCCCCACAGAATCCATTCCATACTCCCAGGCAGCCCCGACCCCCACTGCATCCATTCCAGGGCCCCCTCCACCCATTGCATCCGTTACAGGGCCGCCTCCCCCACAGCATCCATCCCAGGGCCCCCGGGCAGCCCCCCCAAGATTTTACTTTTTGACCTACAGTGGTGGCCAAAAGTATTGCCACCCCTGCAGGGGCGTTGTTAGGGCAAAAGATCCGGTGCCCATGCCTGGATCTTTTGTTCCGCTGCCCGGGCATCCTCCCCTCTCTCATCACGATCCTCAGGGCATAGATCGTGATGAGAAACTGCACAGTGCACTTTGCTTTCTCCTGCAGGACCTGTGATGATGTCACGATCACATGACCTGCAGGGGGAAAAAAAAGTGCACAGAGCTGCACCAGTGACGTGAGAGGGAAAAGGGCGGATCTGTGCGGGAACATTACAGGGGGGCTGTGTGTGAGGACATTACAGGGGGACATAAAGGGGGACTGTGTGTGGTCACATTACTGAGGGACATTACAGGGGGACTGGTGTGGGGAATATGGGGGACATTACAGGGGGCTGGTCGTGGGGCAGTACAGGGGGGTGTGTGGGGGACATACTAAGGGACAATTACAGAGGGAATTGTGGGGGGACATTAGTAAGGGACAGTACAGGGGGACTTTACAGGGGGACTGGTGTGGGGAATTACTGGGGGTAGTTACAGGGTGGCCTGTGTGTGGGATATTACTGGGGGGGTGGGTGGGGCATACTTGAGGCACATACAGGGGGACTGGTGTGGGGACATTACTGAGGGAACATGACAGGGTTTGGTTTGGGGACCATACAGGGGGAAAAAGGCGGATCTGTGTGGGGACATTACAGGGGGACTGTGTGTGAGGACATTACTGGGGGACATACAGGGGGAGATGTGTGGGGGACATTATGGGGGACAGTACGGGGGGATATGTGGGGGACATACAGGGGGAATGTGTGTGAGGACAATATGAGGGAACATTACAGGAGCGTGTGGTGGGGTATCCTGGGGGGTGTGTGGGGACAAGTACATGGGAGCGTGTGTGGGGACATTACTGAGGAGATTACAGGGGGACTGTGGTGTGGGGACATTACAGGGGGTTGTGTTTTGGGCGCACACACATGGGGGAAAAGGCGGGATCTGTGTGGGGACATTACAGGGGGGCTGTGTGTGGGGACCATTATGAGGGACATTACCGGGGGACATGTGTTGAGGACATTACTGGGGACATCAGGGGGCTTGTGTGTGGGGACCATTACAGGGGGGGCTGTGGGGGCATACAAGGGACATTACGAGGGATATCGTGTGGGGGGACATTGCTAAAGGGACAGTTACAGGGGTGTCTGTGGGGGACATTACAGGGGACTGTGGGTGGGGACAGTACTGGGGGATATTACTAAGGGACATTACAGGGGGATTTGTGTGGGGGACATTACTGGGGGACATTACAGAGGGATATGTGTGGGGGACATTAGTAAGGGACAGTACAGGGGGACTTTACAGGGGGACTGTGTGTGGGGACATTACTGGGGGATATTACAGGGCGGCTGTGTGTGGGGATATTACTGGGGGGCCAGAACCGGGTAGTGTGGGACATCACGGAGTGGAGGGCACTATACATACACGGGGGGGATGATGTTGTGTGGGACATTACTGGACGGGGGACATTGGGGATCGACTGGTGGTGGGGGAATTAGGTTGTGTTTTGGGGACACCGTGGGAAAAAGGCTGGATTTTGTGTGGGGACATTACAGGGGGACTGTGTGTGAGGACATTACTGGGGGACATTACAGGGGGATATGTGTGGGGGACATTACTGGGGGACAGTACGGGGGGATATGTGTGGGGGACATTACAGGGGGACTGTGTGTGAGGACACTACTGAGGGACATTACAGGGCAGCTGTGTGTGGGGATATTACTGGGGGGGGTGTGTGGGGACATTACATGGGAGCTGTGTGTGGGGACATTACTGAGGGAGATTACAGGGGGACTGTGTGTGGGGACATTACAGGGGGTTGTGTTTTGGGGACACTACATGGGGGAAAAAGGCGGATCTGTGTGGGGACATTACAGGGGGGCTGTGTGTGGGGACATTACTGAGGGACATTACAGGGGGACTGTGTGTGAGGACATTACTGGGGGACATTACAGGGGGCTGTGTGTGGGGACATTACAGGGGGCTGTGTGTGGGGGACATTACTAAGGGACATTACAGAGGGATATGTGTGGGGGACATTGCTAAGGGACAGTACAGGGGGGCTGTCTGTGGGGGACATTACAGGGGGACTGTGTGTGGGGACATTACTGGGGGATATTACTAAGGGACATTACAGGGGGATTTGTGTGGGGGACATTACTGGGGGACAGTACAGGGGGGATGTGTGTGGGGGGACATTAAAGGGGGACTGTGTGTGAGGACACTCCTGAGGGACATTACAGGGCGGCTGTGTGTGGGGATATTACTGGGGGGCTGTGTGTGGGGACATTACATGGGAGCTGTGTGTGGGGACTGTGTGTGGGGACATTACAGGGGAGCTGTGTGTGGGGACTGTGTGTGGGGACATTACAGGGGGTTGTGTTTTGGGGACACTACATGGGGCTGTGTGTGGGACATTACTGAGGGACATTACAGGAGGGCTGTGTGTGTGTTGCATTACAGGGGGGCTGTTTGTGGGGATACTACTGGGGACATTACAGTAGGGCTGTGTGTGTGGCATTACAGGGGGCTGTGTATGGGGGACATTACTGAGGGACATTACAGTAGGGCTGTGTGTGGCATTACAGGGGGGCTGTTTGTGGGGATACTACTGGGGACATTACAGTAGGGCTGTGTTTGTGGGACATTACAGGGGGGCTGTGTATGGGGGACATTACTGAGGGACATTACAGGGGGGCTGTGTGTGGGGGACATAACTGAGGGACATTACACGGGGCTGTGTGTGGGGGACATTACTGAGGGACATTACAGGGGGTTATGTGTGGGGACATTACAGGGGGGCTGTGTGTGGGGGACATTACGGGGGGGGCTGTGTGTGGGGGACATTACAGGGGGGCTGTGTGTGGGGGACATTACAGGGGGGCTGTGTTTGGGGGACATTACAGGGGGGCTGTGTGTGGGGGACATTACAGGGGGGCTGTGTGTGGGGACATTACAGGTGGGCTGTGTGTGGGAGACATTACTGGGGGGGGTTTGTGGGGGATTGTGTGAGGGCATTACTGGGGGGCTGTGGGGACATTTCCTGGGGGTGTGTTCACACGTGGCAGTAGGACGGGCCTCGGTTTGATCTCACATTAGTTTCCAGTGAAACGCATGTGATCGATAACGAGCACCTGGTATCTTGTATTTGTGTGAGCGCAGCCTTACAGTATTTTGGGAAAGTGTTAGGGGCAGCAGTAGGATAACATTGTCAGGTTGTGTTCACACGCAGTTACAATCAGTTTTCAGGTGGTTTTAGGCGCACAGGTACAAGACATGATCTGAACGGGTGAATTCGAGTTTGAAAAGGAAACCTGTTCCACAAATGTTTTTCACTTGTTAAAAATAACAAAACGGCACCTAAAACCATCTCAAAACTGATTGTGATGCTTTTGTAACTGCAAGATGTCAGTGCTATTTCAGAGAACCAAGATTTCGGGACAATGAAGGACATAAAGGGGCAGATTTACTTACCCGGTCCATTCGCGATCCAGCGGTGCGTTCTCTGCGGAGGATTCGGGTCTTCCGGTGATTCACTAAGGCAGTTCCCCCGATGTCCACTAGGTGTCGCTGCTGCGCTGAAGTTCATTGGATTGCACTGAAGTTCATGTCCTCCGCTGGATTAGGCGGTTTTTAACAATCCGATTGCATGCGCCAAAGTCCCGGGGCAATTCAGGGAAAATCGGCGCAAATCGGAAATATTTGGATAGCACGTCGGGAAAACGTGAATCGGGCCCTTAGCAAATGACCCCCCAAAATGTCTGTTTGGTGAACTCCACAGGAAGGAAACATGGTTAAAGAGGAGACCTGGTAATGCAGAGCCTAATAGTGAAATTGACATGTCACCTGCAGTCGCTGGATGTAACAAGAAGGGTTTTTTCCTGTGTTTTCTTTATCTGTACATACCATCAGTAAAGTTGTTTTTGGCACAACAAAATGTGAGGGGGTATTACTGAATGTACGATACATATGCATTGGGGCCCGTACCCCGGATCTTTTACCACCCTAGCAACGCCAATGGATAGTACGGGTTGACACTGTCGTACCCTCGGACTGCCTTGAACTTGTTTGGATGTTAGCCGAGTTTCTTTATCCACCATCTATTAATAGCCCCGATACCCCTGAGGATGCCACCTCGAGTGGCGAAACATGTCGGGGGGACTAACTGTGTGTTGATTTTAGCTCAGCAGAATTTAGCAGCCGCTCAAATAGGGAATTAATATAGGGTCTAGAATGCCAAGATAAAATGTAAAAAACTCTATGAGGGACAGCGTTTGAGATAGATCTATAGGAATCCTCCCTTCCCCTCTTCCCCTTAGCACGCAAAACCAGCGTTCAGGGAAATAGACAATCTAGTCTCCCTTGAGACACTAGGGGCAAAAGAGGGGCATGAAGCACGATATGTGAAGGGAATGCAGCACCTACCTATAACCTAAAACAATAAGGACCGCTTCCCTGGACTAGTGGCTGTGACTTAACCCTATTCACATGTTATGGCTACAGCTTATTAACTGCTGATAGTTTTAACTTCACGTTTATGGATGTAGTATATCCTTTCCATCCTTTTTAGCTCTGAATAATTAAAAGTTAAATTTTAAGTGACCAATGGGTATAACAGTCCCAGCGTGAGACTGCCAAATTCTATTTTAGACCTGGCCATCCCCCTTTTCCAGAGACCATGCCCTTTTTTCATAGGGTTTTAAAAATGGTTTTAAAAATGTGGGTACCAAATTACAGCTGAAGTCAGGCCAAAGTGGCTTCATAAATGTCACCCTATGTGTGGAAAGCCAGCACTGGCCATTACCTGTAACAAACCATATATAATGTGAAGTATGGTGGGGGAAGCTTTCTCCACAGCAGGGACTGGAAAGTAGTAAGATTTGATGGGAAAGTAGATGGAGCTAAATCCTGGGGGAATGGGGGAAAACCTCCAGGTTGCAACAACAGAGCGAACAATGGAATGATTTAACTCACAGTATATTAATGTGTTAAAATTGCCCAAAGTCCAGACCTAAATCCCACTGAGAACCTGTGGGTAGAAAATTGCTGATCACAGCTCCCCTTTAAAATATTCATGAGCACTGGTGAAATGAAAGCTGAGTTGTGATTGGTTGCCATGGCCAACTAGAAATATTCTGACTTTCAGACAGTTTGATAAATCTCCCCCCATATCTTTGTTTTGACTTAGATTGTTGATCTGTTCTGTGTTGCATTGTTTGTCCTGTTTCGTGTCTTCACTTTAGCATAGGGCGGAAACGGAGCCGAGTTACTAACCACTGTTTATGGTGAGCATGCAGGGACTCTTTGGGGGGGTGGGGGACTAAGTTTTTAGGCACACTGAGCTCGTCCATGTTCGGTCATTACATAAACCATTTAAATGTTTTTTTTTTCATAAAATACTTCATTAGGGAAAAAAATGTTTCTCTATTTGCTCCTTCTTATGAGTTTAGTGGCGCTTCTGAAAGCCTTCTCAAGTCAGCACACAGCAGATGCCTAAGGATGGGAGGCTATTGATTTATTCTTTACTAATTCATAGCCTATGCAGTGACTTTCTATTGAGTGTAGTCAGTGAAGCCACATTTATAAGCTTTTTATCTATCAGTTGATAATGTGAATACAAGATATAAGGATGAGAAAGTTGATTTAGACACACTGCTATGATATTGATATTGACAAAAGAATGTATATAATCATTACACCGGTAAAAAAGTGGGAGGTAGAGCCACTGATGTAAAAGTATGACAACAATGCACAAATGGGAAACAAGTTACAAATATACAGTACACCCTTTAAACCATAATAATGTCAATGATGTGAACTTGAGTATTGCGTACAGTACTCAAATAAAAAGAAAACGTTAGCCTTATCGTGATTCAGGTGAGCACTTAGGGAGAATGGTGGGCGGTTATATGGGTTAGACTTGTGGGAAAACCCTGATACTATTTTTTCCTTTGTTCGCTTCATCAGTGATTTATAGATACAGGGGCATGCATGTGAATTTGTATTATTGCTACTTGAACTCAGTAGAAGCGGTCCACATGAATCACTGTAAGGATGGATTCACACTGCCGTTGCCCGCCGTACCATAGCATGGCGGGCACGTGGAAGCTCTGCTCACCCCTGCCCCTCTCCATAGGGACATATGGCACCGTATGGCGTGAAAAGATATCTTTTCACGGTGTACGGAGGGGTACGGTGCCGCATGTGTGAGGCTCCGTACCGCTCCCATAGGGCATTGTGCGCCCGTTGCCGTCTATGGGGGACGTATATCGGCCGTATATACGTCACCCATACGGCAGTGTGAATGTAGCCTAAGGCTAACGTTTTCATTTTATTTTAATAGTTAGGTTGACATTATTAAGGTTAAAAGTGTGTACTGTACATTTCCCATTTGTGCATTGGCGTCATAGCATTGCCCTGGTGACACTACCACCCCCTGTTTTATGTTGGTGATTGTTTTTTTTTTCTGGTTTAATGATTAAAAGTTATGTTTTAGTCTGCTTTACCACTCTAGAGGTTATTGTTGTCTAGTTTTGGAGTGAGGCATACTGTTCTACTTTGTTTGTTTTTGCTTTTATGGTGCAATCCAAAGGCAAATTCCCTTTATTTTCTGGGTCAGTGTGATAACATTTTATAGTTTTTGTTAAGACAAGAAAGGAGGTGCAGGTCCTTATGTAACCATTCCCAGTACCTCTGCGAATGCCTAAATCTAGGTCCTTAACTAAACCATAACTGGGTGACAATCTCTACTCTGGGAATGTGCACATAATTTATGACACACAAACAGAGAAACAAATGTAGAGTCACAAGCATAGTAAGGAAATTCTAGTCAAAACCAAGATGCAGCAAGTTACAGAATTGTGAGGAAACGAATAGCCAAATAATAAAGTAAGGGTCAGAGTACACAGCAAAAAGCAGAATAGTAAAGGTTCTGCTAGACACCATGAAACAGCAATAATCAGTGAGTGTCCTGAGTATCCCTGCGATCAATGCCTCGGATCGCAGGCACACCGGTGCCCCTCTCCGTGGTGGCGCTGCCTCGTCCCGCACTTACCTCTCCACGATCCAGCTCCCTTCCCAGCTATGCCGTGCAAACGTACGCACTCCCTAGGGTGCGCGTGGCAGCTCTTGAAGATTTAAAGGGCCAGCGCCTGACTGATTGGCGCTGGCCGCTTCCGGAGTTGCTATATAATCTGGCAGTTTCCGGATCGTCAAGCCATTTACGTTGAAGTGAAAGCCCCTCTGTGTTCCTGCATTCCCTACCTGCTTCTGTGTTCCTGTATTCCTTTCCTGTGTTCCTGTTCCCGTGTCACAGTCCGTTCCTGTATTCCTGTTCCAGTCCGTTCCTGTTCCTACGTTCCTGTGTTCCCACTCCAGTGTTCCCGCTCCAGTGTTCCTGTTCCCATCTGCATTGACCTCCTGCTGCTGACTTGGACCTTGCTTCTCTGCTGCCTGCCCTGACCCTGTGCTGTACTACGAGACTTTCACCACCTTGGCTGCCACATCAGACTAGTCGCACCTTTGGAACGACCTGGTTGTACCCCGCAGCAGCAAGACCATCCCACTTCATGGTGGGCTCTGGTGAAGACCAGGTGCCACTTAGATTCCGGTTCCAGGTGTCGGCTAGTACCACCTCCCGCGGTGGTCCAGAGGGTCCACAGATCCTGAAACCTGACAGTGAGTATATTAGGAATTCCAGGGTGCCACCCAGGCCATTAGTAGATTCAGCCTTCCATATCTCAAACAACACCTGAAATACATATTCATCAACAAAATGTAACAGAGCCCTCTGCAGAATAAAAACCTGGGTGTGAATTAATCATGAAAATTATTACAGAGCTGTACTGGTAGCATATCTGACAGTTTAAATAGCATAAAAAATAAAATGTTAAAGGGAACCTACCACCACGATTCTACCTATAAAGGTAAAACGAGTGGTAGGTGCATTTATGGTATGTGAGGATAGCCATTTTTAGAGCTAATCCTCATATCCCGCTATCTTTTTGAAATCTTTACTGCCCTAATATGTAAATTTTGCAATGCGGCTACTGGGGCGTGGAGTAGCCGCGACGTGTAGCCTCATGTCTGGCTACTCCACGCCCCAGTAGCCGCTTTACAAAATTTACATATTAGGGCAATAAAGATTTCAAAAATATAGTGAGGATTAGCTCTAAAAAGGGCTATCCGCACGTCCCATTTAAGCACCTACCACCCGTTCTACCTTTATAGGTAGAATTGTGGTGGTAGGTTCCCTTTAAAAATCTGCCATAACCTAAAAACTCATAACTTTTTAATACTTAAGTGTAAGGAACTACACAAGATATCATTTCTAGAAGGATGTTTTCTTTTATGCTATTTTGGGACTTGTACAACCCTTTGATTTAGTTTACAGTATGATATTTCTTTTTTTGATAGATCAAATATTTGGGTTTTGCAGCAAGCTCTTTATTGCAAAGAAAGGAACAGCTTCGCTGGCATCAAGCTTCTGCGGCATCCAAACCTTTAAAAAGCTAACAGAAAAGCGATTGTGGGAGCATGTGCAAGCCTGCATTGATCCTATATGTGTGCAGCGTCCAAAGTGTGATTTAGGATTATGTAATTTAAAATTGATGGACCGCTATAACTGCTATATTTTTGTGCTACTTCAGTGAATTTGTGTTTTAGTAAATCTTTATTTTCTCTTGTAATCCCGATTAGAGTAATAGACTGTATAAGGGCCAATGCTACACAGTGTACATCCTGTGCCATATATACTTTCCTTGGGGGGCCATTTGAGGGCACATACTGCTGTGTGGGATTGTATCAAGAGAGGAATATATTCTCATGATAAGGACATAGGGGCATATTTATCATACGCTGGGGCTAGTGCCCCGCCGCTGCATGTTCGCTGCCCGATACATCAAGAGGCTTCCGCACATCTGAAAAGTCGCCGGCAGCAGAGAGTGCGCAGGCACGGGGACAGTAACGCCCCGTCTTTTGGCTGGAGGCTGGAACGTCTTTTGGCTGGAGGCTGGAGTGGCCCTTGGGAAGCCAGAAGCTGGAGTGGCTCTTAACACATCCGAGTGGCATCTGGGAAAACCGGAGACTCTGGAGCGGCCTCTGGGAAGGCCGGAGACTCTGTAGCGGCCCCTGGGAAGGCCAGAAATGTGGTATAGATAGCCATGTCCGGATCACCACTATCCCACAAAGGAGTAGCCCAGGCCAGGGCCTCTCTGGAGAGCAAAGAGAAAACAAATGCCAGTTTAGAGAGTTAGGTGGTGAACTGGGAGGACATCAGTTTAATGTGCAGCGAGCATTGGGAAACAAAATTGGGGTTGCCATCAAATTTGTCGGGCAAATCCACCAGCAGCAGATGTGGATCATTAGCACAGTTCATGGCTTTAGCAGAATTCAAGACCTTGGCGGAGTCCATGGCCAGACGGGAACGCCACAGGAGCACGGGAATGCCTCAGAAGCACGGGAACGCCACAGGAACGCGGAAACGTCACAGGTAGACGGGAAACACAGAGGCGTCTGGAAACGCAGCGGCCTAGCGTGGAAGCCGGCGTGCGGCCTGGACGGGGACCGAGTCGCATCAAGAGCCAGGAGAGGTGAGTACAGACTGGGGGAGCAGGGGCACCGCACCACACAGCAGGATGCGGGTGCACCCTCGATCCGTACCGAGGATCACGGGTGTAACCGTGACAGCAATGAAATTGGGGGAAAAAATGCATTTGCGCAATTCAATTGTGGCCTTGGATTTTACAGCTTTCACTGTGCGCCCCAAATGACATGTCTCCTTTATTCTTTGGGTCGGTACGATCATTGGGATACCAAAGATACATGGGTTTTATAATGTTTTCATACATCTACAAAAATTTAAAAGAAATTCTTCATTTTGCCGTCTTCTGGCACTAATAACTTTTTCATACTTTGGTGTATGGAGCTGCGGGTGGTGTCATTTTTTTCTGAGAGGAAATGCCATTTTTAATGCTACCATTTTGAGGACTGCATGGCCTCTTGATCATTTTTTATATGTGGCAAAATGGCAAAAAAGTGGCATTTTCAAATTTGGATTTTATTTTCTGTTACAGGGTTAAAGGCTGGGAATAATTTATTATATTTTGATAGATTGGACAATTTGGGACGCAGTGATACCTAACATGTTTATGATTTCTACTGTTTATATTTATATCAGTTCTAGGGTAAGGGGGGCGATTTGAATTTTTAGGGTTTTTTTAAACTTTTTTTTAATTATTTTTTAGACCCCCTAGGGTACTTTAACCCTGATCCCTGAACCCTGTCTGATTGATCCTACCATATACTGCCATACTACAGTTTGGCAGTACGTGGGGATTTTACGGATCATGCATTACAATATGCAAAGACCCGAGGCTGTCATAGCAACAGATGACCTCTCAGAATACCCACAGTCGACATTGTTAAGTGGTTAAAGAGAGAGTTCCAGTCTATCCACTGCTTTATTTTTATTTTTCTCTTAGGTGTTTATGGTCTTACGTTACTCATTCAAACTTTGATTTTTTTTTTTTTTAATCAATAAGACACGTCTTTGTTATCTTGCTTTGGAAACCTAAGAAACCTACAGCATAGATTAAGGATCAAACAACTACTTCAAAAAGTTTGAATAATGACATCAGTGTAGTCTGACTAGCAATCAGTTTTTGGTGAATTCCTGAAATTTAAGTATTTCCAGTAGTTTGTCCAGACTTTCCTAGAAATGATGCAGTATTTTCTAAAAATGTGTTTTACTCAAATGATAAATGACTATTTTCTTTTTATTTATTTTACTTATTTTTACGTATTTCTAGATCAGAGAGATATTGGGTTTTATCTTATTATTTCTAGTCTGTTGTGTTACCACATTTATATTCCCATTCTTGGGAACGGGAGGGGGCCCATTGAACTTTTATGTCTTTTTTCTTTAGCCCCCAGGAGAGTCTGATCACTGCTTCACTATACAGCAATGTCACTGTATTTGAGCATATTGTGTATATACAGCATTTGAATTCAGATTCATATTCTTCTGCTGTATGACAGCTGTGGGAGCCTCGTAGAGCACAGACAGTAGTTGTTTGCAGCAGGTGGCTGCTTTGTAAAACAGCAGTTGCTCCCTGTGTATGGAGCCTGTAAGCCCTATCCAAAATGCCGTGTTTATGTCATCCCACCTCAAAAAAGCTTCATAAAAAGACACATTCCCCAGAATAGTACCAATGAAAATTACTGCTAATTGCACAAAACAAAAACCCCTCAACTACCTCTGTCAGCAGAAAAATGAAAAGGACCGACTAAGAAAAAGAGATGCAAAAAGTAATGATTAACATGATGTCATAAAAAAATTCTCACAAGAATTATGTATTAACCATTTTCTACATACATTGCATATTTTCTCATAAGATGGAATAAGTGGTAGTATTTTTCATATTTCTGGTGGTCAACAGTAGTTATAACTAGTGGTTAGTAACTATTATCTCTTGTGGGATCACATACCGTATATACTCAAGTATAAGCAGAGTTTTTCAACACAAAACATGTGCTGAAAAACCCCAACTCGGCTTATGCTTGAGTACAAAATAAACCCTCACCTTTCCGGCGATCAGTCCATCAGGGGCAGGTCCGTGAGACGAACAGAAGACCTGTGGGGGGTTCCGGAAAGGTCAGTTTTGAATTTTTTTTAATCAACTGGCTGTACTACGGGGCAGGGGCTGGCTGTATGAGGGGGTGGGGAGATGGCTGTATGGCGGGCGGGGGACAGCCTACATAATGGGGCAGGGGTTTGGCTATATACTGGTGCACAAGGGCTGCTGGCTATATACTGGGGCGCAAGGGCAGCTGGCTATATACTGAGGCAGGGGGCTGGCTATATACTGGGGCAGGGGGCTGGCTTTATACTGGGGCAGGGGGCTGGCTATATACTGGGGCAGGGGGCTGGCTATATACTGGGGCAGGGGGCCGGCTATATACTGGGGCAGGGGGCTGGCTATATACTGGGGCAGGGGGCTGGCTATATACTGGGGCAGGGGGGTGGCTATATACTGGGGCAGGGGGGTGGCTATATACTGGGGCAGGGGGCTGGCTATATACTGGGAGATATGGGCTGGCAGGCTGTGTACTGGGGGGCAGGTGCTGGCTATATACTATGGGGCAGGGGCTGGCAATATATATATATATATATATACTGGGGGAGCAGGGGCTGGCAGGCTATATACTGGGGAGGCTGTGACCAATGCATTTTCCACCCTCGGCTTATACACAATTCAATAGGCTTTCCCAGTTTATTGTGGTAAAATTAGTGGCCTCAGCTTATACTTGGGTCGGCTTATACTCGAGTATATATGGCAAGTAGGAGGATAATTTTGAAAGAATTATCCAATGTAGCCATGTTAATATCTAAAAATCCCTGTAGGTAGGGATGTTTAGTAGATTGTGTGTAAAATGACATATTTTCATATATTCAATATTAAGATATTGTTTTTGGGTGTTCAAGTGAAATAAGGAAAGACCTGTCACTCACAATTTCCTGGGCAATGGGAAGCTGGTGGGGGTCCATGTAATTAAGCCTTTTATTCAAGTTTAGTAAGTAATAATGAATGCGAGTTATCAGAGAGAAGCTGATATACAATAATTGGCTTAATGTATCACCTAGTGAATAAGAGCTTGTTTGACTATTAGTCCCGTACCCTTAGTGTTTATAATCCCCATAAATGCTCAGTTTGCAAATTTATAATCAATCCACATGTTGGGACTCTGGTCATGTGAGAAATCTGTCTGGTGGGGGACAGAGAATGACGGTGCGGTCACACATGGTGTCTGCTCGGGGGCGGGGTTTGACCCAATCATAGTTAATGGAAATCAACCACATACAAAACATTAAACAACCTATAAATACTCATCCCCGCTCCTCTTCATCTTGATCCTGACCTTTATTAAGCTTGACACGCCAGGATCACCTAGAAAACAAACCTATGATTAACAGGCCGGAGCGAGGGGAGGAGATGCCCGTCTCTCTGGTCTGCTAAGTATGAACGCCTTAGCCACCTCCCTCTCCCGACGATACCCGAGGGGCGTCAATTCACACCTCTTGTATGACATCACCTTGCTCTCCCATGTTGTCAGCATGGGAAAGGTAGGTCGCGAGGCTGTGCATAATTAGCAGCGGAGTCGAGTATTTGTACCATAGGTTTTTTTTATGTTTTTTACGTGGTTGATTTCCTTTAAAGGGAACCTACCACCACAAATCTACCTATAAAGGTAGATCGGGTGGTAGGTGGATCAATGGGCTGCTCGTAGCTGCGCGCCCTCGTCCGACGATCCTGCAGTCTGCGCATGCTACGAGCTGCACGCCGAAGATGGTGAGTAGGAGGGGTAAAGTGGCTACCAGGGCATGGAGTAGTCGCCTCGTGTAACCTCAGATGCGGCTACTCCACGCCCCAGTAGCCGCATAAGAAAATTAGCATAAAAGTCAAATAAAAGTTACTAAAAAAGTGCAGGGACGTGAGGATTAGCTCTAAAAAGGGCTCTCCTCACGTCCCATTGATCCACCTACCATCCGATCTACCTTTATAGGTAGATTTGTGGTGGTAGGTTCCCTTTAACACTGACAGCCTGGAATGAGTTACTTTTTTGTGGGTGGTGAACTAGATGGCTTCCTGAAACCCCAGTATATCACTAGGAGTGGGAGGCTGGTCAGCCCTGTAATCCTGACTTTCCCATTGGTGCTTGAGCCTTATGCCCCCTTGTAGGGAAGGTCTCTTCTGAAGTATCTAGGCCAAGCCAAATGCTACTACTTATGGTTCCTAGCGTAAATCAAAGGGCCTTGCACAACTTTCCCTTTGAATCCCAGAAATATGTGGTGTGGAAAATACACCTGGTGAATTCTCTTTCACACTTTCACTTTCAGCTGTTCCCTTTGGTGTCCGTTCCTCTTGTCAGCAGCAGACAGTTACACTGATGCAGAAACAGATCTTGTTTACTCCATGAGCTCAGTGGTTCTGCTGAAAACACAATTATAAGATTCAGGATGATGGGGCTCTGTCGCTCCTTTGCCTGGCTCGGCACTTCTCTGCTTGCACTGCTTCAGAGAACGCTGTATTCACAGTGTTGTGCCTGACAAACAGAAGTAATCAATTGCTGCACCATCCCCCAGCTGATGGGTATGTTTGGTTCATAATGCATGAACTCAAAATGATAGACTTCCTTTAAGTGAACCATCAAGTCACTGCAGGAAGCTGTATCCCCAACAATGTAACTCATTCTCTGTACAATGTAAACATAACAAAGTACACATAAGAATATATTACCTCATGAAACATAAAATACAGGTGCCACAGGAATTGCACTTTGGGTCACTACAGAGGTACAAGGCTTTCCAAGTATAAAATTTGGTGGGTGGTTTGGGTGGCAATGGGCCCCAGGCCACTGGAGCTGCCTATACAGGCGGTCCCCTACTTAAGAACACCCGACATACAGACGACTCCTACTTAAAGACGGGCCAATCTGCCCCCTGTGACCTTTGTATTATAGTTTAATGCTCATCATTTACCTTCTTAGGAGGGCAATCACTATGTTATTAGGGGCACCCCGGCAAGTTATGTGATTACTGTGGTTGAAGCGAATCCCTGTGCACGGGCGGCTATAGCTATGTCAGGACCGACACCGGCCGGTGTCCTGCTTGCAGCGCGCTCCCTTGCACGCGCTGATTGGCTCCAGCGTCTCCCCGGCGCTCACGGCCGCACTCACCGCTTCCCCTACTTCCCAGCAGTGACGTCACTCCCAGGATGCAGCGCGCAGCTGTCAGTGCAGGAAGATGGCGGAGGGCGGAGTGGTTGATCTGGAGACTCAGAGATCCGAAGTGTCAGCGCTGCTGAAAACCCCTCTCCGGAGAGGAGACACCTGGTAAGTGGTACAATGGCGAACAGGGAACCGGGGGAAAGCCACGGGAAGAAGAGGGCGCGCTGTCCGGGGCGAACATGAGGGAGACGGGTCGCGGGTGACAGTGAAAACATCTGTATCATGCCTGGCACTGATCACTGCACCCGGCCAGCGGGGTCACCTGTTCATTGTCACTCACCCGTACCCAGTGCTGCGGCCTCAGCGTGTGCCAGTCACTGCCCTCCGTTATACCCACACACTACAAGCCGCCGAGGGCCTGCAGGACTCCACTGCTGTCACCAGCCGCCAGTCCCTGAATGCTACACCTGTCACAGTCATACCCCAGCTGTCCAACTCCTACTCTGCTGTCACCCGATACTTCACCTCTCACCCTGGTGCTAAAGTCCACCTACCCCACTGTTCACCCTTGTGTTGCACAGCTCACCATACCTACCACTGTCACCCTGGTGCCACAGCTTCAACCACCCCATGCAACAAAACCCACTGTTCACTACCACCGGGTGCCACAAGCTCCGGCTACCCCGCTGTCAAGTACCGGGGCCACAGCTCGCCTGACACCCCGCTGGCACCCTGGTGCCACAGCTCGCCTGCCCCGCGTTGTTTTATCCCCTGGTGCACAGCTTCGCCTGCACCGTTGTCCACTCTGGTGGCCACAAGTCTCGCCTGCATTAGCTGTCCCCTTTGTGTGTCCATTAGCTCGGCCTGTTCACGATTGGTGCCACAGCTCACTCATGCCGGTGCCCTCCGTCAACTACCCCACTCCCCGAGTGCACACAGCTCGCCACCCCGCTGTCACCCTGTGCCACACCAGCTGCTTAGCCCCGCTGTCACCCTGGTGCCACAGCTGCCTGCCGCCCATGGGCGCTGCCTTGTCAACCACTGGTGCCAAAGCTCGCATGCCCCCCGCTGTCACCCTGGTGACCACAGCTCGCCGCCACGCTGTGCAAGCCGCCTCGCCGTCACCTGCAAGCTCTGCCGCCCCGCGTTGTCACCCTGGTGCCACAGCTCGCCTGCCCGCGTCACCCTGTGCCAGCTCGCCTGACCCTGTCACCTTCACAGCCGACTGCCCCGCTTGTCACCCTGGTCTCACAGCTGTCGACTGCCCCGCTGTCACCCTGGAATGGCCACAGCAGCCCGCCCCGATTGTCACCATGGGCCACAGCTCGCCTTGCCCCGCTGTCTGTCCCTGGTGCCACAGCTTCGCCTGCCTCCGCCTGTCCACCTGGGCCACAGATGCTGCGCTTGTCACCCTGGCTGCAGCCGCCTCCGTGATGTGTGCCACAGACGCCTGCCCCGCTGTCACCCTGGTGCCACAGCTCGCCTGCCCGCTGTAATGTCCCTGGAGCACAGCTCGCCGCCCCGCTGTCACCCTGTGGCCACAGCTCGCCTGCCACGCTGTTCACCCTGTGTTTTGCAACAGCTCGCCTGCCCAGCTGTCACCCTGGTGCCACTTAGACTCGCTGTCCCCCGTTGTGCACCCTGGTGCCACAGCTCGCCTTGCCCACGCTGTCCCCTCGGTGCCACAGCTCGCCTGCCCCGCTGTTCACCCTGGTGCCACAGCTCGCCTGCCCCGCTGTACACCCTGGCTCAGCAGCCGCCTGCCCCGCTGTCACCCTGGTGCCACAGCTCGCCCTGCACGCTGTCACCCTGGTGCCACAGCTCGCCTGCCCCGCTGTCACCTGGTGCCACAGCTCGCCTGCCCCGCTGTCACCCTGGTGCCACAGCTCGCCTGCACCGCTGTCACCCTGGTGCCACAGCTCGCCTGCCCCGCTGTCACCCTGGTGCCACAGCTCGCCTTGCCTTCGCCCTGGTCGTAGCTTGCACCCTGTCGACGAGGCCACAGCGCGCCTGTCCAGCGTCCATGCGCACAGCTTTGGCTGCCCGCGTAACCATGGCCACTCGCCTGCCACCGCTGTCCCTGGATGTGCCACACAGCTCGCCTGCCCCGCTGTCACCCTGGTGCCACGACCATGCCCTGCCAGTGCAAACCGCTGCCCGGTCACCCTGGGTGGGCCAACAGCTCGCACTGCCCCGCTGTCACCGCTGGTGCCACAGCTCGCCTGCCCCGTACCTGTCAAGATCGCCTGCGTTTCACACACTTTGCAGCTAGCTGCCCCGCTGTCACCCTGGTGCCCAGCCGCGCCTGCCCCGCTGGTCACACTTGGTTGCCACAGCTCGCGTTAGCCCTGATCACCCTGGTGCCACAGCTCGCCGCCCCGCTGTCCCCTGTACAGCTCATGCCGCCATGAGTGCTCACTAGTGCTCTGCAGCTGTTCACCACTGGTGCCACAGTAGAGATCGATGCCCGCTGTCACCCTGGTGCCACAGCTAGCCGGCCCCGCTTGTCACCTTGTGCCCACAGCTCGCTCCTGCACCCGCTGTCACCCTGGGCCAGCTCGCTCCTGCCCCGCTGTTCACCTGGTGCCAACAGCTCGCCTGCCCCCGCTGACCCTGTGACCACAGCTCGCCGGCCCCGCATGTCACCTGGTGCCACAGCTCGCCTGCCCCGCTGTCACACTGTCTGCCACAGTTCGCCTGCCCGCGCTGTCACCCGGTTGCCCATCACTAGCCGCATGCCCGGTGTCACCCAATGGTGCCACAGCTATCGCCTCCTGCATGTCTCCCTGGTCCAAGCTGTGGTCTGACCGCTGTGCCCTGTGCACAGCTCGCTCTGCCCCGCTATGTCACCTGGTTGCACACAGCTCGCTGCCCCGCTGTTCACCTTGGTGCAAGCTCGGCTGCCTGCGCTGTCACCCTGGTGCCAACTGATTGCCTTGCCCCTGCTGTCACCCTTGGTGCCACAGCTGTCCTGCCCACGCTGTCACCCATTGGTGACGGCCAAGCCGCGTCCCTGGCCCCGATCCCCCCGCTGTCACCCGGGTGCAACAGCTCGCCTGCCCCTGTCACCTGGTTGCCAAAGCTCAGCTGCCAGGCTTGTCACCTGGGTGCCACAGCTACGCACTGCCCCGCTTGTCCGCCCTGGTGGCACAGCTCGCACTGCCCCGCATGTCAACCTGGTGCCACAGTCGCCGCCCCAGACTGTCACCCTGGTGCCACAGATCGCCTGCCCGCGCGTCAACCCTGTGCCACATGCTCGCTGACATCGTGTTCACCCTGGTGCCACAGCTCGCACTTGCCCACAGTCTAGTGTCACCCTGGGCCACAGATCGCCTGCCCCGCGGTCACCTGGTGCCACAGCCACGCTGTACGGAGCTGCCCCGCCCAGCTGTCACTCCTGGTGCACGATCCGCCTTCGCCGGTACCCCGGCTCACTTACTCGCTGCCACGCATCGCTTTTTGTACTACCGCTTGGCATGGGCCACAAGCTCGCTGCCCCGCGTCACCTATGGTGTCCAAAACGCTTCGACTGCCCGCTGTTCACCCTGGTTGCCTACAGCTCGCTGCCCCGCGCTGTCAACCCTGGTGACACAGGCTTCGCCTGCACCGCTGTCCCCCTGGGCACAGCAGCTGCCTGCCCGCTGTAACCCTGGTTGCTGCCACACTCGGCCTTGCCCGCTGTCACCCTGGTGCCACAGCACGCATGCACCCGCTGGTCACCCTGGTGACCACAGCCGCGCTGCCCCGGCTGTGCACCCTGGGCCACAGGCTCGCCTGCCCGCATGTCACCTGTGCCACAAGCTCGCCTGCGCCGCTACCCTCTGCGCTGCATCCCCGCTCACTAGCGTGCAGCTCGCCTTGACCTACGCTGTCACCCTGTTGCACAGTCGCACTGCCCCGATGTCAGCCTGGTGCCACAGTGCTGGCCCCGCTGCTCCACCCTGGTGCCATCAGCTCGCCATGCCTGCTTGCACACTGGTGACCACAGCCGCTCTTGCCCCGCTCTGTCACCTGGTGCCGACAGATCCCGCCTGCCACCGCGGCACCCTGGTGCCACAGCTCCGCCAGCCCTGCCCCGCTGTCAACCTGTGCACAGCTCGCCTGCACCCGATGTCCACCCGGTGTTGCACAGCTCGCGCTGCCCCGGCCTGTCACCCTGTGCAACTCCACAGCCGCCCTTGCCCCGCTGTCACCCTGGTGCCACAGACTCGCCGCCCCGCTGTCCCCTGGTGCACAGCTAGCCGCCCGTCACTGGTGACAGCGCCGCCACCGCTGTCACCCTGGTGCCACCAGCTTACGCCTGCCCCGCTACTGTACACAGATGTGCCCGCCACACGGTGCACGCAGCCTGCCCGCTTGTCCACACCCTGGTGCACAGCCGCCTTGCCCCCGACTGCACTACCTGGGCCAACAGCCCGCACTGCACGCTGTCACCCCTGGTTGCCACAGCCGCCCGCCTGTCCACGCCCCCGCAGTGTCACCCTGGTGCAACAGCCTACGCATCTGCCATCCGCTGTCACGCTGGTGCCAAGCTCGCCTGCCGGGCACCTGGTGCCACAGCTCGCACTGCCCGCATTACCGCTGGTGCCACAGCCCGCCGCCACCGCTGTCGACCCTGGGCCAACCAGCCGCTCCTGCCCGTGCCCAGCGCCGCCCGCGTACATGTCAACAGCCCGACTCGCTTGACCAGTGCCCCCCGACTGCGCTCACCGCGTGCCACAGCAGCCACTGCGCACAGCTGGTGCCACCCAAAGCTCGCCTGCCACCGTGCACGCTGGTGCCACAGCTCGCATCTTGCCACGCTGGTGCCAAGCTCGCCTGCCCCGCTTGCTCACGTGGGGCCACAGCGCCTGCCCCTGCGCCACGCTTGCGCAACAGCCCGGCCCAGCTGCCCCAAGCTCGCACGCCCCGATTGCAGTTGGACCAAGCTCGCCTGCCACGCTGCTGCCAAGTCTCGCCGCCCACGCTGACCACGCTTTGGTGCCACAGCTCGCCTGCCCACTGCCTTGCGCCACAGCTCGCCCTGCCCCCTTGCCACGCTGTGCAGTGCCTACGCAACCAGCAACGCCACATGTACCTGCACCGTGACGCTGGTGCCACGATCGCTTTGGCCCCGCTGCCGTCCACAGCTCGCCTTGCCCCAGCTGACGTTGCCACAGCTGCCGCCCCGCTTGCACGACCACAGTAGCCTGCCCCGCGCAACGCTGGTGCACAAGGCTCACGCTCTCCTAGCACCTGCCACGCTGCCACGCTGGGTGCCACAGCTCGGCTGCCGCCGCTGCACACGCTGGTGCCATCAGCCTCGCCTGCCACGCTGGATGCCCACAGCTCGCTGCCCCGCTGCCACGCTGGTGCCACAGCTGACCCTGCCCCACTGCGTCTGCCACTGCTGGTGCCACAGCTCGCCCGTTGCCACTCCGCACCGCCACAGCTCGCCGCACCCGCTGCACGCTGTCTGCCACAGCTCGCCTGCCCGTCGTGGTGCACAGCTCGTGTCCCCACGCCTTGCCAGCTGGTGCCACAGCTCGCCGCCCCGCTGCCACGCTGTGTGCCACAGTCTCGCGCTGCCCGCGCCACGCTGGTGCACAGCGCGCCCTGCCCCGGCATGCCACGCGGTGCCACAGCTCGGCACGCTGGTGACATACCTTAGCGCTGCCACGATGGTGCCAAGCTGGCGCTCTGCCCCGCTGCCACGCATGGCTGCCACAGCTCGCCTGCCCGCTGCACGTGGTCCACAGGCTCGGCCACGCTGGTGCCACAGCGCCTGCCCGCTGCCAACGCTGGTGAAACAGCTCGCACTGCCCCGCTGTCACATGGTTTGCCACAGCTCGCCTTAGGCCCCGCTGGTCACCGCTGCACGTTGGTGCCACAGCTCGCCTGCCCGCTGTCACCCTGGTGACCACAGCTCCGACCTGCCCCGCACAGTCACCCTGGTGCACAGCTCGCCACCCCTGCCCCCCTGGACCCACCAGCTCGCCTGCAACGCGTGTCACCCTGTGCCACAGCTCGACGCTGCCCCCGTTTGGTCACCTGGTGCCAACAGCTCGCCTGCCCCGCTGGCACACTGGGTGCACAGCTCGCCGCCCGCTGCACCCTGGTGGCCACAGCTCGCCTGCCGCTGCCAGAGTGGTGCACAGCCGCCTGCCTGCCCCGCTGCCACGCTGGTGCCACAGCTCGCCTGCCACGCTGGTGCCACAGCTCGCCTGCCCCGCTGCCACGCTGGTGCCACAGCTCGCCGTGCCCCCGTGCACGGCTGGGTGGCCACAGCTCGCCTGCGCCGCTGCCACGCTGGTGCCACAGCTCGCCTGACCGCGCTGCCAGTGGTGCCAAGCTGCCTGCCCCGCTGCCACGCTGGTGCCACAAAGCTCGCCTGCCCGCGTGCACACGCTGGTGCCACAGTCGCTGACCTCGACTGCACATGAGATGGTGCCACAGATCGCCTGCCACGCTGTCCGCTGTGCCACAGCTCGCCTGACCCCGCGGGTGCACAGCTCGCTGCCACGCTGTCACGCTGTGGGCACAGCCGCCTGCCCCGCTGGTGCCCACAGCTGCCTATGCCCCGCTGTCACGCTGGTGCCACAGCCCACTTGCCCCCGCTGTCACGCTGGTGCCACAGCTTTCTAAGCCACTATGATAAATCTCACATATAAAATGTTCGTTATGCGGTCTGTGTTCATAACTCAGAGGGCCCCTTTAAAGGGGCATTGTCACAAAATTTTAATCTATTAGCCTCAAGTAGGGTAAGAAATGTCCTTTTATGTGAAATCTCATTTACATATAAAGAAAAATCTCCAAGTCATGGTTGCAAGGGAAGTGTCCTGTGTAGAGTCTATACAGGGAGAGTCGCTCCTGAGGCTCCTATCTTCAGTTCAATAGTACCTAGAATTTTTCCATGTCATATTAATGATAAGAATCTCATCTTTCAGATGGCATCAGGATTGTGTTTCTTAGAGCTACAGAAACAAAGGCACAGGCAGTTAAAGACAGTTGATATTGTGTGAGCTGCAGATCCAGTGTAGTAGGGGGAATAGTTATTATGGTAGAGCCAAAACCTTGAGGTGCTCTGCTAATGTCCCTATCCCCAAGCACTTCAGCCTTAGGGACATATGTGGGCATGGCACTACATAATATAGCAGTAAGTAAGAGTATGTAAAAGGTGAAGGCTGCCTTGTGTGGACATATTCTACATTTTTCTTTCTCTAGGAACTGGCCGATTAAACAAAGTCCTGGGTTAGTGTGGGTTAACAGTGTACAGGCGGTCCCCTACTTAAGGACACCCGACTTACAGACAACCCATAGTTACAGACGGACCCCTCTGTCCACTGTGACCTCTGGTGAAGCTCTCTGAATGCTTTACTTTAGTCTCAGACTGCAATGATCAGCTGTAAGGTGTCTGTAATGAAGATTTATTGATAATCCTTGATCTAATTATAGCAAAAATTTTGAAACTCCAATTGTCACTGGGACAAATTGTCTAGAACTTCAAATATAAAATGTACAGTTCAACTTAAGAACAAACCTCCGGACCCTATCTTGTGTGTAACCCGGGGACTACCTGTATACTCCTGGAATCGGAGGGAGCCTTATACGCCAAGCAGAGGCTGTAGAGCCGGATGTCCATTTATGGCATCCATGTCTGGTGTATGATGTGGTTTCTCTGGTGATGTAACTGTGCAGAAAAGGACAGTTATGTCACTCTGGAGACACCATGAACATCTTCAGCAGTCGATCACTGGGTGCAGCCAGTATTCACCCCCACTCAGGGGGTTGGAAGGATCTAGCACAGGATGTATCCCACTGTCTGAGCATAAATGGGGATACGCTGCTGCCCTGTGTTGTAAGGATACATCAGAAATTCTCCTAACATGTTTTTAAAATGGATAGCATAAATGAGGTATGAATGCAGCCATAGTAGAACAAAGAGACTTCTAATTATTGTTGCTATAGTAAAGATAATAAAATACAATCGCACCAGGGGACTGCAAAGTCATCCGAAATAGGAGGGCAAGTATGTTTGAGTAGAACTGGGCAGTGCCCCTTTTTGGTAAAAACTGGTGTGGGAGTTGCCCAACCTTTTTAAGCACACTCTTATGTACTATATAGACAATAGTTTGAATAAACACATTGACAATACTTTGAATAAAGTAGATATTTAGCAGAGTATTACAGAACATGACATCACTATTAGATTGGTGCCTCTTCAAATATGAGGCCTCAGGAGCATAAGACAAATAAGCTCTGGTATAGGTTATATATTGTGGCTGTTATTGTACTATTTGCACAGCAACTATACTTTCCTGTACCTGTAGGGAAAAAATGGAAAAGGCTTCTCTATAAAACTTGAATATTTCAGAAAATAACATATTAAAGGGAACCTGTCAGCAAAACTGGACCTAACACACCACTACCAGTATGTTGTGGAGCACACTAGAGGATTCTAAATCCTGTTCCCTTCATGGCCCAGCATAATTGCATCATCAACAATTATCTTTGAAGGGAGATGTAAATTTGTTGTATAAAGTCATGGAGGTGGATAGATTAGCTCTAAAGTCAAGCTCTCCCTTCCTCACAGTTCCCCCCTTGCTGTAATAGACATCATGCAGCAGGCTTCCGGAGAGTCGGTTATTGATGTACCTTACTGACCACCTTTACTGATGCTAAACTCCCTGGGGCAGATTTATCAGAAGTGTCTGATCAGAGCAAGGGGCAGCTACAACAGTTCTGCTCTCAGACACTGAAAACCAGACGGGATTTAAACATCCTGTGGCCTTTCTAATCAGTTCTCTACCACTGTGCTATGTGACCTGATTGTGTTTATCTGTCTTTTGCTGTTGCTGGTGTTTCTGCATTACCTGCTGGTGTTTTTGTCTCGGCTGTGTTAATTTGTATTATCTTATCAGGAGTAGTCAGGCTCCTTTTAATGCTGGTTTTGTCATTCATTATTTGCTCTGTTCTGTGGGAATGTCTACACTTACTATGTAGCTTGTTTCTTTGACTGTGGTGAGAGATTCTGTGAAGTTTGTCTGTTCTCTTGTATTCACTCACCACTTTCATGTCTGATCCACTTTGTCTGTGCTTATTTTCTAGTTAGTGTTTTTTAGACCTGCTATGGTCGCAACCCACTATTCCTGTCTTCTCAATTACCCATCTTCATGTATTCAGCCTCGGTTGTGTGTTTGTGTGCATGCAGGGATTGCTTTTTTCCAAGCTTTACTTGCAGTAATTATTTAGTTAGGGGGCCCAAATTTAGTAGACCAGACCCTAGTATCCTGTAGTCCTTTTCCCAACTATCTGGAAAAGTCTTTTTGCTTAGAGAGAGACGTTAGGTCTGGAGCTAGCCAGCACCCGCAGGCAGGGACTAGCTTAGTCTTAGAGTAAGGGACAGCCTTGTTCTTGGTGCTCTCTTTCCTGCTTCCTTGTAAACCATGTCAATCAAATAGTGGTTTCTAATTATGCGAGTTATGGGGGGGAGGGGTCCCTGTGGTTGCATCCCCTGAGATATATCCCCTATCCTGCTGAAGATTCCTTTTAATGCAGTTTGGTCTTAAAAATAACTATCATCTGTTATAAGATGATGTAATACTTGTAGTATTGAATTGTTTAAAATGTATTGGATGTAGATCTATAGTAGAAAATGTAGACCCATACATTGCTTCTTGCCACCATAATTATTTATGTATGATATTATCTTGTACCGCTACTCTATTGGTCATGTGGACATGTAGCTGCTGGCATTCACAGAAGAGATAAGCTGTTATCAGTGCAGAACTTCAGAACATAGTTACTATATATAACCAACATCTTCTTTTAGAAAGATGTTGTATTGTCTGGTAGCAATGTATAATGGAAACAAGTCCTACAGACGTTACAGAAAGTTACCATTCTGGAATCTTTGATGAAGACACTTATTTTTGTGTCCTAATTACTTATTAGACTTTTCATATTTGTTTGTGTAACCCGAAGCTAATTTAAATATGTGCACAGTATTTCCTAACTGCAACTAGGTCTACTTTTCTGAAAACATAAGGACCTGTCACCAGATTTTGACCACCCTGACTAACAATGCTTGCTGATAAAGGGTTACAGGTCCTCCCTTTTTCTGATATGCAAATTAGCCTTTCTGACTCGTCTCTCTCAGGCTACCAGTGAACCACGCTCCATTATTAGGACTGACATCTCTGTGTCTCTTCAAATCCCTGCTCTGCCTCCTTGTACTTGGACACTCTGCTAATATTCAACTACAGACATATAAACCTCTATGTACAGATGGGAAATATTGTGTCAATTTCTTCACACAGTGCCTTGTTTTACATTCATGACATGTGACATAATCGCAGGTCCTTCAGCCTTCTAAGAATAGCAAACTGTACACCGTGCATGTGACTTCATGTGATCAGATACATGCATGGGGTACAGTTTGCTATTATTAAGAGGCTAAAGTACCTGAGATGATATCACTCTGGTCACATGGCATGAACTGTGACCAGTAAGGAGGCATAAGGCATGGGAAGGGTTAAATGGGAGGGGACGGACACAACCCTCTCTGATGGGAATATAAGATAAAAGGTGATTTATGTGGATGTAAGTGAAACTATTATAAGCTAAAAGAAGGGGGTCAGTTAGTTATTAGAGCTCTATAGGAACCTGCCACTGGCTGTATATGTGCAAATGTGGTGACAGGTTCCCTGTAAATTTAACAATGGTTTTGATGGTGTGAAAACATAGCCGTTGTAGACAGGTTTTATCACATTTTATCAGTTGTATATAAATAAATACTTAGCTTCAGTTGTATAGTGCTGTCATAAGACACCATGCTTGTTAGAGTAGTCCAAAGCAACAGGAGTAAAGAGCTTTAATGGTTACTAACTTTTTGACTAACTCCTGCCCCAGTTGTTTGAAGTGATGCGTAACAGAGCCTAAAAGATCCCTATAATGCCTACAGTTCTGGAATAGGCAGGAGTTTTTGATAGAATCTGTAATGGAACCTCTGAATAGAACCTCCAGCACACATGTGAATTGCTTTACCTAAAATTATATCGGACAACCCCTGGAATCGCACATACAGTTTGCATGGCAAACGTTCATGTGCCTCAAGCAGGCACAAACAAGTATAAACTCAAACGCTAGAAACTTTGTATCTACCCTACAGTTTTGCTAAAAATAACGTTTCTGCTGTCAGATGACCACTGGTCGGCAGAACCAAGTACCATTTACTTTACTTATTACTTTTTTTGCTTGTCCTTCTCCAGCCAGTCAGGGGTTTTCCTGTATAACTGGAAACTCCTCTTTAATAATTGCATAGTCTAGATTAAGCAACTTTCTGTATATACTTTGTGTTTCGTTTTCTCACCACATTCATGATTTCTTGTTCACAGTCAGAGGCTGAATCCTGTCCAATAGCGTGTCACAAGTCAGAACTTAAGTATATGTTTTATGTAAATGACAGCAAATGTTTTATTGCAGAGAATTGGATTTAAAGCGTGATTAAACTAAACTTGTGACAAAATTGACTTCCTCAATGCAATCAAATTATTGCATGCAAAACCTGTATGATACAATGTATAAATTACTGGTTACAGGCGAGCACAAGCCAGTGCAACTGCATTGAATATAATGTTTTATTCCACATTGTTTTCTATAGACGTTCTTATAATTGTTATAATTGGGCTGCTATAATTGCTGATTCATTGGTAGTGGCACCAATTAATATTCCATTGTATGGAGAGGTAATTAACAGTTTAACGTAATTCCCTACCTACAGGATAGGGGTCCTCTTGCTGATTGGCAGTGGACCTCATCGATCAACTGATTGCACCCCCACTAATCACCGTTGCCTGCCTTTGGTGCCCATTAAGCAAATGATTGGTTTCCAGCTTTTTTTCCACTTTTAATTTCTTTGACACATTGAAAGAGCTGAAACCTGGATGTAAATATAAACCCTGCCGTATTTATCCTCACACTCGAGTAGTAGGCATGACATATGCTAAAAGTATTAAGAAGCTGGAAAGAGTTATACTTCTGGAAATAAGCTATTTTGGCAGTTCTATAATTCATAAGTTAGAATGCATGCTTGTTTTATTGCTGTGAGGTGACAGTTCAGTGGGCTCTCAAGTCAATGCGTATCATGCTGATTCTTCGTGAATGGGAATTGTTTTCTGCTTGGAAAGCCTTTACAATTTGTACAGTTTTGTAATGTGGGAACGAAATCTGGAAATCACAATGTTTCATGTCAGCCATTTACGTAACTATATGATAGGTTGCTAATGGCATTCTAGTGCGTATGTGCACCACCTTGTATGTAAAGAGGTGTGGTGTTTATCCAGAATACATGTTGCTCTGATGTGATAAGAACACGGAAAGCAAAAGTCCCCTAAGACTTTATTAAGGTCCAAATGAGTCCTAACAGTCCCTAAAGTGCTACATATAGTGTTAATGTAATTAGATAAAGTATACAGTTATACTGCCACACTTCAACAGTTACAGGTACTCGCCAATAGGGATTCTTACACCGATAATAGTGAATTAACAAAAAATGGAAGCACTCATTTAAGTAGATGCTGAACATTATTTGTATTCAAGTGGCACGGCAAACATAATGTGATGGCTCGGCACAGACAGCCTTTGTCAAACCGAGCCACAGGGGGATATGAATGAAGATCTGTGGTTTGGCGTTGGAAGGGTGCGATGTGCATTTAAAAATATTCAAATGAGCCAGAGGCGCTCAGGGTTCCGTCCGATGAGCGCCTCCTGGCTCCTCAGAGACCTAATTTTTTTGTTATTCAGAGCTCCCATGTCTCTCTGCGTCCTGTCAGCTAATTCCGTCACCAGGCTGCCTGGAATTTTGCTTGATTTCTTGCCCAGTCGCACAGGATACCTGCGAGCTGCACAAAATAGAAGATCTTGCCCCTGCGCAAGAATTCCAAACAGCCGGGTGACGTCACCAGCTGTCTGGCCAAGGAGAGACATGGGAGCAGTGAATAACAATAAGGTGGGGGGAGGGGCGTGCATTAATTAGGTCTCGGAGGAGCCAGGAGGTGCTCGTCGGATGGGACCCTGAGCGCCTACGGCTCATTTGAATATTTTTAAAAGCTTATTTTCTTGGTGTAATGGAAGACCCGGAGGAAGTGAAAAAAGGCCTCTTCATATCCTTTGGGTAACGAGCGTGAGTTATGGGACAGTCTACCACCAAGAAAATGGTGGGAGATGTCCTTTAATGAGTGCTTCCGTTTTTGCTAATTCCCAAAATTAGATAGTGTTCTTGTCTCTCCCTGGTCCTTTATGTCCAATGTTCCCAACTATTTGCTTTGGTTTAGGGTGTACCAGTTGACTTGTCAGCTGACCAATGCAGGCCTCCACAGTCATCTTTTCACTAACTGGCTGCTACTTTATGGCCTCAGAAGTGGGGTCTGTGGTTGTTGCCTCAATTTGCAGCACTTTGGGGACATCCACTTAAAGTATATGCTATACTTTAGATGTCGATGCAGGTAGTGGGACCTGTTCCATGCTCTTCTACTTGACCAACTGATTATTTTACCTGTAAACCCACATTTTTCATTGCAACTTTTTTTTTTTTTTTGTCTTAGGTACTTGATTGACAGTCGCTGGTTCAAGCAGTGGAAGAAATATGTGGGGTTTGACAGCTGGGACAAGTACCAGATGGGAGATCAGAATGTGTATCCAGGACCCATTGATAATTCTGGACTCCTTAAAGGTCATTCTCTTATGTTCTCTTATGTTTGAATATGTAAAAAGATGAAATTCCCAAATAAAGATACATAGTGTGTAACTGTATATGCATACCATTCAATTATTTCTTCAGTATACTTTTTATTTTATTTTTTAAGTACAACATAGCTTAAGGTAGTCTACCACCAAGATGAAGGTTTGTAAACCAAGCACACTTACATACTGGTGTGTGCCCTGTCTGGTAGGTTCTGCTCTTCTTTTAGCTTCTTTTTCCTGTTTACCTTTAAAATTAGGCAAATTAAGGCTATTTTGAATGATTTTTAAAGCCTTTTTTTTTTCTAAAAACAAGGGCTTAGGAAGCTTAAAGAGGAGCAGATCCTGAGGGGGCACACACCAGTATGTGAGTGTGCTTGATTTAGGTCCCTTCCACACTTGCGTTTTTCACGCACGTTTTCTGCTCGTGCTTTTGACGCGCAGAGCTTGCATTGCACTCTGACCCATTGTAATCAATGGGCTTTTTCACACTTGTATTTTTTTTTCACGCACACACGCACGTTTTTTTTTTAGCGCGTGTTTAAATCTCGGCATGCTCTACTTTTGCAAGTCACGCGCATGAAAAACGCACCATACGAGTCTATGGAGACGCATCAAAAACACATTGCACTCTGAGACACATCAATTGCTATAGAAAAGATAGAGCTCAGTCCTGAGTCCATTTCATGTGCATTATCTGTACGTGAAAAACGCATGGAAATTGCATTGAAAACGCGCATGAAAAACTGAGACACTGTACAAACTCTGACTGAAAACTGATTGTACTCTGATGCAAAATGTCAGCTTTTCACTGACCAAACCCTGATCGCACCCTGATCAAACTCTGACGTGATCTGCAACGCAAGTGTGGAAGGGGCCTTACAATCCTTGATACTGGTGGTAGATGTCCTTTTAAAGAATATCTACCAACAAGATAAAGGACTCTAAAACAAACACTTACATGCTTGTGTGTACTCCCTCTGACAGAATCCACTCTTCTTTTAGCTTCTTATGCCCTTGTTTTTATGATAGAAAAAGGGCTTTAAAAATTATGCAAATGAGGTGGAGAGGCTCCAGGCTCCTTAGCTCTTAATTAAGCCTGGAGCCCCTCAGGTTCAGTTGCATAATATTTAATGCCTTTTTTCATAAAAACAAGGGCATAAGAAGCTAAAAGAAGAGCGGATCCTGCCAGAGGGAGTACACACCAGTATGTCAGTGTGCTTGTTTTACAATCTGTGTGGTATATTTCCTTTAACATTTACAGAAGTTTCATGGTCTAACATACATTACATGAACAAATGTATTTGGACTCCTCCACAAATCCATGAGCATGAATGCTGTCTTCTGGGCTACAAATTTTGATGACCTACCATAAGCATTGGTTCTCTATTTCCTACTTGCTAATACACAGAGACTAGATCAAGACACGTAGCTCCCACATATACCAATGGGAACTGAACTGCTGTAACCGGGTCTGACCACTACACAAAACAGCGCAGTCTCCTGTTCAAATCTTTGTCAGCTGCGTAGAACAGCTGCTGTGTGAGGGTCCTTTGTTGTTGTAACCCCACAAATCTGATTTTGAGGATATGTTATCCTTTTTGCCCAGAAAACCCTGTTAATATGGTGTTGGTCCCAACCTTTTCAGCAAAAACGGCCTTCACTATTGTAAAAGCTATTTACCACAATTTGGAGTCCATCTGTGGGGATTTATCCAGAAGGTTGTCTGGGAGGTCAGGCACTAATGTTGGGTAAGAGGGTCTAGTTTGACATTTCTTTTAAATGTTATCCATTACAAAGGTGTTCCATAGAGTAGAGGTCACGCAGGCAGTCAATTTCTTTCGCATCAAACTCAACCAACCATGCCTTTAGTGACCTTGCTTTTCATTCACACTGGAACAGAAAAAGGCCTTCCCCAAACTGTTGGAAGGAAATGGTTATCCAAATTGTTGCTGCAGTTCGGCCGGCAGACTGGGTCTCCTTGCCTCGTATTTCACCATGGTGCCGGACTTCGGCTCTGTCCGTGGGACACGACCTGCACACAAGCCTTTCCATAGGACGAACACATTCGTCTGCAACTGGCCTGCGTTTGCTGTAAATCCCATCGCTAAATGATGGTGCCTACATTAAGTGCCAAGAAGAATAAAAACTAATCTACAATCACAAAATCAAATTATAAATTCAAACTGTAAAATGATAAGATTTCCACTTCCGGTCTTGGCCTACCCCTGAAAATCAACCCCATAGGATTAACCCTTCTTCACTAAACTTTACAGTGATGGCAGGTAGATGGCATAGATGGAGAAGCATGATGCCCGACTCTAGAAGAGGTCTCCACTGAACAGTGATGGCATTGTGCTTTACACCACTCTATCCAATGATTGCCAATTTAAGGCTTGGCTGTGGAAAATTACACCATGAAGCTCACAGGGCGCAGTTAATATGCCCAATGTTACTGCCAGAGGAAGTTTGGAAGCCTCGGCAATACCCACTCTGTGAGGTCTGAGTCTCCTCTCTACTTTTCTATAATGCCATTCACGTTGTTTATAGAAAAACTAGTATGGAAGAAATGTAATGAGTGGGTTTGATGCATTGTTGGCTTCCTGGTCAGAAAGAACTTTAGAAAAAGCTGTTCTTTTACAAATATCTGTCAAGGGAGACTGCATGGTAAGGGGCTGGAAATTACACAGAGGCAATAGCACGCAATGAAATACCTAAATTTAGTGATGGAGAACTTGTGGTCAATACATTTGTCTACATGCTTAATAACGTGACTTTCCATGTGAGCATTTCATATGCCATAATTGTATGTAATAGACTTGCTATATCCGTGATTGTTACACTTTACATATACTTCCTTACTGGTTTTGGTTTCTCATGTTTAAATACTGACAGTCTCTTTCACAGATACTGACACACAGTCTCTCAAGGAGCATCTTATTGATGAACTTGATTACATTCTGTTGCCTACCGAAGGCTGGAACAAGCTTGTTAGCTGGTACACAGTTATGGAGAACCAGGAACCCATAGCTCGCAAGGTACAGTATCCCATTCATGCTTATAGTTTATATAACATTACACTGAAAGTCCCAAAAATTATAGGTTTGACACAACTGGTTATCTGTGCTATGACTTGTGAAGAGGGGTATGACCTACACTAGCCATATAAATTAGATGTGTATGGATCAACCCACTGATTTCAACAGGTTCGACAGACCATCTGATGTGTAAGGGGACCTGCCGATTCTTCCCTGATCATAGGATTTTATTGATTTTATTTATTCTTTCAGTTTCTCATATTCTGTATGTTATGAGGGTCATTTTTTAAACTGCTTTCCTCACACAGAACTGACGGAGCACAATCTGGAAAGTGATATATTGTAAAACCTCCAAAGAAGATTGATGTGAGCTCGGTCTAACTGTCTATGCATCTTATTTACTCTCGCCGTGCGACATACCGGACGGCAACGGCTACGGACAGACTGATCAGGACCTGAGGGTGCCACCGTAGCTGTTAACTGTCAAGTGTGTCCTGAATTCCCCGCAGTGAGTAACTAAGATTGTGGGGTTTTTTTTCTTCTTTGAATATTTATTTAAGACCCTAGATCTTTTACTCTCTTAAAAATAAGATGCTTATAGCCTGGCTTTTCCCATTCCAATAAGTACTCCTAGACTGCTGGGCCAACTGAATGTTAGGGCCACAATTACAAAACTAGCATGTTGAGATTCACAGCACTAGCTCGATAAGAAGTTTTACAGTCCTAACGCTGCAGTTTGCCCAACGGACAGAGAGTCCTTGCATCATATTTTTACATCTTGGGATCGGACCAAACATTGGGTTTGTTCCTACGATATGCAGCCAGCCTAGGACATAAACCTCTTAAAGTTACTTTTATTGATTCAAAAACTGTTACTAATGTGTGTGTTCATGTTCTAAGCATGAAAACAATGTTTTCATTTTTTTGTATGTTCACAGCAGCTGAATTATGGCTACAGTCCAATAAAAACAGTAGTGGTGTGGAGCGCTTTCTTCTATTATTACTATTGTTTGCCATTGATTTCATAGTGGCACCTTCGCAAGTATTGCAGCAATGTCTTATCTGCTTTGCCCTCTCGGGCAGTGCCCTCCTTCTTTGGATGGCTGCCGTTAGAGAGACGGGGCCAAGATTCCATTATGCATCTGCCCTGCTTCTGTCTGGTCGTGATCTGGTACAGATACATTTGTACATTAAGGCTAATGGAGCCACCAAAGAATACAGTGTACTAATAGTCATATGCCTTAGGTATGAACGTTCTCATCTTCTCTTCACCACCCACACCAGCAGGTGATACATAGCAGACAACATAAATATATCTGGATGAATGGTCTTTTTGAGCCTTATGGTCCAAAGTGTTGACCATTTCATATATTATGATGCTTCTAAATAGGTAAAGTATGATGACAGTTTCTGCTTTAAGAAGATAATAGCACATAAATTACATATAGACATTGTAAAAACAATTGAATAACAGAGATACTGATAATCGCAGTTGACCTACATGACACTAGACTTACTTATTGTAGATGTAGCTTAGTTACTGTATGGAAAAAATGGCCACAGACAAAAAAAAGTGGAGTAACTTTTCGGGCACAGAAGTCGCCCATACTTTGTCCCCAGCACCCTTGCATTACAAATGCTTATCATCTTAGAAATTTACATAGAGCCATTCATTTATTACAGAAGAATAAGGATACTGTGCAAATGTGTGTTATTCAGTTCTTCTGTTTGTGTTGGTATTGGATAGATTTAGGTGAATAGTAACTACTACAAGGAAACAGCATTAGTAGTGGATGATGCATGTGGGATGTACAGTAACAGTACAATATACGCAAGGATACACGGGTGGTATTGTATAGCTTCATCTAGCATCTACAGTACCATACGGGCTATATATTGCCATATGTGCGGCCCAGCAGCACGTCTGGCTTGTAGGGGAGATGGGTGAGGATGTGGTCGCCCGTCACCTCTCCAGCGAAACGTTATATATGTCCGGTCCCTGTGAAAGCAGCCTTAGAGATATTTTGTAATGGTTAGAATGGTTACAAACCATTTGTTTAAAAAATATGGATCTCAAAGTGTTGAATCCAAGTTACTACTTCTTTGCTGATGTTCTTATGTTTTGAGTGGGGCTTTTCAGTGTTGCGCAGCGAAACTTGTTAACATTGATCATAAGACCCATAACTCGCAAGGTACAGTATCCCATTCATGCTTATAGTTTACATAACATTACACTGAAAGTTATTAAGTCCCAAAAATTTTAGGAACACGGTTTGACACAACTGGTTAACTGTGCTATGACTTGTGAAGAGGGATATGACATACACTAGCCATATAAATTAGATGTGTATGGATCAACCCATTCATTTCAACAGGTTCGATAGACCATCTGATGTGTAAGGGCACCTGCTAACGCTTCCCAGGTCACAGAATTTTATTGATTCTTTATATCTTTCAGTTTCTCATATTCTGTATGTTATGAGGGTCATTTTTAAAACTGCTTTCCTCACACAGAACTGACGGAGCACAATCTGAAAGTGATTATACTTGTAAAACCTCCAAAGAAAGATGATTGAGCTCTGTCTAACTGTCTATGCAATCTTATTTACTCCTCGCCGTGCGACATACCGGACGGCAACGGCTACGGACAGACTGATCAGGCCTGAGGCTGCTCACCTGTAGCTGTTACCTGTCAAGTGTGTCCTGAATTCACCGCAGTGAGTAACTAAGATTGTGGGGTTTTTTTTTCTTTGAATAAATTATTTTAAGACCCTAGATCTTTTTACTCTCTTAAAAATAAGATGCTTATAGCCATGGCTTTTCCCATCTCCAATAAAGTACTCCTAGACTGCTGGGCCAAACTGAATGTTAGGGCCACAATTTACAAAACTAGCATGTTGAGATTCACAGCACTAGCTCGATAAGAAGTTTTACAGTCCTAACGCTGCAGTTTGCCCAACGGACAGAGAGTCCTTGCATCATATTTTTACATCTTGGGATCGGACCAACATATGGGTTTGTTCCTACGATATGCAGCCAGCCTTAGGACATAACCTCTTCAAAGTTACTTTTTATTGATTCAAAAACTGTTACTAATGTGTGTTGTTCATGTTCTAAGCATGAAACAATGTTTTCATTTTTTTTTGTATGTTCACAGCAGCTGAATATGGCTACAGTCCAATAAAACAGTAGTGGTGTGGAGCGCTTTATTCTTATTATTTACTATTGTTTGCCATTGATTTCATAGTGGCACATTCTGCAAGTATTGCAGCAATGTCTTATGCTGCTTTTGCCCTCTCTTGGCAGTGCCCTCCTTCTTTGGATGGCTGCCGTTAGAGAGACGGGGCCAAGATTCCATTATGCATCTGCCCTGCTTCTGGTCGTGATCTGGTACAGATACATTTGTACATTAAGGCTAATGGAGCCCACCAAAGAATACAGTGTACTAATAGTCATATGCCTTTATGTATGAACGTTCCTCATCTTCTCTTCACCACCCACACCAGCAGTGATACATAGCAGACAACATAAATATATCTGGATGAATGTCTTTTTGAGCCTTATGGTCCAATAGTGTTGACCATTTCATATATATTATGATGCTTCTAAATAGGTAATAGTATGATGACAGTTCTGCTTTAAGAAGATATATAGCACATAAATTATGCATATAGACATTGTAAACACAATTTGAATAACAAAGAGATACTGATAACTCGCAGTTGACCTACATGACACTAGACTTACTTACTTGTAGATGTAGCTTAGTTACTGTGATGGAAAAAATGGCCACAGACAAAACAAGTGGAGTAACTTTTCGGGGCACAGAAGTCGCCCATACTTTGTCCTCAGCACCCTTTGCATTACAAATGCTTATCATCTTAGAAAATTTACATAGAGCCATTCATTTATTACAGGAAGAATAAGGATACTGTGCAAATGTGTGTTAATTCAGTCTTCTGTTTGTGTTGGTATTGGATAGATTTAGGGTGAATAGTAACTACTACAAGGAAACGCAGATTGTAGTGGATAGATGCATGTGGGATGTACAGTAACAGTACAATATACTGCAAGGATACACGGGTGGTATTGTATAGCTTCATCTAGCATCTACAGTACCATACGGGCTATATATTGCCATATGTGCGGCCCAGCAGCACGTCTGGCTGTGTAGGGGAGATGGGTGAGGAGTGGTCGCCCGTCTACCTCTCCAGCCGAACGTATAATATGTCCTTGTCCCTTGTGAAAGCAGCCTTAGAGATATTTCTGTAATGGTAGAATGGTTACAAACCATTTGTTTAAAAAAATATGTGATATCAAAGTGTTGAATCCAAGTTACTACTTTTCTTTGCTGATGTTCCTTATGTTTGAGTGGGGCTTTTTCAGTGTGCACTGAACTATGTTTAACATTATCATAAGAACCAATGGAGTCAGTTATTTGGTTGAAACTTTGTTGACCTCTGCATTTATCTTTGACAAATTTTGTTAATCTACTGCTCTATTTTATTTGGTAAATGATGTATTTTAAAACCAAAGCCCAATGGACCATAGTATGATGGCAAATGCACTTTATAGGAAACCCATCGCATTGTAAATGCAGTGATGTTAGAGAGCTGTTATGATTTGGCTTTGTGGGAAAAGATTCATTTTCCTATTGAAATACCTGTACCATTGCAGGCTCTGATTGTCTGCTTATGGGCAGCACGGTGGCTCAGTGGTTAGCACTACAGCCTTGCAGTGTTGGGGTCCTGGGTTCAATTCCCATCCAGGTAAACAACTGCAAAGAGTTTGTATGTTCTCCACGTGTTTGCATGGGTTCCCTCCGGTTTCCTCCCACACTACAAAACATACTTGTAGGTTGATTACATTGTGAGCCCATTGGGGACAGGGACTGGTTTGGCAAGCTCTGTGTAGCGCTGCGTAATGTGTTCGCAATATAAATTAAGAATTATTATTAGAGTACAGTACTGGACTATTGTAACATTACATCCGAGCTGGAGTTCATCCTACTTAGTGATTGGCTGCTATTTGTCTAAGCGCAGGAAATGGCTGTCAGTCACTGGTACAAATGTCAAAAGAAAAAGTCGTAAAACCAATCTGGCCTGGTCCTGACACTGTCCTGGTCTCCACTGGTCTTTACTTCCCAGTGACTCAATACATACATGAAATGTTTGGAAACGCCTGCGTAGCCAAACACGGATAGCGGCAGGAGACTGGTGCCGCCATTGCTTGGCTGAGCAGGCATGTGAAGAGAGAAACCAAGAAGTAGACACCAGCAGAGACCCAGGCAGCATCCCAACCGGATCAGCAAAAGGATTGGCGCGGTTGAGTTTATTGTGTAAGTCCCTCATCTGTGCGTAGTTTTCATTCTATATTAACGTAGCTGAAAACAACTATAACATATGAGACTTTTATTTTCCCTTTAGTGCTTCTCAACTTGCAGTTGCTACAACTTTTGTTTGTTTTGTTTCCCCATTCTGTCATTTGCTGTGGCTTTACATTTCCAGGTTGTTGAACAGGGTATGTTTGTAAAGCACTGCAAAGTCGAAGTTTACCTAACAGAATTAAAACTGTGCGAGAATGGCAATATGAACAATGTGGTAACAAGAAGATTTAGTAAAGCTGACACAATAGGTATGGCATATTTTATTGCATGTTTTGCCTGACTGTAATGGATAGTTTGTTTTATACTTTTTAATCCGTACCCCTTGGCTCTCCAGTGGTTGCAAAACTTTAACTCTCCTCAAGTCTTGGCTACTGAGGCTGGATTCACACAGCCGTTGCCCCCCGTATCGTAGCACGGCGGGCATACGGCAGCGCGCGGGGAGAGCTGGAGGAGGTGAGCGCTGCTCACCCCCGCCCCTCTCCATAGGAATATATGGCGCACGGCACTGAATGCAGTGAAAAGAAAGGACATGTCCTATTGTTTCACGGGGTACGGTTCTGCACCATACCGCTCCCTTAGGGCGCCGTGAGTCCATTGCTGTCTATGGGGGCGCATATCGGCCGTATATACGTCCCCCATACGGCAGTGTGAGTGTAGCCTGAGAGTTGTAATTTCCAGATACTAGATATAGTGTATATATAACACTGATAGTGCATTATAAGGGACCTTTTGACATAATAGGTTACTATGTGGCCAACTCTTCATCCACAGTGGCCACAAGTGAGTTGGTAACCCCTATTATTTACACAGGTCTCAAACGTAGAGCATGTTCCTGTAGATTTGACACTTATGTCCAGGAAAGGAATAACAAAAACACAGCAATTATTTTGGCATTTTCATTAACTATGCCTTATGAAGATCTGATTTTAATTTTTTTTGCAGAATGCAATGTATTTTTTTATAGCAAATTTTTGGGGCACATTTAATGTATAAATTTTATGGGAAGGAATAAAAAAAAAAAAAAAGTAAAAAATGTAATAGATCTTATTTATACAAAGAGGTTATCCAGAGAATATGCAATAGAAGCAGTGTATTCACTGATACATTTTGACCCCATTGCATTTCCATTTGGTTGGTTGTAATAGCTTCCGCTCCTGTGTATCCTACATCTTGTGACTGTGGACTGGATTCCAACTGTAGAGCCACGGAGATCCAGCCCCCTAAGTCACTGCATACACAATTTGAAAGCTTTCAGTAACTAGGGGGCAGAATTTTCTCTGGACAACTGCTTGAATCTAACTAACCATGCTCACATGATCAAATAACACACCCACTCTAGAGAAGGGAAATTAAGTGCAAATGCAACCCTTGGGGGTCCTAGGAACGGGCACAGTTATTTGCAATCTGGAGAAACTGGGAAAAAGAAAACCTCCTAAGCTGTTGACAGAATTCAGCGTTGAACACTCTATTCTTTTTTTATTTTTTCTGGATCACCCCCTTAATTCTATTTTTTTTATTCTGTTGGGATTACTACTGATAAAATATATAATATATGTATTATTTTGTGACTACATTTTCTAAGTAATTAGTATTGTGCAGCTGCATACTGAGACAAATAGTGTTCTGTCAGTATAGGGCTCGCTTCCTGGGGTAGACACAACTTTATTCCTGTTTCACATCAGGGTTATAAAGGAAAGCACTTATTTTTCTTTTTTTTTTATGACATTTACCATGCAAGATAAATACCGGTAATCTAGATAACATTTTAGATGCTGATGTAATACAGAATTTATTGATCAGTTACTTTGTAAAAAAAAAAAAGCCAGAGATACCTGCGATAGGGGGCTAGGAAGGAGACCAAAGCACCCCAAAAATATAGCGAAAATGCAACACAGACAGAACAAAGCGCAGCTGTCATGTAATACAGTAGATGCAGATGATATATAATCAGTATATAATTCAGGACTCTCACCTGGATAAAAATGACACAAAAGCTTTAAAAAATGTGGGATTGCAGCAGCTGATCCTCAGTAACCACATTCAGCTAGGGATCATGATCCCGGAACGGTGTAACCCGAAGAGGATAACGGAGCAGCGCTTTAAGAATCACTCAGAGGTTCAACTTCGGATGTGAATGTTTATTGGATAATAAAAGTAGCCACGTGTTTCAGCTCCGGACCAGTGCTTTCATCAGGCTGATGAAAGCTCCAGTCCGGAGCTGAAAGTGTCGCTACTTCTATCATCCAATAAAACATTCGTATCCAATGTTGGAACTCTGAGTGAGTCTTAAAGGAAACCTAAACCTAGGTGCACGGAATTGCCAGGGCGACGTAAGTGAAGCGCCAAAGCCACATTTCTATAGATAATAGAATACTTTTTTTTGCCTAAACTATAGTTTTTTGGCTCTAAACAAAATATGTCCTGTGGTCAGTGGTAAAGAGCCCAGCGGGTGGTGTGAGGAAGTCATTTCGGCCGGGGTCAAGTGGTAGGTTTCCTTTAAAGCGCTGCTCTGTTAAGCTTAGGTATTGTAGAATAATTCATGCAGACCATTCTATCTAATAATTGGATAATCTTAAGAATTATTTTGGAGCTAATATTTGTTTCCATATTTTATTGAATTTAGATATGATTGAGAAGGAGATGAGAAAAATCTTCAATATTCCAGATGAAAAAGAGACCAGACTGTGGAACAAATATATGAGCAATACATTTGAACCTCTAAATAAACCTGAAAGCACTATACAGGATGCTGGCTTGTATCAAGGACAGGTAAGATCCTGACATGTATTTTTGATAGTGGGTACAGAAAGTATTCAGACCCATTTAAAATTTTTCACTCTTTGTTTCATTGCAGCCAATTGGTCAGATCAAAAGTGTTTTTTTTTGTTTGGGTGCAGAGTGTAAAAAAACCAATCTTTATAATAAACACCATAAATGTCAGTATTTTTGCTAATTGATTAAACAGGAAAAACTGAAATATCACATGGTCATGAGTAGTCAGATCCTTTGCTGTAACACTCATATTTAGCACACATACTGTCTATTTCCTTTTGATCCTCTTTCAGATGGTTCTATTCATTGAGTGCAGTGCAGCTGTGTTTAATTAAACTGATTGGACTTAGACAGGAGTGTGTCTTTCCTAATCATGTAAGACCTCACAGTGTATGTCAGAGCACACAAGGATCTATGGTATAAGAAACTGCCCAAGGATCATACAGATATACAATCGATGTAGGCATCGATCTGGCCAATGTTACAAAAGATTTTAAGAAAAAAAGGCTTCCAAAATGATTCAAATGTACCTGAGAGGCTCAAGGCTCCATTAACATCTATGTAGCCCAGAGCCCCTCAGGCTTAATTTGCTTAATTCTTAAAGCCTTTTTTATAAAAAGAAAACATGGCTGAAAAAGAGAAGAGCAGATGCTGCCAGAGTGGGCCATAGCAGTATGTTAATGTGCTTGGTTTACAATCCTTGATCCTGGTGGGAAATGTCCTTTAAATGGAAGAAGTTTGGGATAACCACAACTCTTCCTCAACCTGGCAGTCCAGCCAAACTAAGCAGTTGTAGGAGAAGAGCCTTAGTCAGAGAGATGAAGAACCCCAAGATCACTGTGCTTGAGCTCCAGAGATGAAATAGGGAGATTGTCAACTATCACTGCAGCCCTACACCAGTCATGGCTTTATGGCAGGGGTTGCAAAAAAAAGGGGATCCCCAAATCCAGGTGTGAAAACCTTGTTGCATCATACCCAACAAGACTCATGGCTGTACTAGCTCAAAAGATGCTTCTACTCAGTATGGAGCAAAAGTTCTGAGTACTTATGACCAAGTGATATTTCAGTTTTTCATGTTTAATAAATTAACAAAAATATTTTTCTTTTAACATGTTGTGCACATTGAGTGTACATTAATGAGCAAAAAAAAGAGTGCTCTTGCCCACTGGCTGCAATGAAACAAAGGTGTCTGAATACTTTCCGTATCCACTGTAAAAGAAACATGTTGCCAATAAAAGAGAAAGAAATTGTTAGCATCTTAGGCTTTGTTTACATGTGAGTTTGTCAGTTTCACTATAGCGTATGGAGTAGTATATGATATGATGGGATATACCACTGGGTTCCTCTCATCTATACACAGGAACTAGTCTTGTACACTTAAGAAAGGGGTTGTTACCCTGAAATGAGTTGTGATTTTGAGATGTTATTTAAATGTAATATATGTCATATCCCTGTGCTGTCCGTGAATTCTGGTGTACACCCAAAGCAATAAAAAAAAAAATTCTTCCTTGCAAATTTTGGGGTATAGGAGGTGAACGTAAAACAGTCCAATCAGCTCCATATGGAGAACATGGCACACACCGGATTTTGATTTTTTCAAATGAAATACAAGAGTAATAAATATTTAACACGACGTTTCGGTCATCTCAACCTTTGGCCTCACCATCTCTCCACATGACATGCTCCTTATGTCAGATCCTACTTCACAAAGGTCGAGATGACCGAAACGTCGTATTAAATATTTATGATCTGTGAAAAATTACTCTTGTATTGCATACATTATGGTGAAGGCTTTGCTATGTGATATAATCACTGGAATAAAAATCATTTGAGAAAATCAAAATCCGGTGTTTGCCATGTGCCGGTGTGGACGTGGATTGAGAATCCTACATTGAGCACCAGCCCTCTATCAAGTGTGCGGTCACTATTGTTCGACGAATCCAATCAGCTTTCCCGTTTTTCATTTTGTTTTTTTTTCTTCTGAAACGGAGAATGTAACAGAAACCCCTAACTCCCCTCTAGTTATTTGAGGCTTATTAGTGTGGACAATTGTACGATAAACCACAACTTCTTTCCCTGGGGACCAAAGAGGGGGGGGGGGGGGGAGTTTGGATCTGGTTTTAAGATAGTAGACCACCACAAAATTTGATCCATAAACGCAGTTTAAACTCACCCTCAGGCCTTTTTTCACAGGAATATATGAAAACAGCCGTATGCTGTCCATACTATCCTGTTTTCATACTGGTAGCCACATTTTGCAGCATTTACTGTCCCCAGTAAGAACTGTGTTACATGTACATTTCCCAGTCTTGGTGCTTCTAGGGCAATTCAGTCATTTTCTAGTGGCCCCTCCACCAACAAGGGATAACTGTACTTGCTTTTAAGATTGCTCTATTTTTTGCACAGATGCTGGTGATCGAACAAAGAAACCAAGACGGTCAATGGCCAAGAGGTTCAACACCGAAGTAGGTTATTTTATCTTGTGTTTTTTATATATGTGTGTGTATGTATGTATGTGCAGTAAGCATAAAATAAGTCATATTAAATTTTTAGGCATCTACTAAAATTAATATTATTAATAGGCTACAATAAACCGCTCTAACAGAAAGGTGTTTGCAATTAAGATTTATTAATCCTGGTTCTTATGACAATCCAACATTTTTAAAATCCAATAGACAGAGACCAAAAAAATCATAAAATATGCAGTTCCGACTTGCATACATATTCAGCTTAAGAACAATAATAGGGAAGAATACTTTTACTGTGTGGCTTTCAACAGATTACATATCACATGACAACTAGTACTCAAGGTTTGAAGGTTATTTCCAATGATATTTACCATTTTGTTCTGCTTTCTGTTTCTTGCACGTTTAGTATACTATGTGCAAATCAAAATATTGTAGCCTTCAATTATAAATGTACAGTACAGGCAGTCCCCGGGTTACATACAAGATAGGGTCTGTAGGTTTGTTCTTAAGTTGAATTTGTATGTAAGTCGGAACTGTATATTTTATTATTGTAACGCCAGTCAAACTTTTTTTGGTCTCTGTCACAATTGGATTTTAAAAATGTTGGGTTGTCATAAGAACCAGGATTAATAATAAATCTTCATTACAGACACCTGTGATAACTGTTATAGCTGATTATTGTAGCCTAGGACTAAAGTACAGCTAATAACCAAAATCCAGAGGTCCGTTTGTAACTAGGGGTCGTATGTAAGTCAGGTGTTCTTAAGTAGGGGACCGCCAAGTATGCCAAAGGCAAAAAGTATTCTTGATGTGATGTAAGGTGGAGCTTTGTCTGTGGAATTTAGGAGTCTGGACCAGAGGTCGCTTTAGTGCAAGCATCAATGATGCCACTGGGATACCCTTAGCAGTACAGTGAGATGCATGCAGAGAAGATGCAGTGTGTAAAGAACAGCATGGGACATATGAAAATTACAAAAGCAAAAAATATATATCTTTTTCTAAATCTGCAAGTTCTCACAGCAACCATCTGAGGTCAACAGCATCAGCCATAGCTTGATCTGTGTGGGGGAAGGGGCATCTGTGATTGTCAATTCCCGTGGCGTCATTGGGGAGCGTCGATCCATCGGCATTGTCATTTCTGAAGATTTGTTATCATGTGCTGGTGGCAACAAATTATGTGCAAAAATGCTGTATACTGTGTTATACTGTAGGATGATTGTATAGGGTAGGATAGACTAGACCCCCTAGAGTTAAAATAAAGGGTGTCTAAAAATTGTTAAAAATCATAAACATGCTAGTATCTTCGCATCCCAAAAGTCACGATCTATCAATATATAAAAACGGTTATTCCCACGGTGAACCCTGTAACGAAAATGGTTGCCAAATGTCTTAAACACCACATTTTCTACATTTTGTTAAGAAATTTAAATGAAAAAAATATGTAAATAAAAAGCAATCAAAGGGTTGTACAGTCCCAAAATCTGTATACATGTAAACAACATCATGTCAAGCAAAAACACCATACACTGCTCTATAGCCAAAGTATGCAAAAAGCATCAGAATATAAAAAATGCCTCGCTGATAAAAGGGATCCTATGTGATGTTACCCTAGATCAGTGATGGCTAGCCTATGGCACGGGTGCCGGAGGTGGCACTTGGAGCCCTTTCTGTGGGCACTCAGGCCATCACCAGAGATGACTCCAGGTATCTTCCTGCAGTCCCAGACAGCCCAGGACTTGCTGTGCACAGAGCTGTATTAAAGTGACAGCTCTACCTGGGACTATTTTCTGCTTTATTGGTGTCCTCAGTGTGCTGGTATCAATGAAAACTGTGACAGAGAAGGGAGTATAAATCACAAATTAAATTTCTGTGATGGCACTTTGCGATAAATAAGTGGGACTCTAAAAGGTTCGCCATCACTGCCCTAGATGTTATGAATATAAAAGAACAGCAGTGGACACATAAACATTACAAAAACACAATTTAATTTTAAAAAAGTAAAAAAACTAAAGTGTTCTCACACACAACCTACAGAAAATAGAAACTCATGAATGTAGACATTAAACTTTGAATGTTTCTAGGTGGATACGGAGAAAATAGTCTATGTCGTAGGCCTGACATTTTGGTGCATGGAGTGACTTCTTGGAATAAATGATTCTGATAAATTTATATTTCCACTTATAAGATTGTAGAGGCAAACGTAAGACCATTGAAGTCTTGCCGTTCTGTATTGCTTATGTATTCCGCTCATACAGTGAGATAATGCCTCCTATTGCACCCCTACCTCCTTAAAGTGGGAGGAGTGAACATTAGCAGCAACCAGTGATTGGTTACTGCCAATGTTCAAGGTGTTTCCCTAGTGATGTCACTGTCCTTGTATGAACTGTGACATCTCTGGGGACCTCACTGAGCAAACTCTTGGAGGAGACCAGGGATGGCTGTAATACTTTGAATCAGTCCCTCATTGTCTTCAATTGCCTCCGCTGAGTGTATACATTATAAGACGTAGCGTGCTGCATTTTCCATCCTTTGTTATTCACAGTATATGATGTAAAATAGGATGCATCCATCTGCCAGTGTAATCTTTGCATGCGCTCAGAGTATACACTGGGAGATTTCCTGGCATATGAGCTGAGTGTATCAAGACCGGCCGCTTATCACAATGAACTTGTTCACGATAGAAAAAAAATGGTGCACAGTTTTTGCTTCCTAATTTTGTCATAATTCATCATTGTGCCCACTGTCTTCATGTTTTGAAGGTCACCAGGTGCACCACATTTTACAGCAGTACCAAAGATTTCTCCTCCATCTCTAGCAAATAGTTATAGCAACTTCAACAACAGAAAGTAAGCACCATGTCCTGGAGTGTGGCTTTTAACCCATTGACCTCCATTGAGTGGGTTTGATCTTGGCCTTCATATACAGTTATGACTTTTCCAATAGTTTACTGCAACTTTGGTCTTTTACAGTTCTTGCAAGGATTTTTGCTTCTCCATCCAAGGCCTTTATGTGTTCTGTCTCTTGGATGCCTGACTAATATCTGTTTATCTGCGTGTATATATTTTATGAAAAATTACTTAATAGATGTTGATCTTGAAATATAGTTTACAGTAAAGCTCTACTCCTGGTACCTCCTTGGTCATTCTTGGTTTTTCGCAAATCAAAAGTATGAGCATCCTGGAAGTAAAGCGAATCATTACTTGAAAGACTTCAAAAAGAGAGCAGCAAGGAACCTGAAATAATAATAATTCACAAATTTCTTAATTTTGCTTGCAAATCTATATCAGTGCAGTATTTTAATATCAATATTTAAAGATGGTATCCACCAAATATTTTATATTGTTTGGGTTATGAAAAGTTATAAAAGTTTTCCAATATATTTACTGTATTGACTCCTGAATGACAGCAAGCAGAAATCTAGAGAAACCCAGTATGTTTTGGAGTGTGGGAGGAAACCGGAGGTCCCGGAGGAAACCCACGCAAACACAGAGAGAACATACAAACTCTTTGCAGATTGGAAAATTGTGCTTTAGGGAGGTCGTTGTATGGCAATTAAATAATCATGTTACTTTTTTCTTACTTTGCTTTATTTTATGTTTATTTTTCCTGGGAACCCAAGCCCCTAAACATGCTGCCTAGTGGCGCTTGTACACTCCAAAACGTCATCCTTAAACTAAAACACAAAAATTCCAGCAATAGCAGATAAATAACATATGAACAATTCCCAGATACTTCACGGTTTCATATTGCAATGGCACAAATAAAGTAAAGGTATGTGAAAACAGCAAAAAAGGGAGGGGGCACAAAAATGTACTATGCCATAATATTTGCTGACCATGACCAAAGATGGCAAGATGTAGAGCTTTACTCGTTTGTACTTGGAAAAACCTTCAAGATGAAAAGGAAATGTGCACGATTACTAACATGCCTGATATCTGAGGAATTCCTCTTCTCCGTGGAATGAAAATAGGGAAATTCCAATCTTATTTTCCGTCAGATTGAAGTGTAAAGTTGCACATTATAACATCATTCTGCATGTGGTGGAGCCATTTAATTCCTGTGTATTATATAAAAATGGTGTGAACCCGCCTGTTTCCCCAGTCTGATGTGTGACGTTGTGCTGTGCTCTTTGAGTGCATGTTACAACTTGCATTTTTCATTTCACGCAGTATGTAAAGCTATACCAGAGGCTACAAGGTAATATTGGTTTATTTATACATGTACGTTTCTATTTTTGTAACCCCAAGGTCTGATACATTTTTGATATATTCAGTGTAATGTAATATGTATAAATCTCTAATGTGTAGTCAGTATAGCAGCTATTTGGATAAGTACCAAGCATTCAGTCTTCACAGCTTCTCACCTTTTAATTCTGAGTTGTAGCAGTATGAGCTCTGCATAGTGGGATAGTTCCTGTAGCTCATAGCCATTGTCTGTGTTCTGCCGCAATGATGCACTGGAGTCATATAGTCCGCAGGAGCCAATGACTTGCAGCATTCATGCTCTGTACTCCTCACCATCACTATGTTGTGACAGATCATCACTTCAGATTTTCAGAAACCAAGCGCTGTCAACAGTAGTGTAGCAATGGGTGTAAAAGGCAGAGACTTGCATTTTTTTTTTTAACTTTAACCTTTACTGTAAACATTTAAAACTGGAAAACTTTTTTGACATGCTCTTATGAAGTACTGTCAAATTTCTACATTTAATTAATTCCTTTATATAGCGCACACAGATTACACAGCGCTACACAGAGATTGCCAAATCGGTCCCTTTCCTCAATGCAGCTCACAGTCTAATAAACCTACCAGTATGTTTTGGAGTGTGGGAGGAAAGCCACGCACATTTGATACAGTCCAATCTGTAATCATTCTGTTGTTGATCCAGAGGGAGACTAAAACACCTATGAAGCAGATACCAGTACCCAATGTTAGGAGAATAATTATTTCAGGTTCTGAGTTCCATTTTGATCAGATTGCATAAACCCACTAACGTCTTCATGGTGACCTTGTGCACTAGTGGTTGGAGCCTCACATGGTGTCCACTGCCACCAAACAGCATTGGAAGGGAGCAAGACCCAGCAGCCCATCAGCGACAGGCCAAGGACCTGACAGCATGCGAACAGGTCATAAGTCCTCATCATTCCATATGGTCTTGGAAACTAACTTCCTGCCGTTGTCGTGTATTCCATGTGATGCTTCACCCTCTACCATAGGGACCCACTTAATAAGATCACTGAGAAGAGATTAGTGAATTGTTATCCAATTTGCACAAAATGTATCTTGATTTATTAATTTAGCCAAGCAACAATAGATAATTGTTTAATCTGTGGATGTGCGGTCCAGATTTTTCTCTCCAAATGAAGGTAGCTGTCTCCTTTTACTACTCTATAAGCTCATGAAAAATGAATAAAAAATTTTCAGTCCCCTTTTGATCTTATTTGGCGCACGTCGGGTGCATGGAGAGTGCTCACGGGATGATAGCCGGTAAGTATTTTGCTGCAGATTGCAGCAAACACTTACCGGTAACACCCACGATCGGTGCTAGCAAATGCGGTTTTTTCACCATTTTTACTGCATTTGGAATGTTTTTCCTGCTTCCCAGTACAAAACATGGAATATTAAATATCGTCACTATGAATTTTATTTGGTACACGAAAAGAAGCCTTCAAGCCTTCACACAGCTCCTTACGTGTAAAATTAAAAAGTTATACATTTTTGAAGGTGGGGAGTTATAAATGGAAATAAAAAGACAAAAAAGGGCCAGGTCGTTAAGAGGTTAAGCAATAGACCATTGCAAAATCCAGTGGCAGTATGCTCCGTTGTCTAACCTCATCTTTTTTTTAATACACATCATAGTTGAATATTTACATATCTTTGTATCTTTGCGGAGTCCTGCAGCTTTCTCTGTGCAGCCACAGCAGTATGCACCTATGTATGGTTAGCCGTTGTGTTTTTACTTGCATTGTTTATGCATTTGGGTAAAATACAAAATGTAGATTTAAGCATCAAATCGCAATATCGGGTAAAATCGCCACCATGAAGACTCTTGGCAAAGAGTAGCAAGATGCATTAAAAGATAGAAAAATAAAATACATTGTTGCTAAATGTAATATGAGCTGCTTTGTGTTAAATATTTTACAGAGATTAACATCTTCTGTATACAATATATTCACGCTCTACGCTCAACCTTTGTCAAGGTCATCAGTACATTTATAATATTATAATATATGTGTGTGCACCAGATATCGACCCCTTCAGTGATGACATTGACAAAGTCTGAATATTTCGCATTTCTAGGAAGCTGGAGATACAATTGCAACTGTGGTGGGAATGATTGAAATACACTGTTTTGCTAATTTCTTTTATTTGTTTTCACAGCTGTCAAGGTAACCTGTCAGCAGAAATTGACCAAATAAACCACACCTGAACACCTTCTAGATCATGTCTATTTCTTGGCCCAGCACATTGGCATCAGCAAGAAAATTAACTTTGAAGTGACATGTAATTTGGTTGCATAAAGTCATGGAGGCGGAGAGTTTAACACTGAAGTCAAGCTTTCCTCACCTCAGCATGCCCTATTCACTGTAATTAATGGTCCTGCATCCAGACACATCACTAACCCCATCTTCTTCATTCTGAGGTGAGGAGAGCTTGATTTCAATGCTGAGCTCTCTGTCTTTATTCAATCAATTTACATCTCACTTCAAGTTTATTTTCTGAATCATGCCATCACACTGGGTCATGAAAACTTGATGGGGCACATTTACTTACCCGTCCGAAGGAGTTCACCTTAAGTACATTGTCCGACGATAATGCACTCTGCCCTGATTCGCTAAGCTCGTGTGCCAGATTTCCTGCGTGTGTGGCTTCCCCGCTCAGGTCCGACGGAGTTTACCTTCTTCTTCCTGGTGTATGCAAGCGCTTGATCTTGTGACACAATTTGAATGTTAAATACCGCGTTCAATTCAAATCAGTCAGATCGTGTGACGGCATACCCCCCCCCCCCCCCCCCCCCCCTCAGCCCCCTATTTCCGTTGCATGGAAGCCAGTTGTGTGCTACACAATCCCCAGTTAAATACCTCTCACAGCTGCGTAAATCCCAAAAACGTTGGAATATCTGACGAAAGTGCGGAATCGGAACCTTAGTTAATAAGCCCCTATCTGTAAGGTGTTAATCTGCTTCACAACATACTGGTAATGGATAATTAGGACAATTTATGATGACAGGTTCCCTTTAACTGCTTGGGTCAAATAGGTTTTGTTAAATCTTAAAACCTGAAATTTACCTGAAAAATGTTAACTGTTGAAAATAAACTTTGCCCTGTTCTAACACCCTTTACATGTTCTCGTGATCTGTGGGGGTCTCAACACTGAGACCCCACCAATCAGCAAGTTAGGACCTATCCTGTGGATAGGGCTCTACTTGTTTCCTGGGAAAACTCCTATAAGGAGATGCCTCTGCTTCTCATTTCTAGCACTGGCCCTGTTGATTACCAATTTACAGAAATTTTCCCACAAACAAAAGTGATGTGACACCCACAGATCACAAAAGCGAGTACCTCCATCGGACCATTTGTTGTTCTGTCAGAGTAATGGAGCAGACGGCCATGCATGACCGTTCTGCTCCATTAATCTCTATGGAGCTGACGGAAATAGCCGAGTGCTGCGCTCACCGATCTCCGTCGGCTCCATAGAAATTAATGGATCAGAACGGTCATGCACGGCGGTCTGCTCCATTACTCTAACGGAGCGACGAGGGGTCCAACAGACGTACGTGGGACCCCATTGGACCCCTCGTTTTCATGATCTGTGGGGGGTCTCATCACTGGATAGGGCCTAACTTGTGTTCGTGGGAAAAGCCTTTTAATCATATTTTCTCCTCGTTCTCATATTTTCTCCTCGTTCTAGCATTTTTACTTTTACATACCAAACTTTTATCTGTCACAGTACAAAATATCTCTAACCTTATTCACAATCGGCCTTATGGATGCTGATGAAATTACTCTGACAGAACAATACAGAAATAAATAATAAAATATCCGGGAAAGATGGAAAATGTAACATACAAAATATGGAGGAGCCACTAATACGGCATACTCCCGTATACGCCACAGAGTCAAAGATATAAAATTAGTGCTCTACTCCTTATACTGTTTGTCAAATGGCGAGAGCCTCTCACCACCTCTTCATGGACTGGAAATAAAAGATATCCCCGACTCCTTGCATCGCCAATCGTCCTCCTTTAGTGGGTTGAAACACAATCCTCGTCTCGTTACCGTGTCCACGGTGTGTTCCCAATCCTACATCAGGAGGTATGCGAAAGGATAGTGCAGATTGCCAGGTTCAAAAAGGAAATAGTATTTATTGTATATACTCACACATTCCAATTTAAAAGCGCGCATATAGTAAAAGCATAAGACGCCTAAAACACCTCGCCCACACCTTTTTAATCCCGTGTCTATGCTATTTTATGGACATTTATTGTCCAGGATACAATTCATGGTGTAAGGGTGGCTTAGAATGAGCTTATTGACTACAAAGGGTACCAAAATTCTACTTCAGAGAGCCACAAACTGCACGCTGTACTTTATGCGCCTGATTCTTTCTGAAAGTCAGTTTAGAAGAGCACCCAAAGGATCGGTCTCATAACTGTATCTAACAGGTGCCCTAAGATAAGAGTCTCCTTAACAGAACTTTGTTCTAATAATAAAACTGCTGCCAGTGAACAAGGCATCATAAATGGGCTATTAGAAAGTCACATTATTGAACCTGTGCTCTGCCAGAACCTCTGTGACGCTCTGCCTAATGGGTCGTTTGTACTTTAATGGACAAAAGAAAAAATGCATTTTACTGCTACAGTAATGACAGTGAATTTGCATTTTTATTCCAGACTAACTGTGAATGCACAAGATCAGCATTTTCTCTATCTTGAAATTTCAAGTATGCGTATTTGTAATCTTTATTATCTGGGTTGGTTTCTATTAATATTTTTATATATCCCATATTAAAATTAATGTTATGTAAATTGTGAATGCATACAAAAATATCCAAGTACTGTCATGATACGTTGTTCTGTACACCTCTACCGTTACTTGAAATTGTGCAAATCACTGGTGGTCTTCTTTTTAGATAAGACCAGTAATACACTACATTTGTTTTACCTAAAACTATAGAAAAAATGTCAAAGGCAGCGAAAGATCAAGTTATGAACCTCGCCACTAAACTGTTGTCTTGTTTTTATCCAGCTGGAATTCAGGGTTTTTAATCTATTTGATCTATCACCACCAGTTGCCCGAATCTTAAGAGGGATTTGTCAGGGGTGTGTTCACTTAAATCTGTGTCAGTACCATGTGCGCTGCATGTGCGCCACATATCCAGAGTGTGCACTGAGACATGCATGTTGCTGGTTTCATCCGCAGCAATACACGTTCCATAGGACTGAAGTGAGCAAACTCAAAGAAACTTTTCTACATGTGGGAAACCGGTCGTGGTAAGATTAATAGATTTGGGACCCTAAACTGCAGCTGTATAAAGGAAAGTTGACATTTTATTGTTTTTTATGGAGGACCTTTCATCACCTCTTTGCATCCTCGTGAAGTAGCCATAGCTGGATTTTTTTCTTTAATCCTCACGATTCCAGAACAATCAATGTCATTATATTTAGATCTCAACTGTCATATGGGTGGTCCTGGGTGGGAGAAAATAGCATTTTGCCACAGAGATGAAAATGGATCAATGGAGCAAAACTTATGAAGTGACGCATAGAATTGGGGTTGGTGAATGTATTGAAAAGTCCTCTTTAACAACTTGAAAAGTTTCTCCAAAATAATTTTTGTACCAGATAAGCAATAAGAGAATTATGTTTACTGAGATGTCCACCAGGGTTTACTCAGTCTGCAGTGAACAAGCACCTGTATGCAGAGTTGGCCACACGGGTGCCCTGTGTGGTTGGTTTGTCGGTCACGCGGGTGCCCTGTGTGGTTGGTTCGTCTGGTCGGTCGGTCAGTCAGTCAGTCATGGTTGGGCCCTGGCATCTGCCTTTGAAATTCACTTGGAACGCAAAAGCACTGTACAAGCAAATTGTTGGTCGAAAAGCTATCAAAAAGTGAATTTAAAAAAAAAATTGTATTCCACAATATCCATTATTTCTTTTTACAGTGTTTGCAGCATGTCATCTTATTATTTAGGAAATCCTATTTGAGATTTAGTGACTAATGGAGTAATATACACCATATTTAATTTTTTTTATAGAAATAAGGTAATAGTTAAGAATTTACAGAGCCTCATTGGCATAGTCATTTGCAGGGCTCTCTGGTCACTGAACTGGCTTCATCTATTTGAGTGGTCAGCCTGCAAATGGGGATCAGTGCTTAATACGCAGTGACAGGACAGGGCCACTCACACGTCACTTTAACATTTTAGAAGGAAATCTACTACAGAAAGCGCGCACATTCTAGTTTATTTGTTACCAGGATCCTTCTAGTTCTGAGAAAAAGTTTGTGTAACTTCTATTATTGTTACATTGTCTGATAACATTAACTTGGAGTATGTGATTTCTATAGTGTTTGTAATATTCGCTGGAAATGTTCAATGTAGAATAGACTTTTCTGTCGCTGACATTTAGACAAAGATGAGTCTAGAAAGTCTCCTCGCTGGGGCATAGCAGTATAGATTACCTAAATGGAACACATTCTTCGTCCCTCATTAGTCTCCACTGTGTTCGGCTGGTGAACATTAGCTCATACTGTCCTTGTTGAAAAGCTATAAATAGTTCTTTTTTTTTTTCTTTCTCTTATTGGCTTTGAGATGCATCAGCAGCCTTGGGAATTTCACTGTGTTGTCTGTAATTAAATAGCCAATGTTAAGTATTGCTTTGGAAGTGAAATGCTCAGTTGCTGCTGGTTATGTTTTAATATGAAATGTTTCAATTTGGATGTACCTATAGAAAATAGGGTTAGATGTGAACCCACTCATACATTTTCCGGGTATATATATATATATATATATATATATATATATATATATATATATATTTGTTCTGTTTGTAGATTCCTGTAACTTAATAACATTTGCATTAAGCAGTGCATTATTTTTTTCTTCCAGTGTGAAAAATTCAAACTATTGCCTGCCTTCATATGCTGCCTACAAGAACTATGAGTACTCTGAGCCAGGGAGACACAATGAGCAGCCAGGACTCTGTGGCCTAAGTAACCTGGGGAACACTTGTTTTATGAATTCTGCAATCCAGGTAAATATTCTTATTTGGATCCTATTGAGATGAGAAATACATTTATGCTTTGGAAAATGGCTATTGAGGAAGACCTGTCGCCAGAATTTTACCTTTCACACCAGTTATACCTTCTGGTAAAGAGTTAAAAGTTCTTCCCATATTATCTAAAATCATCTGCCACTAAAGCACTGTTCATTAATTACAGCTATTTTTCTGATATGCAAATGAGTATACAAGAGTCAGTTTCTGAATAGAAGAGTCATGTTTTCTCCAGGCTGCCAGTGAACTACACCTCCTTTTTTGATTGATAGCTTAGTGTCTCTTCAAATCTCAACCTGAACAGATGTCCATACCAAAATGCTGTTCCTCTCACTGCATGGTGATTTTAGCAGTGTTGACTGTGTGAGAATCTGTGGGGGGGGGGGGTAAGTTTATTGTGCCTGTTCTTGATAACAGTTTTCCTTTAACTTTGTGATTCCAATGGTATAGCCCAGTGATGGCAAACCTTTTAGATATCGTGTGCCCAAAATGAGACCCAAAAACCACTAGCTTTTCCCAAAGTGCCAACACCGCAATTTAGGCAGTAACAAACTTATTGCTACCAGAATCTTTGAGCTCCAATCCGACCCTGTCCACACCTTTTTACTCTTCGGACAGGACCAAGCAGCACAGGAAGGGTCACTTTAAAATAGTAGGGCACTACTTGGTCTACCTGAGACTGCAGGAAGATGCCATGTCTGGCAAACTCTGTGCCTGGGAGACAGCCCGTGTGCCCACAGAGATGCCTCCAAGTGCCATCTCTGGCACCAGTGCCATACGTTCGCCACCACTGGTATAGCCCATCTATCTAATAAAGGTTGAAGGACTGCAACAATGTATCTGTACACTATGAATAGACAGCAGTGATGTGCTCATGTGTTATTGTTCATCAAAATCACAAGAAAGACTACATTCTACGTTACTTGTTATTCATACATATGGGTCCGAAAGACTTGGGCTCCTTTCATACGACTGTATATGGCGGCCATACGCAATCTGTATGAATGGCACCTAGCATCCAACAGCCATAGGAGTGCATTGTGCACGGTACGGTGAGCACACACGTGTCATACCGTGCCGTTGCTGGAAAAAAATATATATGTACGTATAAGAGTTGGGCTGAGGTGCGCTCCCTGACGAAGGTATGCTACACACAGGCTTTCTATCTGTTTGTGTGGAAAGCAGCCTCAATGGGGTAAAATTGGGTGAATTTACATCATTATACCTTTTTATTTTCTCCAGTGTTTGAGCAATACTCCACCACTCACTGAGTACTTCCTTAATGATAAGTATCAAGATGAGTTGAACCTGGACAACCCATTAGGTATGAGAGGAGAGATCGCCAAGTCTTATGCAGAACTCATCAAGCAAATGTGGTCAGGGAAATACAGCTACGTGACTCCCAGAGCATTTAAGGTTTGCCTTTCCTACATTTCTATATATAAATTAGTACCGGTATTTTATACTTGAGTTTTCTGTTTTCATTATTCTCTGTGCTACAAACTTTATTCCAGGTTGTTTAGTTGACACAATTTTCTCTATAGCTGGGCCACACATAATATCACACAATCCATCCCCACTGGTGTATTTTATTGTTTACAGTAGACTGAAGTCTTCACATATTGTTTTAGGACTAAATAATATATATCATGTTTCCTGATGTCCTCATTATTGTATGTAGGTAACTTATACTAACTCCAACTCTTTGCATACTTAAAAGTGCCACTATACCCATTGACATGCAGTTTGTATTCCTGCTTTCGCTCTCAAAGTGAAATATTAGACTCTCAAGTGGGTGGTGCCAACCAAGGACAGCCCATCTGACAGTAAATGGTTTCAAAACCTAATGAACTAATTAGGTTGAAAGGAATAGGAGGAGTAAGGAAAATAACTGCAGTGGACCCTATTAATGGATGCTTAAAGACAGATGTGGTGGAAGGTCGATGTCCTGTATTTTCCATGTATTACTATGTAAAATGGTCTACGTGACAATAAATCGCCTTCTATCTTCCAGACTCAGGTAGGCCGATTTGCACCTCAGTTTTCTGGTTATCAGCAGCAAGATTGCCAAGAACTACTTGCTTTCTTACTAGATGGCTTACATGAAGATTTAAATAGAATTCGAAAGAAACCTTACATCCAACTCAAAGATGCAGATGGGAGGCCTGACAAGGTATAGGTGTTTTATAGATTCCACCACTGTGTACTTTGTGTATGGTATGATATCATTGTATTCCGATAATAAGAACAGATAAACATAGTTCCTTTAACTTCTCGTTTCTCGTTATAACATAGCACCATCGGTATAGACTGCAACTAGATTTTTAAAAAAAAGTTATTGGCTTACCTCCGTGGGCTCTACCCCTACCACAGGCCATTTACTGATCATTTAGGACCTTTCTTAAGGATGAGGTGCACTCTGCCCCCCCCCCCCCCTTCTTCTTACCGGAACCCTCTTGAACCTTGGGACCTGTTTTAAAGGCTCTTCAATTGCCTCAATTCGAGCCCTGTTTGCAGGTTTCCTAATGACTTCCCAATGGCAATAGCATCCTTACACAGGGTTTTATAGCTGGCCGTTTCTTGTTTTTCTCCCTTCCTGGTGCTTCTTCGGGCAAAATTTTTCTTTTTTCTTTTCCTTAATTTTTAATTTTTCGTTTTAAAAAAATTTACAATCTTTCAATTAACCATATAAGTATGTTTAAAAACTTACATCTTAAAACATTACATAACTTTTTGAGTTTACAAAGTTCCACAAAGCACATAATTTCTTGAAAAAACACATCACATAACCAGATAGATATTATACCATAAAATGCATTCGACCCAAGATGCCAAAGTTAGTGTATTGTTTGGAATGATTAATGTTAATAAAGTGCCATCATACAAGTTAATGTAAAAGATACTAAATTCAATCCATGCCCACCCCAATAATCTCCCACCCAAAACCCCAGCACCAAAGGAAAAGGAGAGAAGAAAAAAAAAATACAAACCTGTGCCCCTCTCTCACCCTCGCCCCCCTAGTAGCAATTCACGCTCCTCCCATCATCAGTATCTCTTCCCGACAGAACTTAGCATCAATCCATAACTGCCAATCTCTCCTTATTTTTCCCAACCTGATCCACCTCTCAGCATGCTCGCAAAGCCTTCGGCTAGAATGGTATTATTCACAGTTCTCTGCCACATCCCAACTGTCGGACTATCCTTAGCTATCCATTTCCTTATCAGGCAGAACCTTGCCACAAATAATAGTTTAATTAGAACGTGACGTCTAACGTTCTTACTTTCTACAGTGTCCAATTTACCCAGCACACAGGTCTGGTGTGAATCTGATATGCCAACCTCAAAAATCCTTTCAATATCTTCTAATACCTCCCCCCAAAATGACCTAATCTTCGGGCAGAACCATAACATATGTATATCATCCGCTTTTTCCATACAACACTTGTTGCAGCAAACAATCCTGCCGAATCTAGAAAGGATTTTCGGAGAGTAGTATATGCGATTTAGGATAAATAATTGGGCGAGGCACTGGGCCGGGACCAAGAGGACCCTTTTTACATCCCTAAGTACTTTTTTCCAGGTTACTTCCTCAATGATGCCCACCTCTCCAGTCCATTTATCTATTATTCTCACCAAATTATTATAATGGCTATTCACCGGAAGAAGCCATGAGAGCTTATTGCTCTTAACTTTAAAGCCCAACCATCCCTGGAGACGATCCAGAATTGGATGGGAATCCCCCACACAGCCCACCGATTCTTCCAATGCTCTCCACCAAGATTTTAACTATAGATATGTATAGTGACCAGATCATGTATCCCAAATTCCTCCTGTAATTGCCGGAAGGATTTGAGAACTCCATTGTTAATAATTTGTTTAACATATTTCACATTCTTCTCTATCCATGGTCTAGCATTGGAGTCGGGGCCTTTCCCTTCTACCTAGTGTCACCGTCCTAGCAACCAGGCCTATACCCATGGTGCTATGTCCCCTAGTGTAGCAACGAGAAACAGATTTTACAGTAAGTGCAAAAATCCCAATATACCTTAACACCAATTCAATGGTTATTTTCAAGCCTGCTCACTTTTTAATGGTGTGCTATTACCTGATACAAAACAAAATGTTTTCCAATTTACATATTGTTATGACCCTGTGCTGACAATAGATCACCTTTGAAGAGAAGGTTTCAGCCACCGTTACATTCTCATTCTTACTTAACTCCTACTTGGTGAATAACAGTTAGAGAATGCCCTCATTTGGCTTAAAGGGGTATTCCCATTTTGGCAAATTAATGTTAATGTTTGTATAATAAGAAGTTATACAGATTTCCAATATACTTTCTGTATCAATACCTCACAGTTTTCTATATCTCTGCTTGCTGTCCTGCTATAGAAAGCTTCTATGGTTACTTCCAGTGGATAGAGATCTGACCATGGTCACACAGGTGCACGGCTCGTTATATCACGAGAGTAATCAGAGCTGCATGATATAACGAGCCGTGCACCTGTGTGACCATGGTCGGATTTCTATCCACTGGAAGTAAACACAGAAGCTTTCTATAGCAGGACAGCAAGCAGAAATATAGAAAACCGTGTGGTATTGATACAGAAAGTATATTGGAAAATTTTATAAATTTACAGTATTCAAACATTCTCATTTATTTGCTGAAATTGTATAATCCCTTTAATTTTTCAGAAACTCTGCCTATTTCGGACAGAACTGACCAACTTTGCTTTAATTGTCTTTGAAAATGCAGATAATCTAGATAAAAATGTATTGGATGTCAGTGTCGGTCGCTGCAGGGAGCTGCTTTTAATCAAAAATGGTGCTCCTATGGATGCTTCAGTCACTATGCAAAATTGCAAAGTAACAAAATAAAACATTATCAAGGATTGCTGCCCCCCAGGATATATTTTAGGAATTTTGGGGGATTGTATTATTTAACAAAAACATATAACTATCTAAAAAAAAATACAAATAAAGGAAAGCAAGGCAACATATATACTGCTCATTCCAACCATAATGGGGTTCTCCAGTTTCATACAAGTTAGACCATATCTGGTGGATAGGGGCTAACTTGCTGATCGGTGGGGGTCTCTATAGCCCTGACGGAGATAGCTGAGCCATGTTCCTGGAAATCTCCATAACTGGGTTATAACGGGGGTACAATAGGTCCCTGTTCTCCTCATCCGTGGGGGTCCCATCACTGAGATCCCCACCGATCAGCAAGTTAGGCCCTATCCTGTGGATAGGGGATAACTTGTAAGTCACTGGAAAACCACTTCATCTGTTTCCTTAGCATAGTCTATATAGCATGCTGTCTATAAATAATATTTGGTGTCAAAACGGCTAAAACGCTTGTTTGAATGGGGTGTTACCATCTTATTCAAACTTTTAAAGTTGTGGAAATAACTTTTTACCTCTATAGGCGTACCAATAGCAGTCTCCCTGTAACTCCAGACCATATATTTCCACCTCTGCAATGAGGCTAAGATAGTAATAAGACTTTAGACAGTGGCCCTGGAGATCTGTGTAACCATACTTGTGTGTGGTGTTAATAGCAGCGCTCTGGTCAATAAGATCTCTTCCCTGAACACAGCACAGCTCCTTCACTCCCTGCTGTGTGGCCAGTGAAGAGATCCCACAGACCAAGGCCAACTACAATCCTAGGATATGCATTTTTCACAGTTCTGCTCAAAGGTTTGGTCATACAGTTCACTGTCTGCAGCTTTGTAAGGTAAAAAATGCTGTACACTTTATTTTCATGTCTATTTGCAGGTTTATAGAATAAGAGTACTGCAACATAGGAAAACCGACTTAAAAGAAATCTACCATTTTGTGTTTATTTATTGTGACCCAAACATACATTGAGAATGCTGTAGCTACACTGATGCAGAAACACATCTTGTTTAATCCCTGTGTATACGTAGAAAGCATTTGATTAGTACACAACTGTATAAACCCTTACACTACATATTATTGCATTACAGGTAGTTGCTGAAGAGGCCTGGGAGAACCATATAAAAAGAAATGACTCCATTATTGTTGATATTTTTCATGGTTTATTTAAATCCACTTTAGTTTGTCCTGAATGTGCTAAAATTTCTGTGACATTTGATCCTTTTTGTTACTTAACACTTCCACTGCCAATGAAAAAAGAACGCACACTGGAAGTTTATCTTGTTAGAATGGACCCTCTTGCCAAACCTATGCAGGTAAGAAATACGAGGACCATCCACACACTCTCAAGAGGATGTGATTTATCTATCTATCTATCTATCTTTCTTTTTTTTTTTAATCTTTATTTTTCAGAAATTTCTTTTAATTTTACATTAAGTTTTTTTCTTTTCATCTCTGTACACATAAAAATCTGAATATTTATTGATGCTAAATATAAGTTTTTCCTTTAACCTAAGCAGGCTGAATTCATAATTATTTAACTCCTTAATGACTTGGCCATTTTGCACTTTTTTTTTTCTTCAAATCAATAAATTTGGAACACTTTAACATGTCCAGGTTATTTTGAGATTTGTTTTCTCGTGACACAATGTACTTCATGTTAATTGAGGAATTTGAGTGATAGGTCTTGCCTTTATTTAAAAAAAAATAATAAATTGGGTGAAAAATTCAGCATTTTCATACGCAATTGTTTTTGTAGACTGAATAACTTCATAACTAACCTTGATGTTGGCCCAGGTTTTTAATGCGCCCTCTCATTTTTCTAAGATGTTAGGAGACTTAGAACTTTACATGAAAATTTTCACATTTTGATGAAAATCGGCAAGACTTTAGAGCTGAGGTCAAAATATTACTAAAACCCAAAAATTGGTGCATTATAGAAACTAAACCCTCTACTGTAAATCAACTGTTAGGAAGTTTGTTAACCCTTTAAGTGTTACTGGGGTAAAAACAAAATGGAGGTGCAGTTTACCAATTTAATTTTTTTCTGACTAAATAAAAGTATTTTTCAAATAATTTACAAATTCATAATGGATACAATGGCAAAATGCTCCGTCAATTTGTCCTGAATATGGCAATTCTCCATATGTGGTGGTAACATGCTGTATGGGCAAATTTCTTTTGTTACTTTATATAGGGTATAAAAAAATTTTTTGATTATTTTTTTGGCAACGTGGAGGGCTTATATTTTTGCAGGATGAGATTCCCTTTATAGATACATATTGATTAGATTTTATTAACTGTTTCCTGGTGGATTAAATGAAAAACACCTTGTTTTGGATTTTTGGCATTCTTTGCTGGGGGAGGGGTTGCATTCACAGGTACCGTGAAAATATGATGTTATCTTTCTTCTCTACTAGAATGCGGACCATATCACATTTATATATATTTTTTATATTTTCATATATATTTATATATCGCCATCTTTTCAGAGGCATAATTTTAGTATTTTTCTGGTGTGTTTGGAAGGGATTAAGTAATGTCCGTATATGAACAGGAATATCCCTTAAATCGAGTCTACCACCTCCACCAAACGTTATTATCTGCTGGAAGAATATTGTAGTGAAATACACAGTAATTCCCAACATATCTTCGTTATTTCTGCCAGTTTCTGAGAAATTCTTATTATAATCTATATGCTAATGAGGCAGTCAGTCCACACAGGTTGTATCTTCAGCACTGCTATTCCTGTCCAGACTATACCCTCTCTGTCAGATAATCAAATTTGTCTTGTTATAATCAGGGGATGGCCCTGGACGAAGAAATAGATTTAGGTAGGGATAGCTTTGCTACGGATGCATAGGGAATGCCCTGGGTCCACAGACTGCCTCATTAGCATACAGATTAAACTGGAAATTATCTTTGCAACCGTATAATGGATGGAAGTAATAAAAGTATATTGTATGCAGTGCATTGCACTACAATATGATGCCAGCAGATATTAACTCTTGGTGGAGGTGGTACACACCCTATAGCAGTGATGGCTAACCTATGGCACTGGTGCCAGAGGCGGCACTCGGAGCCCTTTCTGTGGGCACTCAGGCCATCACCAGAGATGACTCCAGGTATCTTCCTGCAGTCCCAGACAGCCCAGGACTTGCTGTGCACAGAGCTATTTTAAAGTGATAGCTGTACCTGGGACTATTTTCTGCTTTATTAGTGTCCTCAGGGTGCTGGTATCAATGAAAACTGTGACAGAGAAGGGAGTATAAATCATAAATTTAATTTCTGTGTTGGCACTTTGCGATAAATAAGCGGGTCTTTGTTGTAGTTTTGGCACTCGGTCTCTAAAAGGTTCGCCATCACTGCCCTATAGTGTGCCCATAGACACATGATGGGTATAAGTCAAAATAACTTCTAGCTAAACATATCATTAAATATCAATCGATATATTGTATTGTTTGTTCATTATTTTATTTTCCTTTCAGTACAAAGTAGTTGTTCCAAAGATTGGAAACATTATGGACCTTTGCACAGCCCTTTCTTCATTGTCTGATATTCCACCAGAGAAGGTAACCTTAGCAAAAGTGATTTCTGTTTCTTCTTTATATTTGATAATAAGGCTAACTCAACATTGTTATGTATTTTCAGATGGTGGTCACAGATATTTACAATCAAGATTCCACAGGATATTTGCCATGGATGAAAACTTGAGTAGCATTATGGACCGAGATGATATTTATGTGTAAGTGTACAAAGTGGATGGGAGTTGGATCCTCTAAAGTCAAATATACCTAACCTAAGGAAATGCTATCAGTCCCAGACAAACCCTTTATTTAATGAAGTGTGACTGCTGGTGCAAACCAGTATTTACATAAACCAGGGACACTTAATGATAGACCCAGGCACGTGACTGTGGCGATCTTTTATATTGTTATCCATGGCTCTTCCATCAAAATCAACTTTAAAATAATGCTAATGATCCCCTCTGAGATCTGGCTTAACAGACTGCTACATGGTCAACCCTCCTCTTCGATTTCTCAGCATTTGTGAAGTGAGACTTCTGCGTAATCATAGAGCTGAGGGAGTGGGGGGGCATGAGACATGAGTGTGTAACAGTCTGTAAAGACAGATCACAAGGGGCTAGGCTAACCCTCATGCTCAATAGCATCATTTTAAACTTGATTTTAAGAAAGGAGGAGGGCATGCATAGCAAATATAAGGGAATACCACAGTCACAGTACCTGGAACTATGAATAAGTGCCCCTGGTTTCATGCTCATTTTGATGGGAGATTTCCATTAAAAGGTATTGTAAACCATTTTAAATAATCACCTTTACCTGTGCTACTCCACTCTGCAAGCTGAGTGAGGGTTCTGATGGTTCGACCTGGATAAGTATCAAATAACATCAAAAAGGATATTAATATCCAGTGCACAAGATTCTGCATTAAGCTACCAGGCTGAACTAAGTGCCTGCATTCTTGAAACGCACAATCCACTCAAGTGTTTTATCTTCACGGCTAAATACAGAGTTGTCTTTTCATGAGCATCTTATCTCTGAAGCTTTTTCCATTACATTTTGAGAAAACTGCACCCAAAGTTCCCTTTTGCTTTATATCCATCCATTGAAAAAAAATAGATTTTATAGATCATGTGAGAAGATGTTTATCCTCACTACTCTTCATAAAGCCAATATTGTATGAGATGGTATTTATGCTTTTTAATAGCATCACATGCACACAATATGGTTGTCTGATTTGTAGGTTTTTAATATATATAAAAAGAGCAGTAGTTAAGATTTTGTTTAGTTGGATGGGAATATGTGGTTTTGGATTGGGTGTATAGCAGCATGCTTCAAGTTTCAGCAATTCAAGTTGGTGTCCCTATATTCCAGTATACAGGTTGGACTTTTGGATATCACATCATCTGATAACCACCTTTAAGTGAAGGACACATCAAATCTAGCGTTATATGATCATTGAGTCCAGGTCTCTCAACTTATCTGTGTGTTATGACGAAGTACAGCCGTATATATTCATTGATCGGAGATCCTAAGACGCGCATACAAATCACGTAAAGGATGGGAAGTAGGGCGTCTCCATTCGAGAAATAAGCACTTCGCTGCTGTTATTATGTGTAGAAACAACCTGGCACTCGGACCTCTGAGAGACTAGGATATAGATTCAAATATATAATTTCGGGGTCCAGTGGGACTTGCACATAAGGATCCCCCCAAAAGGGACCTAACCTCCAGCCAAAAATGTAGCAAGGCAGGACTCCAGAAAATATGGAACAATGTAGCATCAGGTCTCCACATCTCAACATTTATTAGGAACAGATGGATAGATTTGTGTAGGAGCTGGGAGTACGATACCAATTTAGCAGGATTTGAGTTGGTTCTCTTTATACAGGGAGCAAATAGATGATTGGCGTGACCGTGCCCAGACTTTCTGCCATTGTTCAGGGGTGAGTTGTTTACCCAACCATGATTCCCACTTGCTCATGTATGGGTGTGATACATTAGTCCGTTCATTAAAAGGAGTACAGACTGGAGATCAAGCCCTTGGTAGAAGGACCTCTCTGAAACATATCAACTCAAAGGGTTTGGGTCTGGGTGGGGGTTTCCGCTCCAGCAGATGGATGAAGGATGTTGATCTGATGATAGGTGAAGTCCGCCCCGCCAGGCATGAATATTATCCACCAATTCCCTAAGAGTGAGTACTTACGTGTAAGGGGGTTTAATAAAGTTCGAATTTGAATGTACCTGCCTGAACCCAGGGTCTATAGCTACTAGTGAGACTATCTGGGAGATGTGACGTAAAAAGATTGGGGTAAGTAAGGATTGCAGAGGAGTAATTGGAATCGTACCCTAATCTAAACCGATATCTCGGGTAAATTGCATAGGACCTAACAAAGAGGAACTGTGTTGACAGGAGGGGGACCCCAAATTAGCGTGGCCGGTGTGTAACGGGGCAGCCAAAGTTTCCGCTCTGTCCATCTATTATAGCATGCATTGTGGACCATGAGGTGATATGACGGAGATGAGTCGCCAGGTAGTAAAGCTTAATATCAGGGAGGCTAATCCTCCACTAGTGGTTCCTGCCGTCCAGTACCGCTTTGGATATCTGGTGACCTACCTCCCATACAAACCCAAACACATTGATTGCAGTCTACCCAGGACCGCTCGGGACGCCACGGCAGAGTTTCGAACAAATATAGCAATTTGGCCAGATAGACATCTCACGCGCTATACGACCAACAAGGAAATAGTAGAGGCTGCCACTTGTTAGAAGGTCCTGAATTTCCTTAATCATTGGTGGAAAGTTGCTGCATATAAGGTCTTATATGTGCAAGTTATCCTGATCCCCAATACTTCAATGACTCTGTCTGCCATGTATAATTAAAAGAGCTTTAAGGGCGCTTAGCTCCCCTAAGGGAATATTTATGGGAAGGGCTTCCGTTTTATTATTATTGATCTTATATCCTGAGAAGTGGCTGTATTATCCAATAATTTGTGGAGAGTTGGGAGACTTATTATAGGATTTGTAAGTGTCAAAGTACATCATCAGCGAAAGAGAGATCTTAAATTGCTTATCCCGTACTCGTATCCCGGTCACATCAACTGAGGAGCGAATGTATGCTGCCAGCGGCTCTATACTCAGGGCGTTAGTAGGGGGGAGAGTGGGCATCCCTGTCTAGTTCCGTTACGGATTGCAAAAAACAAGGAGTTAGCATGGGGAAGACGTATTGCTGCACTAGGATATGGAGTAAAGTCTGTAGAGCCTGTAAGAATGGCCCCTTCATACCAACGTGCCGTAGAGTCGCCATCATAAACCCCCAGTCCAGGCGATCGAACGCTTTTCAGCGTCTAAGCTTAAAAGAGAGCACTCTCATCTGTTTTTCTAATAACCTCAAGTAAATCAGCTATTCGCCGTGTATTATCCCCCGCCTGTGAAACGCACAAATCCTACCTGATCTTTGTGTATAAGGTGTGGGAGCCACTCCCTAGTCTGTTCGCCAATATTTAGTGAAAATCTTCAGATCGGAGTTCAGTAAGGATATAGGGCGATAGCTGGTACAATCTAGGGGATCTTTTCCTGGTTTTGGGATTACCGTAAAAAAGATCGCAACATAGCCTCAGGGATTGGAGTGCCTGTCATAAAAGCATTAAATAGTTTGATCATATAAGGGGTCAGAATGTCCGTAATGTTTTAAAATATGCATATGGCAAGCCGTCAGGACCCGGTGATTTTCCATTTGGAAGGGCTCTAATTACTTCCTATTTCCTCCTCCGTAATCTCTTGGTTCAGTAATCCTAGAGGGTGTGAGGTCATTTAGGGAAGTTACATTCACTAAGGTATTGCTCCAAAGACTCCTTGGGCCTGGGAACCTGAGGAGGGACGGGTAGGAAGATTATACAGATCATGATAATAGGTTTCAAATATTTGTGCATCTTCTCAGATTTATAGTGGGCAGTACTGTATATCCCTGAGACTAATGCGGGTTAGGTGCCAGCCCTATCCTGGAGTTGGGGGCTAGTAGGGTATGGCCCTGTTACCGTATATAGAAACGCTGGCGGGAGTAGCGTAACAGCTTTTCTGCTCCCACTAGATCTATCTCTCTTAATTGGGCCCGGGTGGCTAGGACTTTTTGCAAGGTCGTGAGCGATGGGCGGGCAACCAACTTGTTTTCAATGTTAGCCCCGTACACATTGTTGTCGCACGCCCTACTGCTTTTTTTATAAGCGCCCTGGGATATAGCGTATCCACAATAAACTACTTTAGTGCTTCCCATAAGATAGGGCAGTGATGGGGAGTTATCGGCAAAGTATTGTAGTAAGGAAGTGCGTAAAGCTTCTTTGGTAATGTGGGATAGGAGGGTCTCATGAGTCTCCAGTGGAGGGGTCGAGGAGGGGGGTTTGGAACGAACATTCAGCCGTGCCCGGTGCATGATCTGACCAGGATATTAGGCCTATGTCGGCAGAGCGTAGAACTGCGAAGTATCGAGATATCTCCAAAAATAATCTATACGTGTATGTGTCTTATGCGGGGGTGAGTAGTATGAATATCCCCGGGCTGTGGGATGTTCTAACCCGCCATAGGTCGAAAAGATCCTGCCCTGCGTATCAATTTCCGAAGCCCGATGAGAGTCTACACTGTGTTGCGATGGAGGGACACCCTGTATGGACATACGGTCCCGGATCTCAGAAAATATAACTTAAAATCTCCTCCTAATAACAGTGGTGTTGGTCGTTATTGAGCTAAACGTGAAAGGACATTTGATAAAAATCCTAGCGTCCCAGAATTCGGAGAGTATACATTACATAAGACCAACTGCGTCCCCCAAGGGTCCCTTCAGAATAATGAACCTCCCTCCGGGTCTGTGTAGGTATCTAGCACTTGAAAGGACAGGAGCGGGCTATTAATATAGCCACTCCCATTGTCTTGTTTGCTGCATTGGCTGAAAGCTCTGAGGGTAACCCTTCTGGCAATGAACGAACAGAGATCGTCAATGAGTTTCTTGCAAAAATGCTATATTGGTTTAAGTCGCTTCAGCTCCTGCAGCAACAACTGACGTTTCGTATTAGTGTCACCCCTTAACATTTAAAGTAATATCTTCACCATTAGTTATGATGTAAAACATAGCTAAGTGCAAGCCTTAATATGAACATGACATGATGCGAAGAGTGCCAGGCTGATTCCCATGCTCAGATGCTATCATATAACACTTATGAACGCTTATAGTGACGTCAACCTTAGAAACATTCAAAAAAAGAATTACAATAAATCTAAACCTAACAAAAACAGAAGTGGTTTTAAGCCTTGGGCATCCTGTAGGGACATAAAGGCCCCCAAAAGGTCAAGGTGTGGGTAATGCATCCATTCGTGTTAGATCCGAATCGGGGCCAACACAGAAGGAGGCAACAAACCCAATTGTGGGAAACGTGTCGGACATCAAACCCTCGAGTCAACTCCAAAACAGAACCGCACCACCACGGGCTAGCATCTTAAACTTGGAAAGGATACCGTAGGTGACATGGGGCCACCACTGAATAAAAAACAGAGAAAGAAAAAGAGAAAAACCCCAAGTCACTGGAGTTCCTGCAGGTCAAGCATCTTTAAGGCCTTTCGGGGTAGTGCGTGGACGTGTGGAGGGAGGGGGATCCAGATGACTCCACGGATCTTCTGCGCTGTTTTCTATTAGTGTTACGTTGCCAGGTCGGTGATAAGGCGGAACTCGGTGAGGCAATCCCATTCTGGGAAACTGGGATCTGCAGGTCCAAGGTTAGTGCAAAAGTCAGTCAAATCCGCTGGGAAGAGGTAATATGGCACTACAGTGTGTGAACATTACTTGTATTCTCATGTATGTATGTATCACATTATAGAGATGTATTGATAATAAAGCACTTTACATAAAAAGATACCATCAAAGGACATCTACCATCTACCGTAGATGAGTGTGGCTGTGAGATTTACAGATTGCAAGGGGACGTCAACAGCAGTCTGAATGATATTGGGGTGGACCCGGCTGCAATTAATTTTTTCACGCAGCCGCACTCCATCTCTTATGGAAAGTCTCTGATTATGTGCGCAAAACTTACAGACTGCAGGGTGACGTCACCCGCTGTCTGACTGATATCGGGGCTGAATAAACTATGAGTGATATCGGGGCGTGAATAAATAACATCCATCGGATCTAGGAGATGCTCAGGTGATGTAGGCCTGCTTGTTAACATATGGAATATAAGTTTATATTTCAACATAGACAATACCCTATCACAGGGGTGGCGAACCTATGGCACTGGTGCCAGAGGTGGCACTCAAAGCCCTTTCTGCGGGCACTCAGGCCATCGCCCCAGGGTGGAGTTAACCAAGCAGTGAATCTTCCTCCATTCCCAGGCAACTTAAGAGATGCTGCTCTCAGCGCTATTTTAAAGCAACTCTTCATTGGCTGTTTTGAACTGCAGGAAAAGTGAGAAGTTGACAGAACTGTGTTATCTTTGCAGGTCCTCCTGCTAGAACCACCATTCTTCCTCTATAGAGGGACCCTGGAGAGAAGCTACAATGATGGTCTGAATTTGCCCTCATTCTTTTAACTGGTGGCCTCAGACCGCCTATACAATTGAAAGATGTGGAAGAACAAGTAGCAATAAGTTACTGCTTAAAATTCCACGCAGGCACTTCACGGTAAATAAGTGGATTTTGGTTGTAGTTTAGGCACTCGGTCTCTAAAAGGTTTGCCATCACTGCCCTATAGTGTGCCCATAGACACATGATGGGTATAAGTCAAAATAACTTCTAGCTAAACATATCATTAAATATCAATATCGATAATATTGTATATGTTTGTTCATATATTTTTATTTTCCTCTTTCAGTACAAAGTAGTTGTTCCAAAGATTGGAAACATTATGGACCTTTGCACAGCCCTTTCTTCATTGTCTGATATTCCACCAGAGAAGGTATACCTTAGCAAAATGTATCTTCTGTTTTCTTCTTTATATTCTGATAATAAGGCTAACTCAACATTGTTATGTTGATTTTCAGATGGTGGTCACAGATATTTACAATCATAGATTCCACAGGATATTTGCCATGGATGAAAACTTGAGTAGCATTATGGACCGAGATGATATTTATGTGTAAGTGTACAAAGTGATGCTTGGAGTTGGATCCTCTAAAGTCAAATATACCTAACCTAAGGAAATGCTATCAGTCCCAGACAAACCCTTTATTAAAATGAAGTGTGACTGCTGGTGCAAACCAGTATTTTACATAAACCAGGGACACTTACTGATAGACCCAGGCACTGTGACTGTGGCGATCTTTTTATATTTGTTATCCATGGCCTCCTTCCATCAAAAATCAACTTTTAAAATAATGCTAATGATCCCCTCTGAGATCTGGCTTAACAGACTGCTACATGGTCACACCCTCCTCTTCGATTTCTCAGCATTTGTGAAGTGAGAACTTCCTGCTGTAATCATAGAGCTGAGGGAGTGGGGGGGCATGAGACATGAGTGTAACAGTCTGTAAAGACAGATCACAGAGGGGCTAGGCTAACCCCTCATGCTCAATAGCATCATTTTAAACATTGATTTTAAGAAAGGAGGAGGGCATGCATAGCAAATATAAGAGGAATACCACAGTCACAGTACCTGGAACTATGAATAAGTGCCCCTGGTTTATCATGCTGGATTTTGATGGTAGATTTCCATTAAAAAAAACGTATTGTAAACTGTTTTAAATAATATCACCTTTACCTGGGCTACTCCAATCTGCAAGCTGAGTGAGGGTTCTGATGGTTCGACCTGGATAAGTATCAACGATAACATCAAAAAGGATATTAATATCCAGTGCACAAGATTCAGTGCATTTCAGACCTACAGGCTGTAACTAAGTGCCTGCATTCTTGAAACGCACAATCCACTCAAGTGTTTTATCTTCACGGCTAAATACAGAGTTGTCTTTTCATGCAGCATCTTATCTCTGAAGCTTATTTCCATTACATTTTTGAAGAAACTGCACCCAAAGTTCCCTTTTGCTTTATTTATCCATCCATTGAAATAAAAATAGATTTTATAGATCATGTGAGAAGATGTTCTATCCTCACTACTCTTCATAAAGCCAATATTGGATGAGAATAATATTTATTGCTCTTTTTAATGGCATCACATTGCACACAATATTGTTGTCTGATTTTGTAGGTTTTTAATATATATAAAAAAGACAGTAGTTAAGATTTTGTTTATGTTGGATGGGAATATGTGGTGTTTTGGATTGGGTTGTATAGACAGCATGCTTCAAGTTTCAGCAATTCAAGTTTGTGTCCCTATATTCCAGTATATCAGGTTGGACTTTTCTGGATATGCACATCATCTCTGATAACCACCTTTTTAAGTGACACAACTTTAATACTTGTCCTGTTCTAAAAATGTGTTTGTGTTTTAGGTCTCATGCACACAGCTGTTTTTGGGTGCTATGAACTACACACACAAACGGTGGTTAGTTCACGACCCCCATTGACTTTTATTGTGCACAGTCACAGTTGAATTTGCTGAGCGACCGGGCACTTTATATCCTTATATTTATACTTTTACTTTATATTGATTTTTGTCACAAGTTATAGAGCAGACACTATTCTTGTTCTTGATTTGTTGCATGGCCAGTCTCTTTCAAAGGACAATGGTGGAGTGGGTGGTATCCACCCACTGATGGTCTATGGGATCCAAGCAACGGCACACGCCCCCCTGTTTGCAGCCCGAAAAGTGCACACAGTTGTGTCCGGGAGACTTCAGTTAAAAATGTGTATTGGGGTGTGACCCGGCTCCTTGAGACTCTTCTATGACGCCCTTTGGAGCTCTGCTGCCCATCAGATTTGTTAAAGTGGCTTTGGTCCTTTAGTAGCTCTATCAGCAGTGCCTGCAATAAAAAAAAAAGGCTTAATAAGCGCAAAATGATTTAAAAAATCACAACGCTTACACCAGGAGCAGAGTGAATATGCAATTTACATGGCGTTGCAATAGCACTGGGGTCAAGAAAATCCTATGATCAATATCCCTAATTAGTCTATATTCTAATAACATTTTCTGCTTCCTCTTAATTTACTCGGATACCATTTTGGGCTGCTTATCATTACTTTCTGTCCCCCTTAGATGGCAGCAGTTATGTCACATGCTCAGTGTCCTTGAAGAATCCTATCAATTTTACTGGGAACTTAATTTTTTTGACTAAAAAATTGAATACCAACTTCTGAGAAATGATTTTAAAAAATCTTTAAAATAGAAAGTTTGCCATTTTTTGTTATTTTATTCATCTTTATGTTTTTAGATTTGAAACATCCATAAACAGGACAGAAGATACAGAGCAAGTGATAATTCCCATATATTTAAGAGAAAAGTTCCGTCATACTAGTTACAGCCATCATCATGGATCAACACTGTTTGGCCAACCTTTCCTTTTGACTGTGCCTAGAAACATCACTGAAGATAAGCTGTATAACTTGCTGTTAGCCAGGATGTGGTACGTATTCTAAAGATGGAACCTACACTTTAAATATCTTCTTATTAAGTAACTGTATTTCAAGATGTTTCTTATGCTGGGGCTACATGGCAATTAGGGCTATGACCCCTTTTATGAACCCGGTAGTAAATACATACAAATCTATAGAACCTAACTTGTACGTAACATGGGTACTGCCTATAGTAAAATAATAAATTGAGATGCATTCTGTGCTCAAATTGCTCTAACAAATTGCTGTAACAAAAACTTAAAAATGATCCAGATTTTGTTTTCTTAAAACTGCTGTGATGTGGTAATGACAATATATTGCTTGGTTTGGCAGTGACTTTAATTTTGTCTCTTTTTTTTCTGCTGTGTTTAGCCGATATGTAAAAATCGCAACTGACAGTGAAGAAAACGATGGCCCTTTGCACTGTAATAAAGAACATACTATTAATGGAAATGGCCCAAATGGTATCCATGAAGAGGGTTCACCAAGTAAGTAATGTAAAGGGAAAAGCTATAGGCTACATTCACACCACGTTGCAGCCTAGTTCTCTGGTTGTAGCAGTCACGTCCATTCCATCAACAGTTGAACTGTGACGTTCTATAGACCCTGGTCCTCAAGCCAGTCTAAGAAACATCACCGCTCACCCGCTATAGCGCTCATGTGCCTCCAGACCAGGGCTACAGGATCGCCTGTAGGAGTATGAGGAGTAAGTTTTATTATGTACCGTATATACTCGAGTATAAGCCGACCCGAGTATAAGCCGAGACCCCTAATTTTACCACCCAAAACTGGGAAAACCCATTGACTTGAGTATAAGCCGAGGGTGTAGTATGCAGCCAGCCGGCCCCCATGTAGTATGCAGCCAGCCGGCCCCCATGTAGTATGCAGCCAACGTAATACTTACCCTCCGGTGTCCAGATCAGTGGCGCGGGTTCTGATCTTCGTCGCAAGGCTCTCTATCTTCGGCACGGTTCCCGGCGGCTTCTGGTGGGCGCACACTATGATGCGGCAGTGTCGCCGCTGAGGACGTCATCAGCGCGACACCATAGCATCATAGTGTGCGTCCGCCGGCAGATCGCATGGACGCGACTCTGCCAGCTAGAGAAGAGGAGCCGCCGAGAACCGCGTCGAAGATCGGGAGCCTCGCGAGGAAGATCGGGACCCGCTCCAACACCAGAGGGTGAGTATTAAGTTTTTTACTTGACTTGTGTATAACCCGAGGTGACATTTTTTGTGCTGAAAAACTTGGCTTATACACGAGTATATACGGTAACTTGTGGACCATGGTGACAAACAATTTATATCTCAATTAGTCCTTGCTTATTGTTTAAAAAGTATGGCCTGATGCACTTCATTATTCTTCTATCAAGCACTAGCCTACGTTCAGTTAGTCTTTATTTCTCTACGTTTCCCTACCCATTTATTGTTTGTGGGATTTCTTTCCCCTAAACAATTCCATTTAATCTAATACGGTAGCAATTGCTTTTGGCAATAGAGATCATCCCCTGCCAGCGTTTCCTTTTAAAGAATCTTTCTGTTTTTATAGTGTACGCTGCACAAGATTCAATTTTTTTATACATTTTGTCATTAAACTGAATTTCTTAGGTGAAATGGAAACGGATGAACCCGATGATGAGTCTAGCCAAGATCAGGAGCTTCCTTCAGAGAATGAAAATAGCCAGTCAGAAGACTCTGTTGGAGGAGATAATGACTCTGAGAATGGACTGTGCGAAGAGACCTGCAAAGGACAATCAGTCACCGGGCAGAAGAAACGCTTGTTTACATTCCAGTTCACTAATTTGGGCAGCACTGACATCAGCTACATCAAAGATGATACTCGATACATCAGATTTGATGACAGACAACTCAGGCTAGATGGTAAGTGTTTGCCTGAATGGCAGGCTTTCAGTGCTGTATGTTTTGTGCTGCTTTACTTGAACCATGTGTAAACATGTGTATAGATACCTGTGATACTCTATAGCAGCACAATGACAGTAAGTAGCAGGTTGTAATATCCATGTAGATGCAAAAAATTCAACCATGCTGGAATTTTTGTGAATGTAGTCTCTCGGGAACAGCAAACAGTGGTTTGTAATTTTACCAAGCTTCAATGTAATGAAAGTGCAATCCTTTGGTCATGCCAAGGGTGACACGACCAAAAATGTAGGCTTTCTCTAAAAGACTCTGTTATGTCATCTTATAGAAAGTTCCTACCTTGCCTTAGACTGGGATCCCAGAATGAAGAAAAAGTACTTTGATGAAAATGCAGCAGAGGTAAGCGTGTTCTCTGTTATGGAGGTGGAAATGAAAGTCATAGTTGTGATGGTTGTTTTGTCTAAATAATTAATGATTTACAGTTTGTTTAAAGCATTATTATAATTTACCTTAAATATGCTCTAAAAGTTATTGTCACCATGCTCTCCAGGGATCATGAAGCCAGGTCTGTGCTTTCCAGTATATGTATATGTGGTATTTATAATTAGGGCCATGGAGTCAGTAAGATAAACTTCTGACTCAATTCCAACTCCACATCCCGGATCACTGGTCACTGTAGCATGTCTAAGATGAGTGCAGACATGCCATCCCAGTGCCTTTTTCCTCTGATCTTTAGTGGAGGAGCTTCACTTTTGAACAAGTACATAGTCACATTCATATGAACTAAAAGAGGGGTGTACAACCCACAGCCAAACATGACCCTTCAAAACTCGAGTCCTTAACTCTGTAGGGAGTGTGGTGCAGGGAGCAGCCAGGAAAGGGGAGTATTTTTTTAATTTGTTTGTTCCAATGGTATACTACTTTGGGGTGTCTTCATTATTATCATTGTCTGCTCTGTGGTCTCCACTATTATTGTCTTCTCTGAATGTAGTATTTGGTTTCTGGGGTGCTATTTATTGCTGTACTGTGGTATTTATAATTTGTGCTTACTGTGGTTGTTGGGGCATCTAGGGTACTGGTTATTTGTGCGGACCCTTACAGTTGCATGATATGACAATACTGTCCGTTGGACACATAAAGGTTGTTCACCCCTGGCATAAGCCCATACATCAGGAATAGAACAGATATGTAAAGGACATTTAATAATTTTCCCAACATCTTATGAAAATATTCAGCACATACTGCATTGTTCAAACTGTACCCACTTATTATATGTTTTTGGACTCTGAGCTGATCTATTTTATTGCGACTGTCACCGTCTCCAACTCCACAGCCCTGTCTGAAATAAAAGAACGTGTAACCCCATGCTGAACCTTATGTCAAATTAAAAGGGAAGGGGCTTTATTCACAGTATCTTTTAGAACTAAGTTTACTATTTTATTTTGCAAGCTTGTTGTTTAAAAAATAAAATGTATATGTATATAAAATGTATATATACGGTATAGAATAAAAACTTTATAATATTACACAGGAAAAAAGAGAAATAAGTATGTTTCAAGGAGAAAACCAATTAACATACAAAAACATTAGAAACATTCCACAATGTATGGATCCCATTTGTTTTATATTTTTCAGGACTTTGAAAAGCATGAAAGTGTGGATTTTACTCCCCAGAAAAAGTCTTTCATGAAATTAAAAGATTGCATTGAACTTTTTACTACAAAGGAGAAACTGGGTGCTGAGGATCCATGGTGAGTATGTCAGTCATTCAGTATCATAATTTACCGTAAGTTAATTGTAATCAATGTGCTGCAAACTAGGCCTCATCACCTCAATAACAGCAAGAAAGTAAAAAAATAGATATAAAAAAATATATCTTCTACTGTGAGTAGATTGATCTTCATCTTTAACAAGTTGCTTATGAAATCTAGTAAGGAATCTTTGCATCTAACTGCATTACCTAGGACTTGTTCAGAAAGTACATACAGACAGTCCCCGGGTTACATACAAGATAGGGTCTGGAAGTTTGTTCTTAAGTTGAATTTTTATGTAAGTCGAAACTGTATATTTTATAATGGTAGATCCAGACAAAAAAAAATTTGGCCCCAGTGACAATTGGACTTTCAACATTTGTTGCTGTAATGGGACCAAGGATTATCAATAAAGCTTCATTACAGACTCCTTACAGCTGATTATTGCAATCTGATGCCTCCACAAAGAGAAATAATACTATCGGAGTAGGTAATCTAGAAACTGTGTGTGAATGGAAATACAATGGATTAAGGATTTAACACATTTATATCATCATATCTTATACGACTTACAATTTCTTTTAGGTACTGCCCAAACTGTAAAGAACATCAGCAGGCAACCAAAAAGTTAGATCTCTGGTCTTTGCCTCCAGTTCTTGTGGTGCACTTGAAACGCTTTTCCTATAGCAGATACATGAGGGATAAACTGGATACCTTAGTGGATTTTCCTGTAAGGTAAGTTACTTGGAGATATGTCATGGAAGACTTTATGGGGGCCATGCACTGGCTTCCAGTTCCAGGGTGGCTTTTGCCCCCCGATCACTGACACTCTCACAGCTTGTCCAGAAATGTTGGGAATCTGAAAGACACATGGATGGATTTTATAAATGCTGATGTAATCCTGTAGTTTATAGGAAAACCTACAGTGGGTAGAATAATATTTTCACTAGTATCAAGCACCACAACGTTGATCAGACTGGTGATCCTACGACAAAGCTGCCCATAATAAAGGGGTTCATAATGGGCAAACTCAGGATTAAAGTGGTTAATATTAGAAATTGGATCTTTCACACTCTTCTCTGGTTCCTTAGTTTGTTGGACAGGCTGAGCCCCAGCTTGACAGTTTCCGGGCAGACTGCCTTTTTTTTTTCATAACATGGTTTTATTGAACCCATATTTTGCATTTCTAACCAACATTTGCATCGCCGTCAACAGAAGGAGAAGGGATTGGGGGGACTCCGGATGGTATGTAGCAGTCTAGAAAATAAGTAGCAGTATAAACAGGGAGCTTAGCTCACTCTCCAAGGTTCTTTAGACTAGTTCATGTGATGAATTGTAGTCCCATTTTGGACTGAACTGATCTGCTTTATATTGTGTAGAAGGTATTTATGTCTAATGTAATTTAGATACATTTTGTTTTTCTCTCAACAGTGATTTAGACATGTCAAAATTTCTCATCAATCCGAATGCTGGCCCTTGTTGCTACAACTTAATTGCTGTATCAAACCACTATGGAGGAATGGGAGGTGGCCATTGTAAGTCCCAGGCGTTGTATGTCTTCTCTTCATACTAGGAGATATAGCGGTATACATCACTGAGGTTCTTGACTATCAAATCTTTATGTATCTCTTACTGCTCTCTGGCCAAGCCATGTACCCAGAGTGTGCGGCACAATATTCTCCAACTCCTGGAAATTCATGTAGAGATGAGTGGCCCCGGTGATTGTGCAGCCAATCCGGCATATTGATGCCCCTACCTACTAACCATGGATGTGATTGGCCAGGGGGACACTCCCTGGCCAATCACATCCATGGTTAGTAGGTAGGGGCATCTTTAACTCCATGTACACAACATTGTAGAACATCAGAAGATGCATGGTATGTTCCCAAAAAGTACATTTCTATGAGGATGTTAAGACTGAATATACTTGTATGCAGAATTTTTGTAAATTAAAGTATATCCATTATTTCAATCTTTCTGCAAGATTTTCTCTTGTGAGTTGATGTAGGTTCCACCAAAACAAAAATTAATATTTTATCTCATGATATGGCTTTTTATTTCATGGCTTCCACCATTAGGTCATGTTCAGAAGTGGCAGATCCTTATAGTACAGAACAATATAGAGTTAAAAACTATATCAACAAGCTGCAAGGAAGAAAAAATCAGCATTCAGTTCCTTTGCTCAGTCAGCACATGAAACTGTCCACTGTGTCTGAATATACCCCTATGGAATAATTCTTTTCCATTCATACTGAACAAACCCAGAAATGAAGTGCTAAATGTCTGTTCATTTTGTCTTTTCTTCTAGACACTGCCTTTGCAAAAAATAAAGATGATGGTAAATGGTATTATTTTGATGACAGTAGTGTTTCTACTGCATCTGAAGATCAGATAGTGGTAAGTAGTCCATATGCACAAACCACTGCAGAGATTTGTTTAATAAATATTAATATATTAAATATAAAAATTAAAATAAATAAATCTTTTCTGATCAAGTGAATGATGCCCATGTGGTTGTTCAGAGCTTTTCAAATGTAAAAGCCTGAAATGGTTTAAAATAACATATTTATACTTTTCTTTGGATTTGTGATCCAGCTTTGATAGTGCTCCCATTTTTATCAACTGGGTAGCCTGTTCTTTAATTCCTGGGTAATTATACTGATGAATATGGAATGTTACCCCTCTCCCTCTGATTGGCTGCAGCTGTCACACGCTACCTGTTTTATAACAGAGACCTGGAGACACTGGAGCTGATTTCCTTGGTCACCAGGGTAGAAGTCATTGTTATTGGTAGACCCCTAAAATACTGTAGTTGCTAATGGCTGCAACATCTAAGATTTAGGAGATTGATGGTATTATTGTTGCAGGACCCTGCAAACAGTCAAGACCCCTCAATAGCAACCACAAGCCTATGGTTGGTTGGAGCCAATGATTGACATTTTAATCTGCCAGTTAAAATTTGCCAGAGGCAGGCCCAATTGGTTGCCTGACCCTGTCATACTGATGTAATACACCGCAGTACAAATGTACATAGATCAAGCCCCCTTGTAATACCCTAGCAGGATGGCAAAAAAGTAATACAAATGTTTAAAAATACTATAAAAATGTTTTAAGCCAAGCATAAACAAGCATGTAATAATGCTTGACTTGCACTTCTACATTTATTTAAAGGAAATCTTTCAGTTAAAAAAAAAACACCTAGAAATACACACCCTCGCTCCTGTTCATGTTGATCCTGGTGCTGTCCGTCATTAGTCTTGACACGCCGGGATCACCTACAAAAGAAAGTTATAATTGGCAGCACAAAGAATATGTCTGGTGCTTCTGGGTGCTAATTATGCACGCCTCTCGCCGGACGTCACCTCCCTCTCCTAGCATGGTAGAGGGAGGTTGTGTGGGTGTGCATAATTAGCAGCCTGGAACGCCGGACATCTTGTCCCCGTGTTCCGAGCTGCTAATTATATCTTTCTTTTTTAGGCGACAGACACTCAAGATTAGTGACAGACAGTGCCAGAATCAACACGAAGAGGAGTGAAGGTGAGTATTTCTAGGGGTTTTTTTGACTGGTAGATTTCCATTAAGGAGTATATGATGTAATATTTATTCGCAGTCCATGAAATGCTAAAATCATTTTTTCTTTGCACAGTCAAAAGCAGCATACGTTCTCTTTTATCAACGACAAGATACTATCAGTGGGACTGGGTTTTTTCCTCTGGACAGAGAGGTCAAGCAAGGTGCTTCAGCTGCCACTGGTGCCCCATTGGAAAGCGACGAGGAGACGAATGAGAATGAAAATGATATCGAGAATGAAAACTGTATGCACACCAATTAATTGATAGGGTCCTATCCATAGGAATGGCAACACCTTTAATAAGGTCACGTAGCCGCCATTTTTTTCTTTACCAAAATACAGAAGGGGAATTTCAGCTGGGAGAATGTAAACATTTTGCTTGTTTGCTTTTTTTTTGCATTTTTTTTTATTATTTTGTTGCAGTGTTCCAAGTTAGGACGCTACAATGAAAACTAAGAACAATCTCTGCTCCATGTAGACTTGCTTCGGCAAGCTGATCATAGCTAAGAAGATACGTTGACATTTTTGCTGCTCTTGCTAGTTTATGCTGTCACATGACATCTCTTAAATCCTCAAAGGCTCACATTGCTGGATGTGAAGTGTGCGTCATTTGGTCTGTGGAGCCCCTGAGGGTAGAAAGAGCAATAGATACTGTGTTATCAGTTACTACAGTGTTTATTTCTAGATATTATTTTCTTTAGATTCATTTTTAAGGCGGAACAAGCGCCTTTTTGATGCTATTTTTTTGTAATGCTTGATATATAGTTCAGTTACTTACAGTATATATTAATGTCTTTGAATGATTCTGGATTTGGTGTAAACCACTTACCATCTGAATAACGACATGGGGGATAGCAAAGGTGTTTTAGCCTTTTAAGATGTAGTTTTCAGTTATGGATTTTGGACTTCGCAATGCTGTGTCAAAAAAATTAGTTTGGATTGAATGTAAAGTTTCCCTTGTCACTTGTTGAATTCCTGTTAGATTTACTTACAACTCTTACATTTTCTGATCTTCTGTCAGTCAAAACTTTGTGTTGTAAGTTCTCCCCATTGCCATATTTCATTTAGGGAGCTGGAAGCTCTCGCCTGAAGCAGTAACCGTAGAGAAGACCACCTATAATGGCAGCGGGGGCCGCTGACAATGACTGTGGAATAATGTTCTTGTTAGTTCATATAGATTTTTACAATGTTTGAGGTAGGTCTGTGGAATTTTGTGTGCTTTCTTTAAAAGTCACCATGGCCTTACAACTCATCTCAAAGGGTAAATTGTTCTCAAAATAGAAAAAAAACTGACATTTGCATGTTCAATTAACCGAACCTGTACTGTGTATATTGCAAACAAGCCTTGGATTTCATGTTGGCTGACTGCGTTCAAGGGTCCAGGATGCCAAAAAAAAACAAAAAAAATGGGAAGACATTGAGCATTTTGTAAGACAAATAGTTTCTTTGCTGCTTAACCTGTGATCTTGTTTGAAGAATGTATTGTCGTTTTGTACACTGCCTATGACAGGACAATGGAGGGACATGCTTTACATATCTACTACCTGACAAATTTCTTTACTGTCCCAAAAGAGGAAAATAAGTGGATAAAAAGTTGGAAAAAAAAAAGAAAAAGTATAACTTTCTTCACTTGAACCAATGTAATAAAATACAATAGGTTTTAAATTGTGTATTGTAAATAAAGTTCACTCTGTGAGTGCACATTTTGGTAAATTATTTTATTTATACATTAGCATTAAGAATACAGAGAAATGTATAAGACCAGGAGACTTGAGGGTATGGCTTTGCTTCCTAGCTCGATATTAAAGCTGATGTGATTATATCCTGGTATTTTAAAGCTGCTTTGTTTTTCATTTTTTTAATGTCAAATATTAACCTTCTGCATGACGAAGGTTACAGGTTTGTCTGCACTTTACGTTCACTTGGGTTTACATTAAGATGTGCATGATTAATTTATTTATATAAATTGAAATAAAGTTGTTGAAGGCCTTATGTAGTTTGTGTATTTATTATATTCAGAATGTGCTGTGTTGGGATTTTTTCATCACAAAAATCGCTTAACAGTAAGGTCAAATTATTGTTCAGGTAAATGTTCAGCCTAAAGTTCTAGATGGACCGTAAAGTAGAAGCTACGGCTGCATCCTCCTACTTGTTGTCCTCTCAGCTCTGTGTGTCTGTAAAAGTGCAGGTTGTGATGGAAGGAGACGGAAGATGTGGAGATACAGGATCTGCACACAAGAGCCTGTCCACTTTGTCTCCATAGTTGTGGCTTCTAGTTATACTGGAATCCATAATCTTGCTAGATCCATTGCAAAATGGATCTCTGATGATGTCTATATTGGTAGAACCTCAGATTGTTTTTTTATTTTTTTTTTTATGTTTTCCTCACTGGTAACTGAATGCAGAATTATCTTTCAGCTCTGCATGGCAAAATATATATTGTATATTTTAGATATGTTCACCATTAAATGAGTTACGTAGGTAAATACCAGACCTGTTATTGCAAATCCAACTTCTGGGCCAGTTCCTCTGTGTATCACCTCATTGCAGGAGGTTCTCTCTATGTCTATCGATTGGTCAAATAGAAAACAGGGCTGGCGTAGCCCAGAAATCGACTGAAAGAACCATTAAATGGGGTTTCTCATGAACAAACGTTAGGGCCCTATCCACAGTTCACAAAATAAGGGGTCCGATGGGGTCCCATGTTCCTCCGTCGGACCCTTTGTCACTCCATCAGACTAATGGAGCAGATGGCCATGCATGACCGTTCTGCTCCATTAATCTCTATCGAGCTGACGGAGATCGCCGAGTGCGGCGCTCGGCAATTTAATGGAGCAGAACGGTCATGCGTGGCCGTCTGCTCCATTACTCTAACGGAGCAACAAAGGGTCCGACGGAGGAACACAGGACCCCTTGTTTTTGTGATCACTGAGACCCCACTGATCAGCAAGTTAGGCCCCTTTCCCGAGGGTAAGGCCTAACTTTTGTTCGTGGGATGTATATGCGGCCGCAAATTTGTGGCTGCATATGTTTCCCCATAGGCGGCACGGCGGTGGTACGCTGCCACACATGTGTGGCACCGTTCCGCTCTGCACACCGGGAAAAGATAGAGCATGCTCCATCTTTTCCCAAGTGTGTGTGGCCTTGCGCCGCTATTTCCTATGGAGGGGCCATTTCCTCTTCCTGTTCAGAGCACAGTGGTCATAACGCGTGTAAATGTACCGTTACCATTAAAGAGAACCCGTCATGCAAAATAACCCCCTAAACTAAATATATTTTCATTAACTGCCATTAGAGAGCATTGCCTCTATCCCTTCATTGTCCCTCTACATGCCTGTAAACCTAAGCAATGAGGTCCTAAAGCTGTATGCAAATGATCTGTGAAATGTCCAATGAAGCATTAGCATATTCAAGCTGTCCATCTTATTCATGAGTGGGAGGCACAGCCACACCCCCAGTGCATGACTGACAGCCTGTATAATGATGTGAGGCTGTATAATGATGTGCTTCCTGGTGCTGGTGGCCACGCCCCCTGCAGCCTGTGTGTGTGTGTGTTTAGGAGAGATACAGCAGCTCCAGGCAGCCATGTTACAGCAGAACATGTCAGATTCACAGCTGATGTCTGTGTCTCTCACCTGTATATTAGGAGGATGCAGCATGTGAGCAGATGCAGCACACACACTAGCAATGCTTTACTATACATTACACACAGACATGAGCAGGGGGAGGGGAGGGATAACAGGGGTGACATCACTGCCTCTGACCATGTGACCAGCCTCATTTACATGATAAAAAATAGATGATTTTAAAATGAATAATGTATGAAATAACTAGATAAAGGCTGGGATGTGATCCTTGTGAGCTGCTCCAACAGGTAGTAGTGACAGGACAAGTGACACAGACCTGATGACAGGTGTCCTTTAAGTAGTAAACATTCTTGACAGTCTAAATGGGTTGTTTCAAGGCTTGGATTTCTGCAAAATAAGAAAGGTAACCTGCAAAAATCAGCTGTGTGAATGTATTCTTAATCCTTGGTGTATACAGGATAAAGGATTTTATACTGTATACACGGCTTTACTTATTTTCCTTTGGCACTGTAATTTTCATGTTTTCCAGGATGTGGCACTGTTTAATAGGATTATAGCTAGAATATGACTTGGCACATTTTAAATCAATAGATATATTTATATCCATCTACATACATATACTGTATACACACATGCACACGGCTCAACTGTTCACTATAATAAAATAGTCCAGGTATTTTTGGCTAGTTCATATTTTGAAAATTAATGTGTTGAAGCTTCATACAATAAGATTTGTCTAAATTAATATCTCTTATATTGCTGCGCCTGACTGTCTACAGTTCGGCATGTTTAATGTACTTTTCTGTATTTTAGTCTCCAGACTATTGCTATCCGATATTGTTATCCAATTGTAGACTTCTACCTGTTGCTCTTAGGCCCCCCTGTACACAATCATGCTAGGTCCGTGAGACCAGACCATCACCCCAGTCCATTTCCATGGACCAAGCGTGTTCTTTTGGAGGAGGCCTTAATCTGTACTATACTTACTCTACATCAGCATCGTGGTATTGCATTACATGAGCAGCTAGAGCCAGGGGCTTAACTAGGAGAGGCAGGGCCCCATAGCAGACTTCTGAATGGGCTCTCCCTAACTCATCGGTACAAATATACATGTTTGTATACCCACACATTTATACAATCTATATACTATATAGATACTATAGTTGTATTTGTTTACATGCACTGGGATTTGTTCTTATCCCCTTTTAGGGTTTTTAGATGATTTTATATTTATATTTTTGCATATATTAAAGATCTGTTGTCCCATCCCTCTCCCCCGCCATTTCTTATCTGAGCTGCCGATTCATGCTGTGTACCCTGTTACACACATTATAGTATATAATGTGCAGCATAATATGTATATATTGGTGCACATCCTCTATTCTTTAGTGTGTCTGGTCGGATGACTGGGCCCCCTGGCACTGTGGGCCCCATAGCAACCGCTACGACTGCTACTGCTGTAGTTGCACCTCTGGTTAGACCTAAATCATCTGAGAGAATGAATTGTGATCTTTATAACTAACAGAACAGTTTCTTTTCTAATGAACACAAGTAGATGATAGGTATTTTTGCTTTACCACTAGACTCGGGTAAACACATTACCAAAGATGTGTTCTTATGCACTGGTTCCAGTCTGTTCTACAGAGATGGAAGCAGCAAGAGACTTCTCCTAAATAGAGAATGTCTAGGTGAACTTTCCCCCTAGTACTATTTGTTAGATAATTTTTCCTTTTGGACACATTAAAACCACTTTTATGCATTGAGATTGGTCACATGTGAATTTTCACATGCCCACGATTCAAGAAATTATAGCAATATATTATTCTACTCCACTATAGATATAATCATGTCTGTTTGAATCTGTGACCGTGCTTATTTAATTCAGTAGGAAACACTTGCTCAGCCTACACAAAGTGTGAAAGAAAGCAAGACTAAAAAGCAGCCGGCCTATGATCTCTACCCATCACATATTTCATGTTCACACCGGCTCACTAACATTTGGCATTTCTCCTTGATTTGTTGTCAGCACCCAGACAAGGACAAATCCCTGTCTGCTCCGACCATATATCCTCAGAGTTATTATTCTCATCAGCACCTAGTTCAAAAATACTGAAGCCCAAGTGACAATGAAAAGGCGTGGTTTGAGAAATAGAATTTTTACTGGTTGTTTGATTATGTTCATTACTTTCTGTAATGAACATAATGGGAATGTTTAGGTGGTCTTGTGGTATTTTTAGGAACACACATGCATATTCAGATACATAAAGTTCTGGTTGCCCATTACCCAGCTCATATAAATTTCTTTCACAGCCATGCTGGTAGACTACACATCATTTACAACTATCATTACCATTAACATAACATGTTAACTTTATTTAAAAGATTGCTAATATTCTTGCAGTAACATATAAAAGGAAATGTGTGCAAATGTACTATATTTACAGTGGGTATGGAAAATATTCAGACCCCTTTAAATGTTTCACTCTTTGTTTCATTATAGCCAATTGGTAAGATCAAAAATGGGTTTTTTTTTATCTTACAAAAAAACTCTGCATCCCATCTTGACAGAAAAAAACAGTAATATAGCTATTTATGCTAATTTATTAAAACGAGAACAACTGAAATATCTCATGGTTGAAAGTATTCAGACCCTTTGCTGAATAGTGAGTAGAAGCAGCCTTTGAGCTAGTACATCCATGAATCTTTTTGGGAATGATGTAACTAGTGTTTCACACCTGGATCTTCTGCCATTCTTCCTTGCAGATCCTCTCCCTTTATCTCAGGTTGGATGGTGAGCATTAGTGGAAGCTATTTTCAAGTTTCTCCAGAGATGCTAAATTGGGTTTAGGACTCTGGCTGGGCCAGTCTAGAATGGTCACAGAGTTGTTTTGAAGCCGCTGCTTTGTTATTTTAGCTGTGTGCTTAGGGGCATTGTCTTGTTGGAAGGTGAACCAGTCTGAGGTCTAGGGCACTCTTGAAGAGGTTTTCATTCAGGATATCTCTACTTGGCCGGATTCATCTTTCCTTCAATTGCAACTAGTCCAGTTCAATTGCAAATCAGACCAAATCTTATTTCTCATAGTTTGGGATCCTTCATATGTTTTGGGCTTTAATATGTATTGCACAGAGGAGAGGCTTCTTTCCGCACACTATGCTATAAAGCCCCTACTGATGTAGGGCTGCAGTGATAGTTGACTCTGTGGAATCTCCCTTCTGCATCTCTGGAGCTCAGCCACAGTGCTCTTGGGGTTCTTCTTTACCTCTCTCACCAAGACTCTTCTCCCATGATTGCTTAGTTTGGCTGGAGGCCAGGTCAAGAGTTGTGGTCTTGCCAAGTTGCTTCAATTTAAGGATTCTATAGGCCACTGTGCTCTTAGGGACCTTGTTTTGTAACCAGATCTTTGCTTTGCCACATTTCTGCCTCGGACATCCATGGGCAGTTTTAGACTTCATGATTCTCATGGACTCTAACATGCACTGTGAGGTCTTACATAGACAGGTGTATGCCTGTGCTAATCAGTGTAATTAAATACATCTGGAGTCCAATGAAGGAGTAGAACCATCTCAAGAGGATCAGAACAAAATAGACAGCATGTGAGTTTAATATGAGAGTCACAGCAAAGGGTCTGAATACTTAAGACCATGTGATATTTCAGTTTTTCCATTGTAATAAATTAGCAAAACCATTTACATTTCAGTTTTTTCTGTCAAGATGTGGAGCAGAGTGTACATTAATGAGCAAAAAAATAACTTTTTTGATCTTACCAATTGACTGCAATGAAACAAAGAGTGAAAAATTTAAAGGGGTCTGAATACTTTCTGTACCCACTTTACATATTTTCCTTGATTAAAGTTTGTTTTATTATTTAGTGCCCTAGTGTGATTGTTTTCTAAATTCAATATGCTCAGCACAGCAGGAAATTACTGCAGGTCAGTGTAAAATTGACAGGGAATCTACTAGGCCAGGGGTGGCACTCTGAACCCTTTCTGTGGGCACCCAGGCCATCACCCCAGAATGAAGTTCACCAGACAGAACTCAAAGAATCTGCCTGCAGAATCTTCCTACAATGATAGATGAATTTGCCCTCCTCCTTTCAACTGCGTTGGTGTCCTTGGGAAGCTGAGGGATGGAAAGTTGTCAATGAACAAGGAGAAATACATTACTGCTTAAATTGCTGCGCTGGCACTTTGCAATAAATAAGTGGCTTTTGGTTGATGTTTGGGCACTGAGGCTCTAAAAGGTTCGCCATCACTGTAACTAGGCATGCCTGATATGGCTTAATTGGCATATAACCATGACATTTTTGTTCTGCTGTGCCAATTGTTATAACTGTTGTGATGTGGCAACAGAAGAAGACTCCCTTCTTCTGTACTCAATAGCATAAAAAGAATTTTCAGGTAAAGCAGATACCCTGTTTCCCTGAAAATAATACACCTCCAAAAATAAGACCACCTGCAATTTTTTTAACGCTTAGAAATATAAGGCCTCCCCTGAAAATAAGACCTGGTGGTCGTCATTGCTACAGCTCCCCCATGCTGTACATTAGTATCATTTACATACTACAGATCCTCTTTTAAGGAAAGTGCTATCACATGAGTGATCGGGGCCAATGCTTCTAATGGAAATGGAGTAAAAAAAAATATAGCATGAAATTCAGGGTTTGGAGAATTTTGTTGACGTTTAAGAGGATGATACAACTGTCTTAAAATAGTGGGATTGGCAAGTATACCATAGATTGTTGCACATGGAAATAGAGTCACAAGAAATTCTTGATGGGATTCAGAGTTTGGCTGGTTATGCTGATGTTTGTTATGACATGACTACAGTTTTTTTGTTCAATAATAAATTAGAATTCTTGTAAATCAAAAAATAAGACATCCCCTGAAAATAAGACCTAGCGTGTCCTTAGGGGCAAAAATTAATATAGACACTGTCTTATTTTCGGGGCAACAAGGTAGGTCATTTTTTAGAGATCTGCTGCTGACACTGCTACACATTGGATGGAGCTGCAATCAGACTGCTCCGACCAATGTATAGTGGCTAGTGGCCTTGAAGACTAACTGCAGGCTCGGCTTTCACTGAAGTGAATGGGAGTTTTGCATGCAAGTCTGATGCATAATGGTCAGACTCGGTCCACTGTGAAGCAGTAGGGTCACAAACAACTAACTGTACAGGTCGACCGAATTTCATATCATTCTGTTGATAGGCCATATGTTTTTTCTGGATTTCCATTAAGTGCAAGTGGTGAGGTATAAAACAGCATGAAGACCATATTCTCCAGACATGTATACAGGCACAGACTAATTCCCTGTTAGGTGCTGGTCAAAATTATGATATAGCAGCTCCCACAAGTCCAATAGGTTCATGGCTCCTAGTCTGACACACAGCAGATTCAAACCACCAATAAGAAAATGAAAATGACAATGGTCCACATTTATTAACGCCCCTGCACCAGTTTTTTGTCTGACTTTGCACGTTCTTTTCAGTACCAACTTCTCACCCGAGGCAACACAAAATTCTGCACTATTTTTGATAAATGTGGGCCATTGTAACATTGTGTACTATATTTTTTTATTTTATTCCTTTAGTTTTACATATTATGCCCTTTTTCTTTTATATATTTTTATATACTGTATGTAAAATGGCAGATTTATAACATTATGGCCCATGTTTATCAAAAATAGTTCAAGCTGCATTACTAGTTTGCCTATAGAGGGCGCAGTGATTCATGAATTGTGTCACTCGTTCTTAATGAATTTGGGGCCCATGCACTGCTCTGGCAGGATGCACCATCTGACTGTGCACCGGAACGCCCCTTTGGGTGCACATTGATTATCTTGTCGGCAGCTGCGACACAAAACTGGTGCAGACACTTCTCAAATACATGTGCAAGCAGGTTACATGTTCTTTCTAGTGCAACCACTTTAAAAAATGTGGGCCTATGTTCTTCATTACATGTGTTGTTCACAGGGATTCACAGATCTGCAGCTTCTGGACAATGACAATGAGTTTTTTTAAGTCCATACAGTTCCCTAATCTTTGTTTACCGTTTTTATTTTATTTTTTAAAGAAAAAAACTATTTATGACTGTGTATCAATGATTGGCACTGTTGCCTTGCAACCAAAGGGAAACAGCTGCAGAGTTTGTTCTTTGTGTTTGCATGGATTTTTTGCATCCCCCTACACTCCTAAAATATACTGCTTAGCTAATGTGGGTTCTACGTAACATGAAAAGATTCAATGGGGGCAGGGACTATGCTTTGGAATATGTTGGAAAGTAATCATTTTGGATACTTCCCAGATATCAGAGCTCATCATCACATTTAATTCTCTTTTTTCTTCCGATAGTGTCACACAGTCTGCATCAAAGGTCCACAGTCAGATGCCCTCCATCTGTTGGATCACTCAAACTAGAGCTTGCTAGAAGATGCCATTTCCACTAATTCGGTTTATATGAATTTATGTGTATTTTTTTTATACCAATGAATATAAAATCTTTCATTTAGCATCTTTGGGGAGGTAAATCTGTCCATACCTGAAAGACTGATTGCTCCATAAGGTTTGTGTGTCTTTGTGATATGTCCGGGAGGACCGACTACTGCGGGATAGTCCAATTTCCATATGCAGTCAAGTACAGCCATATACTGTCACTTTTAGTGAACATATTTTGTCCTTTTTATTTCTTTTTGCCGCTCCCCCTGCTTCTTACTCCTGTTGCTTTAATCTTTTGTCATGGTTTTCAGCTGACCAGAGGACAACAATGGGTTACACTCATGTTCCCAGAATAGATGTGTGGAAGCAAGCGATAACCTGAAGGAGCTGACAGTCGATGGACAAGTTTTATCTCCTGCCAGATGGCACATTATTTTGAAAAGTGAGTGGGATAAAATCTATTTTGGTAAGTCCCTTTCTATTTAAAGTCAACAGAAGTCAATCATTTCTCAAACACAACTAAGCATAAATCCACATTTGGCTCCTGGATGAGTGTTGGAAAGATTACTTTATTATTCAGGTGCACAGTGAGAATAATATTGGACAAATGAACACCCATCATAATACCATAGTACACTGCATACCACTTAAAATCTGCAAGCACTCAGATTAATTATCCGAAATGGATGAGCAATCAGACCAAAGAATCTGCGAGCTGCTGTTTTTTTTCTACAGTATCTCACAAAATTGGGTGCACCTTTTATACATTAAAGGAAATCTACCATTAAATTCAAGCATGATAAACCAGGGAAACTTGGTCATGGTATAGGGAGACTCTATGGCCCAGGTCAGAATACTCCAGCACGTCCATGGGAACACATTAAAAAAATTTCTTCTTTATTTCATGACATAGAATATCAAGGCAAACAGGATAGACATAGCATAAAACCGATGCGTTTCGTCCCATACATACTTATTTATGGTCATACCCAAAACTTAACACTTCCAGCATTTAAAGTAGACCCTCCCAATTCCACTTAAGAGGTGAGTGGGAATTGGTTATCATGTGATTGATCTACGTCATAGTGGGACAAACCCACATCATTCCGATGTGTCCTCTGCTAATCCTGACCCACCGGTCAAGATGATAACTTATAATTAGCGCTCAGGGCTTCTAATTATGCCCACCCCTGCACGTGACGTCACGCGAGAAGAACCAGGCAAGAAAAACCAAAATCCCAGAAATAAAGTAGAGGCAAAAACAGGACAACAAATACATCTGTATTATTTGGAAGAGAATCAAGAACTTACATCCAGGTAGATTGTTCTATTAAAACCCTAATGATGACATGGGGTGCTTTCTAGGTGTCAGCATTACTAAAGAAACGGTAATAAACCAAAGTTGGCGTAGCGGCAGTGTGATACACTTCCTACACTTGGATCTATGGAAAACTGAGTCAAGGATCACAAGCTTCAGCAGGTCTGAAACTTTGAAACTCACCACACGGGTTCATTACAAGAGGCCGAAAAACATTAAATATTCCCCATGTAACTGATTCTTGCATATATTTCTATGTACTCATACACACAGCTGAGGATTTCACAGCTTATTGCCCCCGTGAAAAAAATTCAGCGCTAGTCCTATTCTTGGCTTTGCCATCCTGTAGACGTCTTTGGGGCTGTGAAACAACACTGATGCTACACAGTTGTCATTCATGTACCGTCTGTATTTGCGTCATTTAGCAGCCTTCTGTGTTTTTTTTTAAATCCACAAAATCGAACGACACAAAGACCGTTTTTTCATTAGATGTTGAGAAAACGGGCAATAAATGGTTGTAAAACAAAATGATAAAAGGAAACTATAAGTCTTAGTTTGCAGACTAAGTTTCTGTGCTAGAGGTCTTACTTATATGAATTATTAACTCTGTTTAGTACTTAGTTCCTGACACACAGAACCCAAGTTCTGGACCTAAACTGCGGTGGTGCATAGATGCTCCCATTTTGCCAGCTCATGGTACTGCTTATGACTGGGGGCGCCGATCTGTTGCCATGACAGCTGGTCGGAGGCTCCCATTGCTTTCATTTGTCACTATTATAATGTACCCACAATAAGCATTGTATTCACATTATATTTCAATACAGTTCTATGGCAGTATATTGTATGAATGATCAAACCTCCCTACAGTTCAATTATCCACCAAAGGGGCCAGAAAAAATTATTTTTTTTTCAAATGTACAGTAATCTCATATATCTTATATTTGTTATCCATGGCCTCCTTTCTTATAAAATCAACGTTTACAATTATGATAATGAGCGATTCCCTGTGCTGAAGCTTCACAGGCTGTTAGAATGTACCCCTTGCACCACTACTCCCGCAGCACTTCACCTCTCCTTCTGCAGCACAGGAAGTTTCAGCACACAGTGGAGTGAAGGGGGAAGTGCTCCTATTCTGCAAAATAAGTTGTTGTAAGTATTGTATCTAGGTGAAGACTGGCAAAGTCATCTTGTTCCGCTAATGGACTGGATCCTCCAGGAACTCTTGGCAGTCACCCTCAGTAGGAGCTGCTTGACATTTTATTAAAGCTTCACTGACTAAACTTGTACAGTAGCCAGTAAAATTTTCCCAGGCTGTAGTTCAAAGGGTAGGTCAGAAGACTGTGTGAGTACACTCCAGCATTGCATTATTACATTACTACAACTGTAAAGTAATTATATTTACAATGGCTGCACGGCAATATTTCCTTTGAGTCCTTGTTCTTCTAGTATATTGTGTACTTTCTAATATTTTATGATATCTTGTGTTCAACCCAAGCCAACAAGTTATGCTTAATGGATTACTTCAATCTCTCTGCAGTTCACCTAGACATGGCTCTCTCTCCCTGCACTACAACCTAGTCCATTTGCTGCTTCATCAACTTTTTTCAGGAATATGACATGTGACATGTGATCTAGTGATCCAACTGGATCCAAGTAAAGACTCAGCTTGGCCCTTGAGCTCTGCCAAAAGTAAATTAGATAACACATCAGGATCCCCTTGATGTGTTCCTTAATAGTAAAGCACAAAGTTGTTAAAGGGAATCTGGCAACTTGATTTAAAAATGCCTTTGTCAGTGGTTTTTAATACCTTCTTTAACATTACCTGGCTCCCTGCCAGCAGTGTGTGTTGAGTCCCGGGGGAGGGCAGCTCAAACAGTACAAGTCGTCTTTTCCTTAATCCCTCCTCCCATCCTCCTCACTCATTGCCCTCAGCCTCACCACTATTCCCTCCCCTAGCTTATGTCAGCCCCCCGCTGCAAGCAATTCTTGTTTGAACAGCATCCCCCCAGGATACAGCTTCTATATAGAATTTATGTAATCTCATCTATATTGACAGATGATGTTTCTTCCATTAACTGCCTGCTTTGGTAGAAGGAAGGCTTATAGGAAAGAGTAGATTGTGAGCATAGAGCCACACATTGTACACTATGAAATTGAATGCATAATAATAGCAATTGCTAATATGCATAGTTCATATCTTTTATCAAACATGTTTGTAGAAAAAAAAACGTATCCTTCCCTTGTCTGATATTTTTCCAGAGGCAGCAGAAAGAAGACAACTTGCCTATGATATCATTATTTCCAGGAACAAGTCCAAGACACCAGATTGTCTTTTGTTTTTTCCAAGTGACTTAAACATTTTTAGTTATGCACTAGAAGCATGAAAAGAAAGGCAGTGAAATGGTGTCATTGCCCTCTGCTTTGTTTGGAACAGGCAGTGATGCATTTTTCCATACTAACACAGCAATCTAGATTTCATTCATTTGCCCATTATCTCATCTCATTTCAGCCAAATAGCAAAAATTCCATTTTGAGGCTGGAAATCTGATGGCAGCTAAAGAGGCAGAATGTATCCTTTAGATCATTAAAATAAATACCACAAGCTAGAAGGTCAATCTATTCTAGACTCAAAATGGCCAAAGTGAGGCAACACCTAAAGGAAGCCCAGGTCAGGCCAAAAGACAATGTAATGAAAATAAAACAAAATTCAGGCCGTTGGCTTAGCTCCATACAGTTTACAAAATTCACTAAGCTGTTAGTTATAAAATATTTCTAGCTGAATTTTTTTAGTACAAATATGAATTGTGAAATTGAAAGACTGTAAATGATTTTAAAAAATTCAAAAAGTGCATTTTTGTAGTAGTAGTAGTAGTTGTAGCCCATTCACCTTAGGAATGCCAGCTCTGAATTATTCACATGAATGTAAATGTTTTAACGCACAGCAACACTATGTCCTATTGTGGTAGGGAAAGGTCAGGAGAGAATGACACTATCCCAGAAGCATTCAATGATCATATCATAAAACTGTATTCTCTTTGTGGCGCAGCCATGCGACCAGTGACAATCCATTTCTAAGCTGTATGGACATGTGCTTGCAAAAGGTGCAGCCAAATAAATCAGGGACAGTTAAAAAAACATTGTTATTTCCATGCTGGTGTATAAGAGTCCCTCACAGTTTAGTAATTTTGTCTGTGTAGCCAACAAATTAAAAATTTAGCTAGCATCCGGATACTATTACGTATTTGAAGTTCTAATAATAATCATGACTTAATAGGCTAAAACAGTAAAAATGTAATTAAAAAGTCAAAAATCTAAAGTTAAACATGTTGTAAAACTTTTATTCAACAGGATAGGGGGATATATGATTGGCAGAAGCCATGCAATTGAGACCCCCCAGGATCCACAAAATGGGGAACCCCAAGTCCCTCAACCAGCTGCATACTAGTGGGACTTGGAATCCCGTATAAAGTAATTGGAGTTCGGAACAGAGCTGTGTGTAGATATGTCCATTTATAGGTTTTTATATATTTGTTTATCTGTCTATACAGCATATACCTATATGTGTGTAGAAAAAGAAAATATACTCTGGGGCACATTTACTAAGGACTTTGCGCCAGTTTTCTGGTAAACTTTGCACCTTCTCTCTAGTGCAAACTGCTTGCACAGGTATTTAAGAAGTGTCTGCACCACAAATGTGTCACACACAATCGTTTGTGGTGCAGCTGCACTAGGCACCATGTGTCACAAAGTAGGGGGTGTTTTGGTGCTCACTCGGACCATGTGCCAGATTTAACCGACAGAAGTGTGTCGCATGCCTCATGTTAGAGATAGACTAGGAAAAAAGTGGTGCACTCTGTTGGGCCAGTTCAGGGAGCATCAGATTCATGACGATGGGAGCCACAAATCATGAATCTGGCGCACCCTGCATTATACACAGACAAGCCACACTTAGTGCAGTTTGAGACATTCTTAGTAAATGTGCCCCACTGTCTTTTAAAGCAATGCTTTTTATTGTATAGTAAAAAAAAATGGTCTTCACTTAAATATAATCTCGGATTAACTTTTATACTGCATATGACAAACTTTTATTTAGAAAAAAAATATACCTTTGTAATTAAAAAAATGTACATTCTTACAGCTTCCATGTAAATGACTATAGCAGAGAGCAGCTTCTTATGAATGTCCTTCATTAATTGATTATCAACTAGTGTCACCACCAGGGGGGTGATTTGAACTTTTAGGTTTTTTACTTTATTAAATTATTTTTGAAACTTTACAGATTTTTTTTTTTACAATTATTTTTAGACCCTCTAGGGTACATTAACTCTAGATGGTCTGAATGCTCTTACCATATACTTCAACACTACTGTATTGCAGTATTTGACATTTTTGCACAGTATTGATTGCAATCAGCCACTGGCTCAGTGTACAGCTTTGCCGGTGGCATCGGAAGATTTATAAGCCACGACCGGTGCAAGCATTGACCGCGGTTATTTGTGGGGGTTTTCTGCAATATGCATTTATATATTTTGCATTTATTTATGAAAAAAACTGAAAAATAGCAACAAAGTTTAAACATTTGCTCTATTTTAAAATTTTCAAACAAATAGTCATACCACAAAAAATGACTTAATAAATAAAATTTAACATATGTCTGCTTTATGTTGGCAACATTTTCCTGTAATTCTTTTGTATCTGTGGGATTGTAGGATGCTTTTATATGTACCATTTGGCCTCCCTTTGATTGCCCTTTGCCTGCCCTTCATCATGTTTTCGGATAAGTGTGCTATAGATATGTGGAATTTTTAATACTGGAAAGTACCTCCGGCTTATCTTATCTTATTATTTGTTTCATTGCACTATTGCTACTTTACCCTCATTTGTCTTACTGTTGGACCGACTACTTCCTTAAATTTTGGGTATACTCTGACTCTGGGGCACATTGAAGGGGTACTCTGTGGATGTCCTATTTCCATCTGGGACTATTTGTTTCCCCTATGTATTTGATTTTCCCATTTGTGGGACATATATGTGCATAATTTTGTGTAGATATATAAAGGATAGATATTTTTATTGATAATTTTGCAGCTCTTTCTTTTGGTGGTTTTGTAGTTTAAGAGTTGAATGTGATATACCATAGAATATAGGGGTTGATTTGGTTTTGGTTATATGGCTTTTATGTTGAGTAGCAATTTTCAAGAACATTTCCAAATTCATTTTATTAAGGGCAATTTTAATAAGTGATTTTAATGGACCTAAACAACAGAAAACACACATGAATTACCCCATTTAAGAAACAATACCTCTTAAATTATTCAAAATGGTTTAAGGAGCTTTATTAACCCTTTAGGTTTTCTTCAAAGTTAAATCAAAATGGAAAGGAGAGCACAGAGGGGAGAGGTGTGCAGCTGTGTAGTGGAGGGGTTAATTGCATGTGTTGTGCAAGTGATTTATGGTGTGGAGGGTCACTGTAGGCATCTGATCTCCTTTCTCTGTAAAGGAGAATGAGGAGATCAGGTACTGATACTGGAAGTTCAGTCAGGGAAAGCCTGCTTTCTGCTGTGATTTGTCAGTTTTACTAACTGACCGATCACAGCAATCACTTGAGGGGGACTTCTATTCCTCCCCTGACATGTTGCAAACACTGGACCTTTGATCCTGTTACCCTGCTTTTTGTCAGGGTGACAGACAGAAGCCATGATGTTCCACAACTTCATGGTGTCTTTATGCACTGCTGAAATGTTTGCGAAATTTTCTCAACGCTACATTTGTCCATAAACTATAATTGATGTAATTAATCAGCTAAATTCAGATTACTACTGCCTAGCATGTCACTTATGTATTTCATAAGTCCATTTTAAAGAACATTTAGTATATTTACCAGTGTCAAATACAACAGCTACAATTGTAGTCCAGGCTCAGATGAAATTTGAAGTTGAAAAATTTTGGAATTCCTGTCGAGATGGGTCTCTGGCAAGGACCTTCATGCTCAACATCTGCTAAAAATTTATCATCACTAGGACCCCTATAAGCTTGTTGAGACCAATGGCCTCTCATAACATCTGCGCCCATAAAGTATGGCAGAAGATGCCTTGCTGACTACAATTTTGCACTTAGTTTGCATTCTGTCCTGCACCAGTCGGGACACTGCCTCAGTTCACTACTTGATGTTTTAAGTGATTTCCACCCCATCCTTCTGTCTCCTCTTAATTTTGTTCTGGGCTACAGACAGTTAAGCTACCTGTGATGGACTCACTCTCACATTCCTCTCCTGTTAGTCTAGTCTGATATAATATTATAGGATTGACTGCACACTTCTTAGGGCTTTATATAAGTCTTCATTGGAAATTTCTTGTGTTTTCTGGACTTCTGTACTCTATTTGACCCCTTCTTGTCTTCTTACCATCTATTTGTCTTTTGATTCTGTACCAGTCCTCTTGGTTTTGAAGCATATTTAAACAACTATTCTTCTGTGTTCATACTGTCACCTATCATCTATGGTTGGATAGGCAAGTTGGTAGGGACAACTTGGTGGGTCTAGCTTGAGGAATTACTGTTCATGCCCGTCCCATCTTTTTCCATGTAATTGCCCATTCCCAAACATCAACATTACACTTCACTGTTCTAGGATTCCTATAAAAACAGAAACTCCAATAAAGGTCTCTGGCTCTTTAAATTTGGCAGATTAAAACCTTTATTTTTTAAAACAGGGCTTAATTCAGTAAAAGTACTATGCATAAAAACATAGAATACAGTTAACATACAGTATAATAATTAAATAATAATTACTACATTACACTAAAAAAAGGCATAAAGGTAAGCAAGCCTCCGCATTTTGGATTAGACCTTATTCATGGCTATAAATAATAAAACCTTGACTGGACCTTCTTGTATCATTGTTGTACATTTACTTTACAATTCAGTTTTTTTAATCAATGTGAATGCCCTAGTACTTATATCTGCCGTTCATAATTGTTAATTCCTTGGTCTTACTTAGGTGTAACAATAGGCCATAATCGTTACCCCCTCGGCCATCCTTCCCCACAATTACAGAGTCATCTGTAATCTCCGCAAATGACAATTTGCAGTACAACATCTGTGGCCAGTAGTATACTTGGAAAAAAAAGGGAAAAGAAATTTAGAATCAAACCTCCATGAAAACATCATAAAAATAACAAAGTATTGTTTGGTGTACGTATAGATTTTTACAGTGATATGAAAAAAAGCTGAATTTCAAGGTCACTCTCAACCGCCTATAGAAGAGTGCCACTGTTTCTGTTACAAAGAGATAATGGCCCACATTTATCAAAATTAGTTCAGTCTGCTCTATGTGCAGTTTGCCTCACTAATTGAATACTGGCCAACCCTGCACTGCTCTGGAAGTGTGCACCATCTTTTTTTTTTTGGTGCACCTTTAACATAAAGTGTACAACACAATTCTGTTGAGCAGCAGTAATAATTGTGATGCATGGTCCGAATCAGCACCGGAATGCTCCTTTAGGTGCAGAATTTTGTGGCCTGGCGGTCACAGTGCAGCCACGACATAAAACTGGCGCAAATACACAAATACATGTGCAAGCCTTTTGTATGCCCTTTTAAGTGCAAAGTCAGACTGAAAACTGGTGCAATTTTCCTATTGTTTGCCTCTGTTGATAAGATGATCATATAGGATATAGAGCAAGGTGACTTCCATTCATGTAGATAACTCACTTCATGCCGCAGCTACCCTGTAACATTTAAACCTGGACACAGAAGAAAATGAGTTACCTGCCCTGTTATTCTTCATAGCATCTCCCATTGTCTCCACCCACAATGATTTCAGAATGCAACCTTCAGATTTATTGTTTGAGAGTCTGACATATTGGCTCATTGTCACTTGAAAGCTTGTAAATGAACTTAAAATGACCTCCATTTCCATTTCAGTGCATGACTCATGTGAAAAAGCTATTTCCACAAACAAGAATCTAAATGACATAATCCCTCTAACTCTACTGTAACCACTCACTGGCAATACAACAAATCTATGTTTAAAAGGTCATAGCATAAAGAAAGAATACTTATTCGCACAGCCATGTTGGGCGAGAAAACATGGTCCACATGTTGGGTGCATTTTCCGACCCTCCAGCATGTTAAGACACATATTTTGCTACATGTTCTTGTAATCCTGACACAGTTCTGGATTTACAAATTCGTCAGCCAAGTAAATAAGCAAAGGATACATAAATAAATACAAGTCACAGGTAATTCTAATTGTGCAATATTCTAGCCTTTGATTTCATTCCCAGATCTGTATCAAGCTGAGAAAATAATGTATCTTCTGCATTTCCGGACCTGGCTGTCCCTCCATGTTCCTGTGTTACCTGAGTTCCTCCGTGTTGCTGTGTTCCTGCTTTTCTGTCTCCCATGTGCCTGGACCTCCGGTTGCTGACCCCGGATTGGACTTGACCTTGCATCTCTACCGCCTGCCCTGACCCTGTGCCTGGACACGACCATGAGACTGTCTTCCATTAAGGTACCTCGACCTCGGCTGCCACCGCGGGCTAGTCGCACCTTTGGAACCTGGTGGTACCATGCCGCAGCAAGACCATCCCGCTTTAAAGCGGGCTCTGGTGAAGACCAGGTGCCGGCTAGTACCACCTCCCTTGGTGGTCCAGAGGATCCACTGATCCTGAACCCTGACAACCACATTATTTCTCTGGATTGCTATCACTACATCACAATAAAAGAACTTTGTTTATGAATTCATAAATGCCAAGTTATCTTTCCCTATAACGTATAGCACTATAACATTTCTTATGTTATATACTTCATACTGACAGCTCTGCTGTCCTGTACTCTCAGCATCATATTAGTGCACCACTGTATAGCCACAGCAATCCTGAAGCTTATCGTAAGATCATAAATCCTTATGCTGCTGTAGATTCAGCCAGGTCAGGAAATACAGAAGACACATCAGTATCTCCTCACCTGGACATAGATGTGAGAATAAAATCAAAGGCTAAAATATTACACAAATAGAATTAGAGACTTTATTTATTTGTTTGACACATTTGTGAATAAGTGTTTCAGACATGTACCATAGCAAGTGAACAACCCCATTTTTTCCTAAGTCAAAGGACATTAAAGGGAACTCGTCATCGGGTCTTAACCCCTTCACGCTCCGCGGCGGATATATCCGCCACGGAGCGCAGTGACTTAGCGCTCAGTGGCGGATATATCCGCCACGGCTCTATGCAGGCTCGGATCGGATAAGAGCAGAAACAGGCATCGGGAAACACGGGGTGCCGGTTAATGTAATAATAGCGGCACCCCAGTGTAACACCCGCGGTCGGAGTTGGTCTCCGATCGCGGGTGCTTAACCCGTTAGATGCCGCGGTCAGCGCGACCGCGGCATCTACAAGTATCTGGGGGGTCCTTCCCCCACGATCCGGCCCCCTCCGAACCGTTTTCGGGGGCGCCGCCGATCGTTGCTATAGTAACTCTGGGGTCCGATCTGGACCCAGAGTTACTAGCAAGAATTGCCAGTAAGATGGCGTCTGTGACGGCATCTTACTGGCAAAGTGCCAGCCTATGCAAGTGCATAGGCTGACACTGATAATATATGCAATACATGAGTATTGCAGAATATTATACATGAGAAGCAATCAGAAGATTGCTTCTTATGTCCCATGGTTAAAAGTGAAAAAGTAAAAAAAAAAAGTTATTCAATATAAAAAATAAAGTCATAAATCACTAAAAATGCCCCAAACCCCAAAACATATAAAGAGACATATAACTCAAAAAAAAAGTCTAAATCATAACACAACAACACCAATATATAGTCTAACGCGTCCGTAACAACCCGTAGAAAAAAGTAAATCATATTGAACCCCCACGATAAAGCCGTAAAAAAAAAAACTGTTATAACACCTCCAAAAATATGATTTTACCCTTTCAATCCCACAAAAAATGATATAAAATGCGACCAAAAAACCATATGTACTCAGCATGTGATACTGGTGCAAGTAAGAACAACATGTCCCGCAAAAAACAAGCAATCAACCAGCTCCGTAGCCAAAAACGTAACAAGTTATGCCACTTGGAAGATGGCAATACAATAAAAAATTATAGATTTTCCCACAATTAGGGTTTTGTTTGAAAAATTAGTAAAACGTAAGAAAATATATTCATGTCTGGTATCCCCGTAATCGTATCAACCCATAGAAAAGATAAACTGACTATTAGTTATACGGTGAACACCAAAAAAAAAAAAAAAAAAGTCAACAGTACAGAATGATGCTTTTACTATCCTGCCCTCAAAAAAAGTTCCTAATTTCAACAATAGGTGTGATACCAACCCCAAAATGGTAACAATGGAAAAAGCATCTTCCCGCAAAAAAAATGCCGTCACATGGCCCAATAACGAAAAGCGAAAATTTATAGCCTTCAAAAGGGGCCAATGGAGGAAACTAAAATCTGGCAGTGCAGCGCCCCTCTCCTTCTGCGCCTCGCTGTGCCCCATAAACAAAGTAACGGCCACATGTGGGGTCTCTGCACTCAGGAGAAATTGTAGAACAAATTGGGTGGGTTTTTCTCTTTTTATATTTTGGAAATGTGTAAATTTTGGTGCTAAATGAACGTAATAAGGGAACAATATGCATTCTAAATTTACCTCCATTTTGATTCAATACTATGAAGATCTCAAGGGGTTAACAATCTTCGTAAAAGCTGTTTCTGATAGCTTGAGGGGTGCAGATTGAAAATGGGTAGATTTATTAGGGGGTTTTGATGCTATAAGATGTTAAAATTTCATTCAAAACTGTATTATCCCAAAAATAGTCAATTCTGAAAATCCGGACAAGATATATCTATTTGTAAGGCGTGACGTCAAAATAAATTATCCAGATATTTCAGAAATTATGAAATGAAAGTAAAGTAGACAAAGGGAAATGTTATTCAGCAACTTATTTAGGTGGGAAATCTATCTGCCTGAAACGCAATGATTTAGAATTTCGAACATGGCAAATTTTTCAAAAAATTATCATATTTTTTTTTTTGTAAATAAACGCAAAACTTATCTGCCAAAATTTACCACTAAAATAGTACCAACTGTGGGGAAAAAAAAATCTAGAATCGTTTTGATAAGTAACAGTGTTCAAAAGTTATAACATATAAGCGAAGCAAGTCAGAATCCAAAAAATCGGGCTGAGCCTTAAGCTGTAAATGGCTGCGTCTTAAGGGGTTAAAAACTACCCACCAGTATGTTGTCTAGCGATTTGCATCTTACAGATCCTGTTTCTTTCATAGCCCAGCATTATTCCATCATCCAAAAAATCAACTTTGAAGTGAAATGTAAACTGGTAGTATAGTAGGCAAAGAGGCAGAGAGTTTAATGATGAAGTCAAGCTCTCCCCGCCCCTGAACACCTCTTCCTATGTCTTACATCATGGGGTTAGTGAAGTCCCTGATTGCAGGACCATCAATTACAGTGAACAGAGCTTTCTGAGACAGGGAAAGCTTTCATTTTTTGTTGATCTCTTCTCTTCCTTGACTTAATACAGCAAAGTTACACTCCAAAGATTTTCTGGATAATGCCACCACCCTTGGCCATGAAAGATCTAGAAGGTGCTCAACTGTTTGACAACATACTGAGAGTGGTTTATTAACTATATTTATGCTGACAGGTTCTCTTTAACCAAAAACTAACATCTCTATATACTCTGGTCTGGTTGGAACAGGGATAAATAACATGTACAGTAAATTGAAGGAGATTTTTATGCAGAAAAGACAAATACAATGGGAGGTCGGTTTACAGGTTCATTGTAAAGTGAATTTCTACATCGCTGGTGTTGTCTGTACTAGTAGTACAACAGGATGTGTGTTGTATGGCTGCTAAAATTAATGGGTAATTGACATTCAAATGTGATAAACCATTACAGTGATGTGATAGAGTACAGTCTACAACCAAAGAGATCAAGTAACATACACACAGAGCCTTAACATGGAGTGTAGGATTTAAGGAGAAAGAAACGCAGCACAGAGCACGCGAGAATCATAGTTTCAGAATTGGCTATGTGCCAATCTTAAGCTTATCATTCAGTGTAGGATTGCTGAGCCTTCTAGATCCCCTGTACTTTGATGACCCTGTCCCAATCTACACAGCACAGCTGACAAATGAGATGCGGAAAAGTGTCAGCTTTTTGTTGTGTCCACTCTAGTGTCCAGAGTAATAATACAAATTAATTTTAAATATAAAATGACACAAGTATTTAACAATATTTAATAAAACCTATAAGAAATATTCCAATAATATGTAAGGAGAGGGAACTGTACATCTTAAGTCATCAATAGCATTTAAAGATATACTGTATAATAAAACCTAAATAGAAACATTCCGATAATATGTAAGAAGAGTGTAACTGTACATCCTCAGTCATCAATAGCACCCCTTTAGATCAATTAATTAGAACAATCTGGAATTCTTTTAGACTATAAATAAGTTGGCAGGGCCGGATTAAGGTTGGTGGGGGCCCCTGGGCGCAAACTGGTGGGGGCCCTTCCAACAATGTTTTGGGAAGTATATAGCCAGCCAGCCCCTGTAGTATATAGCCTGTCAGCTTCTGTAGTATATAGCCTGACAACATGATGTCATCACTCGCTGCCACGGTCCCATCACAACCTGCTTCCGGCGAAACAGTGCATCGGCGTTCTCCTCCAGCAATGGCAGCTGTGTCTCACTGACACAGCTGACATCCTAGACCCCTATGTGCGATGCGCATCACACACAGAGACAGTCAGCGACTCAGCTGAGCTGAGTCGTTGACTGTCGGAAAACTGGTGGGGCCCCTTAAAAGTGAAAGTGGTGGGGGCCCCGGGGCTAAAGCCCCGGGAGCCCCTCCTTTAATCCGGCCCTGTAAGTTGGTATTTGTATATAAATAAAATAAATAAATATTGTTATCTGTCATCTTAAACATTTGCTCGATTTATTCCGATCTCAGAATATTCCTTATGCTGACTTCTATGATTCATCTCCCTGGATTATAAAGATTCAGTGCACACTCCATTATGTGATGCCATAATATGCAGTAGGCTCTAAAGTACCTGGCTCTGATTATGTACTGTGTATAATATGTTTTTTACATTGAATTCCATACATCATGCAGTCTAAGTGAATAAAATGCTGCTGTATAATAGCCCGCTTAGCAGCCAAATAAACAGCCACCTCCACTTACTACACGTTATTGCTTGCCACCTTTTTAATAAATATAGGCCTCTACTACTGGAAAACAAATGTTCTTGTAAACTTGTAAAAATATACATATAAGCATCTGTATTCAGACGTAAATATTTTCAACACTGATATATTATAAGTTTCTTTAATAATCCATAAGCTATATGGTCTACTAGAAACAGTAGGAATGTCAAGATTTGTTTTTCCTTTGGGCAGATAATGAAGTTTAAAATAGGTTTTTCTTTGTCAACTTTCCAATGGTAAGTGCTCCAGCATATGATGTCCACCGCCCAATCTTTAAGGAGAATCCAGCTTCCTGATGAATTGGCCAGCCATCTACACTTCTATGGTGTGACAGTTCTACGCAAGGTCCTGCCTGGCATAGCGTTGTGCCACAGCCTGGCCTGGCATCTCCTCCATTGTTGTGGAGGTGGCGTAACAGGCGAAATAGGTGCAATTTTTGGCTGTGTGCCAAGAATTGCGCCTATTTCAGGACTTGTACGCCAGATTTTGGGCTTACAAGCCCTTATACATGTGGCCCAAAATCTGTATATGAGTATATGCCAGCTATGCAAATTGTTTTACTAGGAAATTACCCCAATGTAATCTACAGCAAATGTCAGAAAGTCAGAAAATGATTGATGACAGTTAATACTGATACATTTGCTCACTGAGGCCACAAAATACTATGAGATTATTATGGGTTTCAGAACATGTATGTTCCCCTGCATAGACAGTTAATTTCTCCTCTGTTTTGTTCTCAGTTCCATATGACACATAGCACCCGATTAAAGGGGTTGAATGATACAGTGGTGTTTCCATAATATTCAAAGGTCAGTTTCAAGTGTTTTTCGCATGCATGTTGTACACGTTGAATTTGACCTAAAAATGCCTTAAGGGGATTTCCCACGAATCATAGTTAGGTCCTATCCAAGGGTCCGACTAAGGTAAGTGGGATCCACGGGGCCCCTCATTTTGGTGATCTGTTACTGAGACCCCCACTGATCAGCAAGTTGGCCCTATTCACAGGATAGGGCCTAACTTTTATTATTGGAAAAACCCCTTTAAGGTAAAACAGTGCAGAGTTAGACTTAATGGTCTTAGGCTGCACCAGATTAATTACTGGGGAAATTTAATGAATGTATTGTCGATGCAACCACACTAGTCTAGTGTGGTGCCAGATTTATCATTGTGACGGGTTAGTTCTACTTTTAGACCTGCATTTATCTAAACTGTGACACACAATGCGGTAAACCCTCCTTAATTTTTGGCGCACATACCATTTCCTGCCTAACTGTTCCTCACTTGTTGGACAAGTCGAAAAAGTGACAAAAAATGGCCTTGATAAACTGTTGCCACAAATCCGACATAAATCTAATGCAAGTGCAAAATTATGATACATCTGGTATAGTTTATAATTGTCTTACTTTGCACCCCTCATTAGTTGACTTTTTTATACCAAAAGGCTGTGACAAATTCTGACGCATCACCTTTTTTTTCTTTGGCGCACTGACTTTTATGCCAAACCCATTTTCATAGGTCACACCACTTGGTTGTATCAGTAGTAAAAATGCATAAAAACCAGTCTTAACCCTTGATTAATGTGACGGATTCGGAAAAACCGCCGCATTTAAAAAAGAAATCAGTGAACTCCGACGCAACTCGGCGGACCTCGGCGCAGCAGCGACACCTGGTGGACATTCATGAATCGCCGGAAGACCCGAACGCTCGGCCGAGAAGCCGCCGCTGGAACGCGAATGGACTGGGTAAGTAAATGTGCCCCACAGTGTTTTGACCACACTCTGAGGAGACTCTGATGGAGCTTTTATAAACTCATCATTCTCCTGTAAAAGGGCCTTTAACAATGCGCCATATTTTCCACATTGTCCTTGGTTTCGCATACGTTCTGTCCAACTACATGCAGTACATTCATTAAAAATATTACTTATTGTTAACTTTGTCAAAAGTAGACAATTAATACAGGCAATTAACAGTCAACAGGTACTTCATCAGATTGCCATATATATATCCACCAAAGAATTTGTAACTAAGATAAAATATTATCATCTTTATTCCAAATACATTTGATGTGCAAGAAGTTCTAATTACCACTTTGGCTGTATACCAGAGTAACACACTGTTATCTCCATAGTATAAACTCTGCACCTAAAATGTCATCCAAGCATCTGTCAGGAATGATTAATGTTTTCCCGAATTTGCTTGAAAATGTAGAGTTTATGCAATGAACTACCCGTCCTGTTCATTTCTGGGATACATGAAAATATTTACTCACAATATATAACAGTACACGCGATGACCATTGTTATCACACAAATCTGAAAGCACAAATCTAGCATAAAAAATGACATATTAATATAACAAATTGACAGACAATGCCATGCTGAACATTATTATGACACCACAGCTTGGGACTACCCAGAACCTGATATGGTCTCTGAAGGTGTTTTAGTGTTGTACTGATGGCCTGATGTTGTGTCAGAAATGTGCAGTGAGCCCTTTAAAACTTTGTTTTTTATGTTACTTAGTTATGTGTAATGGTGAATCCTCAAGGATATAAAAGGGCATCATAGCAATCCTAATTTCTTGCATTAACGGTTTGTATGCCTAGATCCTCAGGTTCCCTTCAAATCATGTGATGTGTTCTAAAACAGGTTGCTTTGGACACCCAACATGACTAAGAAAGCAGGAGAAGGGAAGCTGCTTACTGGTTGAAATAACATGAAATCATCTAGGCTCGGGACGGGGGGATTAGGTGTTGCTTTCTGCTTATGAAAATACATTTTTCAAGAAGTGAAAAAGCGACTGGTGCTATCGAAAGGAATGCAGCTCCCTATAGATCTTAAGAAGGGTTAAAAAAAACCTTATGGTTTGGTTCTAGGTCAAACCACTTTCTCCTAGAATGAAAAGACACCCAACTGTATTTGAGCAGACAGTGGCTCATCGGCACAGGTTTTAGAGGCCAACTCTCCAGGTTTTAATTTTATCTGTTTCCCACAGAGTTTCTGTAGCCTTGCACTCTAAATACATTACTCCGACTATCCTACACATATAGTATAGTATTACTACTTTTATCCTGACATATGGACTACTTCTAGTCTCTATATATGACCACATAACAGTAATACTACTCTTATCCTGTACAAATAGATAGTGAACAGTTGTACTACATAGTGATAATAATGGGAGGTTGGTGTATGTAGATGGAGAACTCTGATGGCTCTCTGCCTTTTTGTGTGGTCCAAATATGTCCCCAATATGTTTTACAAACTGGTGACAAAAGTTAATTACTTTTTTATATACTATAATTATGTATAACAAGTACAAAGCAGCAGAAGCAATTATTTGGTCACTTTATGGTGGCAATAATGGTGTGCAGGTTTTGGGGTCCACTCAAATGAGTTTCAACCCCCCCCTTCCCAATGCTCCTCCCAACCATTAGCTACGCATCTGGTAAGAAGAATAATGCAAACATTGTGTAATGCTGGATCTGGGGACACACAGATGGCACAGACACTGTGGGACAAGCTTTCCAGCTTTCCTATCCTATTGCCCGCCCCACTCTCAGAGGGGGGAAAACAACTAGAAGATGTTCCCTCCCTGTGTCAAAGTAGAAAACACGGAAATGAAGACAAAACAAATACAGAAGAATAGTCTCCAGAGCCAGTTCACAACAAAGTGGGAAAACACAGTACAAAATCACAAAAGCTGAGAGTACCAGGTGGCAGAAAACAGAAACATGGGGTCATTGGGAGCTTGCATTGAAACCTCTATAACACGCAAAGAGTGAAGATCAGGAGAAGCTTATATAAAAAAAAAACCTTAATCTCAGTCCAAAAGGTAATTGGAGAGGAGCTCTGTCAATCACATCAGCTTAACTCCATGAGAACCAGAGCAGAGTTCGCACAAGACAGATGTGGGTGTGGTCACATTACATAAGGGCAACACTATGTGCAGTTTGCCTGTGAAGTGTATAGGTGCACCATAGTCATGATTTGTGGAGCCCATTCTTTATGAATCTGGTGCCCCCTGCACTGCCCTGACAGAGCGCACCAATTTTATTTTGGTTCACCTTTAACATAGGGCATGCGACACAATTCTGTCAGACTTTGCATGATAAATATGATGCACGGTTCCACTGAGCACTGGAGCGCCCATTTTAGTGCAGAAATTTGTGTTGCATTGGAAATAGTGCAGCCACGACACAAATGAATCATGTGCAAAATAAATGTGGCGCACAAGCAGTTTGCACTAGAAAAGACGTACAGAAAACTATCACAGGCTCTTTTGTAAATGTGAGCCAATTAGTGTATCCTCCTCCTGTGCCAGGATGATGCTGGCACAGATGCCACAGGTTGAAAGCCAGGACAGCCATACAAGTCATTTTAACTGATTTTGCTGCATAATTTTGCTGCACTATAATACTTCTGCAATGCCCCTGAAACATGAAAAAGAACATATTGGCCAGTCAGAAGAAGGGAGCTGCCCAAACTGTGATAAATACAGTGGGAGGAATTCACCATTACAATTTGTCTTTGACTTGGTAGTCTATATTCAATTCCATTTTTGTTTTATCTGAATTCATTAGGTGAGTCTATGTATGTTGTATCTTTTTTAATTTTTGGGGGGTTGACTCATAATATTGTTTTGTTTTTTTTTTTGCATTAGTTTAGCATATGTCCCTCTAAGGAGTGATTGGTCTTGATAAATTCAGTAGTGGTTTTTGTCCTATTTCTATGCTAGGGGGTGACTGGAGTAAATTTGCGCCAAAACATGCACCTAAATGAAAATTTCAGCCAAATCGCAAATCATGAATTTTGTTTTATGAAAACTAGTCTATGCAAATAATGAATTTGGCGCATTTTAAAGTTACTTTGCGCTGTCCTATGTTCATTTGAAAATTCAGTTGCAAAACAGCATTTGTACCACACTGCACCAAAACAATGCCAAACCTAAGCAAAAAAGACAATAATGAATTCCCCTCATTGTTTGCATTCGATCCTAGAGAGGTGCACCAAACTGTATTAACAACTATTCTCATCTATTTTTATTCCACAATGACAATGAGTCAGACTAATTGTCTTTTAAATGTCAGATTTTCAATATTACCAATGTATCATCATACAGTATAGGAGTTTGGCATTTTATAACATCAAACATACAATAGATGACATATGGTGGAAGGAATGTAAAAGACAATCCCCATTGTAAGAAAATAAGACAAATCATGGAATTAATACACATAGTGCATTTGGGCTGATGGATATTCATGCTGTAGCATCCACAATCTACTTACATAACATTCTACATTAATCACAAGAACTAGCAGTTCAATGGACTTCCGGTGAAAAGACACAATTAAAACAGCTTTTCAGCTTGTCAGATTTTAATTTTCATCATGCTCAATGCATACCTCCCGCTTTCTTTATGGGATCACCCTCTATAAAATAATTTTTTCAACGCTAGTTTAGATTTGTGAAAAACTAAAAATATCATCTGCAGCACATGACTTTACTGGAAATAGCATAGTAACCTTTGATAGACATCCATTTTGCATGTTGCACATAGTTCCTCCACTCTAATCATTGTTTGCTTAGAGACACATTTGTTGGGCCCCATTTATCTGCAACCCATACTTTAATCTGTCATCACCTGGTACTTTCCTAGAATGCTATGCTTCTTTAGTGCCAGACATTGAATATATCTTAAGATTTTCTACTTCTAACGTAATTTTCATGAAACGTTTGAAGATTTGAATGCTTAACAAACTATATCAAAACCTCTAGAAAGTGGTCTAAAGAAATGAATGAAATAACATATTGTTAGGGTAACATTTAGGTGCAAGTTGGGTTGATACAATAGTGTCATTCTAAGTCTTAAATTCCCATTAACTTAAATAAGACTTACTGTAGCAGTGGTTTTGATCAACAAAACTTAGGTATTGTCCCTGGACATCTGTGTAATCATACCTGTGTGTATGTTGTTAGTAGCAGCAAAATTGTGAAAGATACTTTTATATTCCAGAATTGAAGCTGGACTCTGAGCACTGGGGTACATTCCTGTGTGAAATATCACAACACACCCCCTAATCTCTACTATGAGTCAGTGCTGTAGCAGGCTTCTGGTTAACTATTACAGCATAGGCAAGGGGCTGATAAACAGTCTGAATACAAAAATCAAAGAACACTTCAGTCCAGTCCAGCTCTAAACCTGGAATATACATGCATGGTTCACAGTCCTATGCTAGCAACAACAGTTATAAAGTTATTGTTACACAGATTTCCAGGACTGCTACCTAACACTGTCTGCAGTTTTGTATAGTCAAAACCGCTGGTACACTCCTTTTAACACCTTCCCCCAAATGGACATTTCTGTACATCCAAATATACAGTAACTCACTGCAAATGGGGTACAGTTCAACCCTTTAGATGCCACTTTAATTCGGCATCTAAAGAGTTTACAGAAAGAGTGAGTTACATCTGCTTCATCCTCAGCCAGTATATATATATTCATAGTGTCATCATTTAACATTCTAAGCAATGTACTGGAAAGGTGGAAAAGAAATTCCAGAAACAGTTGACAAAAAAACAAAGTTGCACCATATTCTTGGTCTTTTTATTCTACAGCTTTCACTTTCTGACCCAAATGATACACCCTTTTATTCTTTGGGTCAATACGATCATGTAGATACCACATTTATATAATTTTGGTATGTCTATAGAAAAAGAGAAAATACATAAATAATAAATATATGTGTATTTCCATTTTATAATACCTGTAACTTCAGCTTATAGAGATTTCTAAGTTGTTATTCTTTCTTCCAAGACAAGTTGATGTTTCAAATACTATTTTAAGAACTGTTCCACCTTTTGATCACTTCTTATTAAAGTTTTTGGGTAGCAAAATGGCATTTTAGATGTCTTTTTTTCCATTGCATTGCATTTACATATGGAATAATCATTTTTATAGATCGGGTATTTTTTGATGCTGGGAAACCTAATGTGCTCTATAGAATACATGTTAATTTGAGGCATGTCGGACAAAGTCCTTAGTCTTAGCATACCAACATTGAATAGAACTGAGTTTAAAAAATAAACATGTCACACCATTGTGAACAAACACTTCATATGAGTCACTTATGTCCAAGTATGGTGCACATACTGTCAGGATTCAGGGTGTGTGAATCCCCTGGACCACCGCGGAAGGTGGTACCAGCCGACTCCTGGGACCAGAGTCCAAGTGGCACCTGGTCTTCACCAGAGCCCGCCGCAAAGAGTGTTGGACTTGCTGTGGCAGGATACCACCTGGTCGTTCCACAGGTTGCGACTAGCCCGTGGTGGCAGCCGAGGTCTAGGTACCTTAACAGGAGTCAGTCTCGTGGTCGGGTCCAGGCACAGGGTCAAGGCAGGCGGCAGAGATGCAGGGTCAAGTCCAATCCGGGGTCAGCAACAGGAGGTCCAGGCAGAAGGGGACGGGAACACAGGCACAGGAACACAGCAACACGGAGGAACACAAGTAACACGGCCACACAGGACTCGGGAACAGGAACACACAGGAAGGCAGGGAGGAACGCTGGAGGACACAGGAACGCAGGAATACTCGCAAGGAAGCTTTCTCTTAGGCTGTGAGGCTCAAAGATTCAGCAAGGGTAACAGGAAGGGGCAGAAACTTATAGCAGGCCAGCGCCAATTATTGGCGCGCTGGCCCTTTAACCCCTTTCCGACATGTGACGTAATAGTACGTCACATGTCGGGTCCCGGTACATGAAGAGGGCTCACGGGCCGAGCCCTCTCCATAGGCGGTAAGTCTTTGCTGCATGTCGGTGCAAAGGCTTACCGGTAACACCCGCGATCGGTGCCGGCACCAACGCGGATGTTTTACCGCTGATCGCCGCCGGCGTCATCGGGGAGCGGCGATCCGTCGCCATGGTAGCTTCGGGTCTCACGAAGACCTGAAGCTACTTCGGGTTAACCCATTCATTACATGTGCTGTCAGCACATTGTAATGTATGAGTAGTAAAATCCACATATACTGCCATTCCCTAGGGAATCTGAAAAATAGTAAAAATAAAAAAAAGTTAAAATAAAAAAATTATAATAAAAAAACCTAAAAATTCAAATCACCCCCCTTTTCCTAGAACTGATATAAATAAACAGTAAAAATCATAAACATATTATGTATCACCGCGTCAGAAAATGCCCGATCTATCAAAATATGATAACAGTTTTTCACTGCGATTAACCCCCGTAACGGACAATCGCGCCCAAAGTCGAAAATGGCACTTTTTTGCCATTTAAAAAAAAAATTTAAATTCTATAAAAAGTGATCACAACGTAGTACAGTCGTAAAAATGATAACTTTGTAAACATCATCAAAATCCGCAAAAAACAGCACCACCCACAGCTCCAAACACTAAAGTATGAAAAATTTATTAGCGCCAGAAGAAGGCAAAATTCCCCCAAAAAAATTTAACAGGAGGTTTTAATTTTTTTAAATGTATGAAAACATTATAAAACCTATACAAATTTGGTATCCCCGTAATCATACCGACCCAAAGAATAAAGTAGACATGTCATTTGGGGTGCACAGTGAAATCCGTAAAATCCAAGCCCACAAGAATACGGCACAAATGCGTTTTTTTACCAATTTCACTGCATTTGGAATTTTTTTCCCGCTTCCCAGTACACGGGATGGAATATTAAATACCACCCTTTTGAAGTGTAATTTGTTACGCAGAAAATAAGCTGTCACACAGCTCTGTACATGGAAAAATAAAAAAGTTACAGATTTTTGAATGTGGGGAGTGAAAAATGAAAACGCAAAATCGAAAAAGGGCTGCGGCGGGAAGGGGTTAAATCTCAGAGTGACAGCGCGCGGGCTCTAGGAGAAGGGGACGCGCGTGCCAAGCTGCGGGAGCCAGAGAGGACATCGCGGGAGCTAGAGAAGGTGAGCAGGGCCCGGGACCAGGGGAAACAGCAGGAACACAGGTGCGCCCGCGATCCGAGACAGCGAAGGCGGGAGCACCCGTGACACATACATTAAATTTAAAATAAAAAAGTGTCTCCAATATTGATGGAAGTATGAATCTTATAGCCCATATTAAAATTCAATTACAATACAGTACAGTAGAGAATCATGTCCCATAGGTGAGTAAAATTGTAGATATAAGTAAAGCAGAAGACTCCAATCACCATTGTATAACACACTAAAAAAGATGTTCCAAGTTTGATAATAATATATTTGTATATAGTAAGTATACAGTTACACTTGAATATAAGCCGACCTGAGTATAAGCTGAGGTGCCTAATTTTACTACAAAAAATTGGGAAAATCTATTGACTCAAGTATAAGCCTAGGGTGGGAAATTGGTGCCAGCCCATGCCCCCCTATATATAACTTTTTAGCCACCTGCCCTCCAGTATACACAGTACAGACCAAAAGTTTGGACATACCTTCTCATTCAAAGAGTTTTTTGTATTTTCATGACTATAAAAATTGTATATTCACACTGAAGGCATCAAAACTATGAATTAACGCATGGGGAAATATATACTTAAAAAAGTGTGAAACTACTGAAAATATGTCTTATTTTCTAGGTTCTTCAAAGTAGCCACCTTTTGCTTTGATTACTGCTTTGCACACTCTTGGCATTATCTTGATGAGCTTCAAAAGGTGAAAGACCTGACCTGAAATGGTTTTCCAACAGTCTTGAAGGAGTTCCTAGAGATGCTTAGCACTTGTTGGCCTTTTTGCCTTCATTCTGCGGTCCAGCTCACCCCAAATCATCTCAATTCGGTTCAGGTCTTGTGACTGTGGCGTAGCTCTTACACAGTGTTTGGGGTCATTGTCCTGTTGAAAAATAAATGATGTTCCAACTAAACGCTAACCGTCTGTAATAGCACAATATGCTGTGGTAACCATGCTGGTTCAGCATACCTTCAATTTTGAATAAATCCCCAACAGTGTGACCAGCAAAGCAACCCCACACCACATGCTTAATGGTGGGAACCAGGCATGTATAGTCCATTCGCCCACCTTTTCTGCGTCGCACAAACACACGTTGGTTGGATCTGAAATTTGGACTCATCAGACCAAAGTACAGATTTCCACTGGTCTAATGTCCATTCCTTGTGTTCTTTATCCCAAACAAGTCCATTCTGTTTGTTGCCTGTCTCGGTCGCACCCGTGCTCCTACTAGTACTCCCGTGGCCCCCGCTTCCTCGGACTCACCTGTCCTGGCTCCTGATCTCCGTCAGACTGCCCATCCTTCTAGGGTGCGCACGCACTGGTTGGTGCATTGGCTGAACACTTCCACCTTATAATCCGGCACCTCCCTTCCTGCCTTGCCGGATCTTTGTGCCTTATAGCCTTAGAGAAAGCTTCCAAGCGAGTATTCCTGCGTTCCTGTATATTCCTGCATTCCTGTGTGTCCCCGCTCCTGAATCCTGTGTTGCCATGTTACCCAAGTTCCTCCGTGTTGCTGTGTTCCCGTTCCCACCTGTCTGGACCTCCTGTTGCTGACCCTGGACTTGGACTTGACGTTGCATCTCTGCCGCCTGCCCTGGACCTGACTACGAGATTGTCATCCGCTAAGGTACCTCGACCTCAGCTGCCACCGTTGGCTAGTCGCACCTGGGAACGACCTGGTGGCATCCTGCCGCAGCAAGTCCAACCCGCTTTGCGGCGGGCTCCGGTGAATACCAGGTGCCGCTAGACTCCAGTCCCAGGTGTTGGCTAGTTCCACCTCCCGCGGTGGTCCAGAGGATCCACTGATCCAAAGAGTAAGATCCGGCCAGGGATCCCGCCGAGGTTCCGCTTCCCACTCTACCAAACTTTGCCGCCATAGTGGCCCAGCAATCCCGCGAACAGCTGGATCAAGTCACCACCATGCTCCACCATGCTGCAACAGCTGCTAGCCGCCCAGTAACAGCAACAGGTTCCCGTGTCTGCTCCCGTGGCTCCTGCCACCCCGGTCTGCCTTCCTGCTGCTGAACCACGACGAATGCGCTGGAGTCTCGGGATCTACCGCCAACTCTGAGTGGTCTCATCACACTGGCCACTCAGATTGATGTCCGGTTTAAGGAACGCGCCGAGGAACTTAGCTCTGAGCATCCTCAAGCTCAGGTAAGGCGTTTTCCTCGCTAGCACCTGCCTTCCAAAGGCCGCTCCAGCCTCCGCCTTTATCGTCTGCTGAGGAACCCATGCAGGTGGACAGAATCCGGCTCTCCCTACAAGAGCGTTCCATAAGACGACAGGAGAACCTTTGTCTGAATTGTACCAATCCAGGACACTTCATCGGGACTTGTCCTGTTCATCCCCAATGTCCGGGAAACGCCAGCACCTAGGGCTCTTGGGAGAACCGCCCCTAGGTGTGAGCCAAGCTTCTCCACGCCTGATTATTCCTGTGCTCCTCAGCGTAGACACCGGCACCCAGATCCAAGTTTCTGCTTTCCAGGATTCAGGCTCAACAGCGAATTTATGGACGCAGCCCTGGTCTCCCGGCATCACTTCCCAGTGGTTCGTCTTCAGAAACCATTGTCCATTGCCTCAGTCAGTGGCCAGATTCTTTCCGTGCCCATCCGGTTTCGCACGGAACCCCTGCTTCTGCAAGTTGGTGCCTTACATAAAGAAAACCCTTGTTTTTTTATACTACCCCAAAGCACTTCCACCCTCCTGTTGGGTCTCCCCTGGTTGCAGAAACATGCTGCTGTGCTGGACTGGTCTTCTGGGGAGATTATCCGTTGGGGCCCGGCTTGTTCTACTCATTGTATGGAGATCCCTCGTCCGCTCCCTGTCTGGACTTCCACCTTGTCTCCCAGATGTGTTCTCCAAAAAACAGGCTGCGACTCTTCCTCCACATCGTCCCTACGATTGCCCCATCGACTTGCTGCCTGGCTCTTCTCCTCCACAGGGTCGGGTGTACCCGCTCTCGGTACCCGAGACAGCCGCCATGTCTGAATATGTTAAGGAAAATCTGCAAAGAGGCTTCATACATACAGGTTTCTTTTTTGTCACCAAGAAAGATGGCTCTCTCCGCCCCTGTATAGACTATCGCGGTCTTAACAAAGTCACCGTTAAGAATCGCTACCCCCTGTCGCTGATCATGGAGTTGTTTGATCGTCTACGGGTCTTTACCAAGTTGGATCTTCGTGATGCCTACAATCTTATTCGCATCAGGAAGGGTGACTAGTGGAAGACTGCCTTTAACACCCGTGATGGGCATTTTGAATATTCAGTTATACCCTTTGGACATTGTAATGCGCCAGCCTTTTTCCAGGAATTTGTTAATGATATCTTCAGGGACTTATTGTACAGCTGTGTTGTGGTTTACCTGGATGACATCCTCATGTTTTCTGCTGATCTCGAGTCCCATCAGTCCCACATACGGCAAGTGCTCAGTTGCCTCAGGATTAACCATCTCTATGCCAAACTGGAAAAATGCCACTTTCATAAAAGGAGCCTTCCATTCCTTGGCTACTGTCAGGGGTGCTCCCGCAATCCCTGTCTCGGATCGCGGGTGCACCCATGCCTCTCCATGTTCCGGTGCCCAGCTGCACTCACCTCCCCCCGCTCCAGCGGCGTCCTTCGCAGCTTCCGCGGCTCGGCACGCGCGTCCCTGTCTCCTAGGGCGCACACGCGCCGGCTCGCTCAGATTTAAGGGGCCAGTGCGCCAATAATTGGCGCTGGCCTGATTTAAATTCCAGCCTCTTCCTATTGCCCTTGCTGGATCTTCAAGTCTTCCCATGAAGACTGTGATTCCTGCGTTCCTGTGATTCCTGTGTCCTGTGATTCCTGTGTGCCAGTCCGTTCCTGTGGTCCTGCGTTCCTGTGTGCCAGTCCGTTACTGTAGTCCTGCGTTCCTGTGTGCTAGTCTGTCCCTGTGGTCCTGCGTTCCTGAGTGCCAGCTCCTGCGATTTCTGACGTAAGTGGTGTCTCCTGTATTACTACCTTGGCAGCCACCGCGGGCTAGTCGCACCTGTGGAACGACCTGGTGGAATCCTGCCGCAGCAAGTCCATTCCGCTTTGCGGTGGGCTCTGGTGAACACCGGGTTTCCACTTAGACTCCAGTCCCAGGTTGGCTAGTACCACCTCCCGCGGTGGTCCAGAGGGTCCTGACAGCTACATTATTTCCGATAGAGGCCTCCAGATGTATCCCGCTAAACTATCCACAGTTCTTCAGTGGCCATGCCCAGTGGGACTGCGTGCTATCCAAAGATTCCTGGGCTTTGCCAATTATTATAGGCAATTCATTCCACATTTTTCTTCCCTGGTAGCTCCACTGGTGGCGCTAACAAAGAAAGGTGTCAATTCCCGTCTCTGGCCTCCAGCGGCTGAGGAGGCCTTCACAAGATTAAAGACTGCTCTGTGGCCCTGATTTCCCGTTTCTATTGGTGGCCTGTTTGGTCAAGGACGTTCAGGATTTTGTGCGGTCCTGTGCCTCTTGTGCTCGCAATAAGCCCTCACGACAAAAACCAGCTGATCTTCTGTTGCCGTTACCCATTCCTACCTGCCCGTGGTCTCACATGGCTATGGACTTCATTACTGATCTGCCGCCATCATCTGGCAATACTGTTATCTGGGTGGTAACAGACCGCTTTTCTAAGATGTCCCATTTTGTCCGTGTGCCTTCAGCCCCACATCTTGTCAGTCTCTTCTTCCAGCACATCTTCCGGCTTCATAGCCTTCCCCGGCACATCGTTTCTGATCGAGGTGTTCAGTTCGTGTCCAAGTTCTGGAGATCTCTGTGCAACCAGCTGCAAGTGAAATTGAACTTTTCCTCTGCCTATCATCCTCTGTCCAACGGCCAAGTGGAGAGGGTGAATCAGACTTTGGGATTTTATCTCCGCCACTTTGTGTCCGCCCGTCAGGACGACTGGGCTTCTCTTTTCCTACAATTCCCTGGACTCCACTTCTGCTGGTTCTGCTCTCTTCTTTATTAATTACGGACTGCATCCACGGCCTCCTCTTCCGTTACCTGTGTCTGCAGATGTTCCTGCTGTTGAGGACTTGGTACAGGATCTAAAAGCCATCTGGGAACAAGTCCGTACCTCATTGCTCCAAACCTCTGCCAAGACCAAGTGTCAAGCGGACAAGAAATGTCGACCTTTTCCTGTCTTAGCTCCTGGTGACAGGGTCTGGTTATCCTCAATGTACGTCCGACTGAAGATCCCTGGCTACAAATTGGGACCCCGGTTCTTGGGTCCATTTGAAATCCTCAGTCGCATCAACCTGGTGGCCTACAAATTGCGGCTGCCTCCTAGCATGCACATACTCAACTCCTTCCACGTTTCCCTCCTCAAGCCTGTCATCCTAAACCGCTTCGCCCGACAAGTTCCTCTACCTCCAGCACCACAAGCGGATTCTACTGATATCTTTGAGGTGAAGGAGATCCTGGATATGAAGACGGTGAGAGGGAGACGGCTCTTTCTTGTAGACTGGAAGGGATTTGGTCCTGAGGAGAGATCGTGGGAGCCAGAGGATAACATCCTGGACAAGAGCCTGCTGCAGCGATTTCTCAGGCCCAGGAAGAGGGGAAGGCTGAAGGGGGGGTACTGTCACGGGTGCTTCCGTGATCCCTGTCTCGGATCACGGTCGCACCCGTGCTCCTACTAGTACTCGCGTGGCCCCCGCTTCCCCAGACTCACCTGTCCCGGCTCCTGATCGCCGTCGGACTGCCTTGCGCACACGTCTCCGCCTCCTAGGGCATGCGCGCGCTGGTTGCAGAAAATTTAAAGGGCCAGCGCACCACTGATTGTAGCGTTGGCTGAACATTTCCACCTGTATTCCTGCGTTCCAGTGTATTCCTGCGTTCCTGTGTGTCAACGCTCCTGAGTCCTGTGTTGAGTCTCGCTTAGCAAGCTGTGTTATCAGGCAGGAGCACTAGGGGGCAGTGTCTCCCAGTCATTGTATTCTCTATGCATTCGCTGTGTGTGTACAACGCGCGCATTACCCGGGGTTATTACAGCAGAGGCTTGTTCAATGGGGTCACACAGAGCCAACTTATTAGATCCCACTCTCAGCTTGTATGCCAGTTTTCTGGCGTAGAAGCCTCAAAACTTGCGCCCTAGCTTTGGCTTGCACCTTATTACAGGTTGTTTATTTCAACTTTTGGCAGCGAAGTCACTAACTTTGTCATTTATATCTCAAATCAGACACTTACACCCCACAGATGCCATAGGCAGGCGAGTCCATGACATCTGAGAGGTTACTTTAACGCAAAGTAAAATTACAGTAAGCCATGCTCCTGACTTGTGGTCCCCCTAATGTGAGATGGGGTTATCTTACACCTGGGTTATACTGAGCCCCTTGTACTGTGATCCTTCTGGTTCAGACACATGATGAATGGGAGAGCACACGGCTGTGTGACATGTGCGGCCTTCATGTTACGACGCGGCACATTCTCCTTCTGATGCTGAACTGTTATATGTAATAAATATTACTTTTTAGGTCATGATTTTGTCATCAAGAACTAATCTTGTTATATTAAGTTCTTAACCTGGTGCTTTTGTGTTTCCATATTTCACTCTCCACCTTCAAATATGTGAAACTTTTAAAATAATTTAATGTGTAGCGCTGTGCAGGGCTGTGACTACAGTGGTAGCAGGGGGCCCGGCCATGCAACCTGAAACACTAAAGAATGGAGGATGGGCACCATTATATACATATATGTGGTGTATCTTCGATGTGTACATGTGCTGCATGTGTGTATATATGTGATGTGTATATGGTGTGTTATTATTACCGGAGGGCGGGTCATTTGATAGCGGTGTATCACGTGATGCTCCTGATCGGAGGTCGCCCTGATATAGATAAGGGTCGTCTGCCCCCTGGGTGACACCACGCCCATGCTGATCCTTCTGTGTTCAGAAGAAGTGATGATTGGGTTGTCACGTGGCTGTGTGACTTGTGCACCCATTGTTACGATGCTGCACATTACCCTTCTGATTCTGCACCGGATCCCCCTATAATTGTTAATAGTAGAATCAGACTGTAACTGTCATGAATTGCAAATAAGGATTGCACCACTAATAATAGGTTGATCCAATTAGATATACTTTTAAATTGGATAATAGATGCTTACAATGATTGATAAGTTTGGTCTTGATTTCAGTCAATGTCTCATGTTAAGCTCCTATTCACAAAAGCAACTTCTGACAGACCTTCTATGCCCCCTCCACCTTTACTGTATGCAGCCCCAAAACACGCTTCTTCTAAGTAGTGTGCATAGCTGATGTATATGGCTGTCTAGTGATACATATGCAACATCCCCCACTGGGGCCTGGAGGCAGCCGGGGCCCAGAATACTGGCGTGGCTGGCGGTTGCGGCCTAGGCACGCTAGTGTCACGGTGCTTGGTATGGGGACCGGAGGGCTGTCCCACAGCCTGGCAGATCTCCAGCAGGTGGTGTGTGCAAGAAATGATATAGAGGGAGAGGCTGATGTACTGGTTCTCCCTGGGGCAGCCCTTAGAGTCTGTAGTGTGTGTCCCTGGTAGATAGATGGGGTGCCCTTGATGGTAATACAGCTGTAGCAGGGACCAGCCGGTGGCAACGTTGTGCAAAAATAACTTACAGTTCTTTATTCGAACCAACAGCAGGCAACGCGCCATACGATTCCTTACAGAGGTAGGATACTAGGAGTGCTCTTGGAGAGGCAACCACAGGAGTCTGTTCACCAGCCTGGATGCAGGGGCAGGCTGGGATGGAGCTGTGTCCAATGTAGGGAGCTTCAGCTTTATCCTGGAATGGTTCAGTGTTAGCCCTGAGGGTGGACTGACACTCTATAGAGCTGCTGAGGCCTAGGAGGCCTGTGGTCAGAGCATGAGCTCTGAGGTGGGGCTTCTCAGTCAGAAGCTAGATGCTAAGAGAGCCACTCCTCCCCTGACTAAGGGTTTAGATAATCCCTGGTCAGGTGATCTCCTCCAATCACACTCCAGTTCACAATTAAGTGCATTGAGGCATATTATTGGAGGATAACATGAAATAACATTTAACCCTTGCCTATCCAGGCAGAATCTACCGCTTCACAATTACCTAAGTGTATGTGTAGTGTCCTGCAGAGGAGCTGATCAGACTCTCTATGAGGGGAACACACATATTAGGGGCTTATTCGCAACAAATCCTCTGCCTTGCATTGGCAGGGATGTTGCATACCCCCAGGGCAATTGAAAGAGCCCCCCACGGCTCGACTATTGGACCAGATATGAAAAAAGAGAACCAACGCTGGCCAGCAGAAGATGGCCTCCGGAGGGTCCAGGTGTGTTACAGCCGGTAGGGTTGTAGATGGTATAGGTCGCGCTTGCTTAGAAGTGCTGGCTATGTGCAGTGCAGGGGACAAACCGCCCATGGTCCTGGAGACAGGCACCTGTGTTGGTGTTTTTTAACCTGCCATCTGACGGTCATACCCTTAATGTATGGCAGCTAGCCGGTCCCCTAAAGACCCGCGGTTTACAGACTACCATAACTTACGAAGCTTCGGTTTGAGGCGTAAGCCAGCGGTCAGGATTTACATACAAAGACGGTCCAACACAGTCTCGCTACAATCCTGAAAAGCCTATGAAATGGTTAAGTGCAAACTCACTGACAATAAAGGCATTGACAGTTGTGCAAACATGTTTCAAACACACATTGGCTTTAGCATCTCGATGGGTAAGTGGCTTGAACCTTTAACGTTACAAACGTTACATGAAATAGCTACTCAGGGTAGCCATAGCAAGAATGTCTCTTTTCCTGTAGAGAAAAAGGCATAGTAAAGGCAAACAGAATGAAGATTAAGTCATTAGCAACTTTTCCTTGTAGTGGATGGCTAAAAGTCTCTCAGAAGGCTTTTGAAGAAAAGTCCATCTTCTGGGCACAGCCCTTGATGTGGAGAAAAGTGCAGATGAACAAAGGGTCTCCTCTTCCATGGAGGGACAGAATCCTTTGTGGATGTCTCTGCGTCAGCAGAGGTTGGTGCTAACATGGAATATAAAAATGATGAGCAGTTCAAGGAAAGTCTCTTGACTGTATAATAAATAGGGAAAAAAGAGTCTCAGGAAAGTCTCTGGCTCTATAAGGTATATGAGCGCTCAGCCCAACTGGGAATAGCAGAAATATGTCATATTTACAGTAAATTTACAGTAACGGTTAAGGGCTACAGCCCATCAGGGATTACTCTGTATCTTCACTGGTTCCAGCAAGAACAGGATCCGGGATCAGAATGGGATCCTGTGCAGAGTCAGCAAGAATAGAAGCCGGCTGGGGACACCCGGTGGCAGTTTCAGGAACTGCAGGCTCCACAGCGTCCTCTTGACATTCAGGGGGAGGGGCGCTGTCCTCCGGAGTGTCGGCAGCTCCAGCCGGTGGCTCAACAGAGCCGGGGACCATGAAAGGGTCCAGGAACAAACAAATAGGAACCTGCGGCAGCGCCGCAGCTCCCTCCAGCTCCAACTCTTCTGGGGCCGGGTCATCACCCCACTGGTAGGTGGCAGGTTGAGGTGATGCTCTTGTTGGAGCCTCCGGATAAGGCTCATCAGCCAGGCCATCCTCTGCCACGAAGGACCCGCGGGATCCAGCAGTGCTCCCTGCAGTAGAGGCGGTGGGGGTGTTCCCCTGGACAATGCCGGGCCCGTGGATGGCAATGGGACCCATGCTCACGATGACCCTGGACGGAGCATTAACATGGGTCACAGCCTGGGGACTCACCACAGGTGAAGAGGAAGAAGTCGGAGACTCTGGCCACTCATCATCCTTGAAGAGATCCTCACAGGACTGGTAGCGGTCCTCGTCTGGATCCGGGATTCGGACGACACCAGCCGCCCAGGGTCCACAGGGTCCTTTCTGTAGGGAGAATTCAATATACTCCTCTGGCTTCAAGTTGTGAAGTCGCTCCGGCAAAGCAGGCCTCTTGACGGACCGGCGGGGAATAAAGACCTCCCGTCCGGTGTAGTCCTGGGTGGCGAAGCAGTAACCCCGCTGGCGGTCGAAGTAACGGACCATCCCGGTGGTCCGGTTCTTCTTGACCCAAGTGCCTTCTTTGGATTGACCTGCCATGAACTGCTGGGTCTCCTTTTCCCGATGTCTCTGTTCCAAGACAGCGTCTCGGAGATGCCGGGGCAGGGCCTCACTCGGCCCCGAGGTTGCGGGGGTGCCGGTGCTGCAGGCTGTCTCTCCGGGGGAGGCTCTGATCTCACAGGTGGTTGGGGAGGTGCCAGAACTGGAGCGGGAGCAGACGGAGGATCGGGAACCACAGCAGGAACCATATGATCAGCAACTGTAGTAGGCCCAGACGCTGGCTCGGCAGTCGTAATAGGCTCAGGCGCTGGTTTGGCAGGAGTTGGGGCCTCTCCACGTGGGCCCGCGGTACCAGCATGGTAGCCAGGAGAGGCAGCAGGAACCGCCCGGGTGGTGCTTGTTGCTTCGTCACTGACTGCAGATAGGTCCTCATGACGGAGGCTCAGGTCAGTCCGCGACGCAGCCGTTGCCCAGCGGAGGGCCTCCGGACCGGCTGTGCGGAGACCACGATGACAGTCTCCAAGGCTTCTAAGAATTCCGGTGCCGGGCTGGAAATATTTGCTGCACCACAGTTTCCTGAGGTAAATACTTCTGGCGCTTCTGCACCAGAGTCCGTTGCAGGGATTAACCTCCGGAGTGCTGGAGCAGAGCTCAACAGCATGTGGCAATGCAGTAACACAGTCAATGTTGAAAATAGCACAAAGTCAATTGGGCCTAAACCCGAATGGTAGCAGGTTTAGGCAGCACAGTAGTTGTTCAATAAAGGACAGTCTATAGTGCCAGAATAAGGCACAGAAGTAGAAATCCTGATCGTGACGCAACTTGCAACATCCCCCACCGAGGCCTAGCCTTTTCTTGGGGCCTGGAGGCAGCCGGGGCCCAGAATACCGGAGTGGCTGGCGGTTGCGTTCTAGGCACACTAGTGTCACGGTGCTTGTTATGGGGACCGGAGCCTGTCCCACAGCCTGGCAGGTCTCCAGCAGGAAGTGCAAGAAATGATATAGAGGGAGAGGCTGTGGTACTGATTCTCCCTGGGGCAGCCCTTAGAGTCTGTAGTGTGTGTCCCTGGTAGATGGATGGGGCGACATTGATGTTACAGCTGTAGCAGGGACCAGCTTACAGTTCTTTATTCGGACCAACAGCGACGGCAGGCAACGTGCTGAACGATTCCTTACAGAGGTAGGATACTGGGAGTGCTCTTGGAGGGAGAACCACAGGAGTCTGTTCACCAGCCTGCATGCAGGGGCAGGCTGGGATAGAGCTGTATCCAATGTAGGAAGCTGCAGCTTTATCCTGGAATAGTTCAGTGTTAGCCCTGACACTCTATAGAGCTGCTGAGGCCTAGGGTCAGAGCACGAGCTCTGAGGTGGTGCTTCTCAGTCAGAAGCTAGATGCTAAGAGAGCCACTCCTCCCCTGACTAAGGGTTTAATTAATCCCTGGTCAGGTGATCTCCTCCTCCAATCACACTCCAGTTCACAATCAAGTGCATTGAGGCATATCATTGGATGAGACTCACTATTAGGATTAGGGGAACACACATATTAGGGGCTTATTCACAACAACTCCTCTGCCTTGCATTGACAGGGATGTTGCACATACCTCTGATAAAAGGTAAGTGACCCTTCCCGGACCAAGCGGAATGGATCATTTGCAGTGCAACCGCTTTCCCTCCAGGTCTATGGGAGCGCCACGAAGAGCAGAGTTTATACACGTGTACAGCAAACTCTCCATTCAGCCGAGCTCGGAGACATATTTTCTTATATATGGGACGTAAAATGTTGGTATTTGCATCCAATATTTGTTCAGTATACAATCAGTATCTTATCCGTGTGTCATCCGTTACCAATCTGCAAAAATTAAAGAAATCTGGTCAATGATGTTATTGGCTAAAATATAAGCTTCAGGTCACTTGGTATTTCCTAGAAACAGAAAGCAAAAACGTACTATACACGGATGATACAGGCTTCACCACTGAGGGCGACACTCTATAGAGCTGCTGAGGCCTAGGAGGCCTGTGGTCAGAGCATGAGCTCTGAGGTGGTGCTTCTCAGTCAGAAGCTATGTCTGAAAAACATGTGTGCTCACTAGCAGAGCTGGGCCTGAAGAGAGTGACTCCTCCCCTGACTAAGGGTTTAGTTAATTCCTTGTCAGGTGGTCTCCTCCTCCAATCACACTCCAGTTCACAATTAAGTGCATTAAGGCATATTATTGGATGACAACAATAAACAATATTTACCCTTGCCTATCCAGGCAGAATCTACCACTGCACAATGACCTAAGTAGTCTCGCTTAGCAAGCTGTGTTATCAGGCAGGAGCACTAGGGGGCAGTGTCTCCCAGTCATTGTATTCTCTATGCATTCGCTGTGTGTGTACAACGCGCGCATTACCCGGGGTTATTACAGCAGAGGCTTGTTCAATGGGGTCACACAGAGCCAACTTATTAGATCCCACTCTCAGCTTGTATGCCAGTTTTCTGGCGTAGAAGCCTCAAAACTTGCGCCCTAGCTTTGGCTTGCACCTTATTACAGGTTGTTTATTTCAACTTTTGGCAGCGAAGTCACTAACTTTGTCATTTATATCTCAAATCAGACACTTACACCCCACAGATGCCATAGGCAGGCGAGTCCATGACATCTGAGAGGTTACTTTAACGCAAAGTAAAATTACAGTAAGCCATGCTCCTGACTTGTGGTCCCCCTAATGTGAGATGGGGTTATCTTACACCTGGGTTATACTGAGCCCCTTGTACTGTGATCCTTCTGGTTCAGACACATGATGAATGGGAGAGCACACGGCTGTGTGACATGTGCGGCCTTCATGTTACGACGCGGCACATTCTCCTTCTGATGCTGAACTGTTATATGTAATAAATATTACTTTTTAGGTCATGATTTTGTCATCAAGAACTAATCTTGTTATATTAAGTTCTTAACCTGGTGCTTTTGTGTTTCCATATTTCACTCTCCACCTTCAAATATGTGAAACTTTTAAAATAATTTAATGTGTAGCGCTGTGCAGGGCTGTGACTACAGTGGTAGCAGGGGGCCCGGCCATGCAACCTGAAACACTAAAGAATGGAGGATGGGCACCATTATATACATATATGTGGTGTATCTTCGATGTGTACATGTGCTGCATGTGTGTATATATGTGATGTGTATATGGTGTGTTATTATTACCGGAGGGCGGGTCATTTGATAGCGGTGTATCACGTGATGCTCCTGATCGGAGGTCGCCCTGATATAGATAAGGGTCGTCTGCCCCCTGGGTGACACCACGCCCATGCTGATCCTTCTGTGTTCAGAAGAAGTGATGATTGGGTTGTCACGTGGCTGTGTGACTTGTGCACCCATTGTTACGATGCTGCACATTACCCTTCTGATTCTGCACCGGATCCCCCTATAATTGTTAATAGTAGAATCAGACTGTAACTGTCATGAATTGCAAATAAGGATTGCACCACTAATAATAGGTTGATCCAATTAGATATACTTTTAAATTGGATAATAGATGCTTACAATGATTGATAAGTTTGGTCTTGATTTCAGTCAATGTCTCATGTTAAGCTCCTATTCACAAAAGCAACTTCTGACAGACCTTCTATGCCCCCTCCACCTTTACTGTATGCAGCCCCAAAACACGCTTCTTCTAAGTAGTGTGCATAGCTGATGTATATGGCTGTCTAGTGATACATATGCAACATCCCCCACTGGGGCCTGGAGGCAGCCGGGGCCCAGAATACTGGCGTGGCTGGCGGTTGCGGCCTAGGCACGCTAGTGTCACGGTGCTTGGTATGGGGACCGGAGGGCTGTCCCACAGCCTGGCAGATCTCCAGCAGGTGGTGTGTGCAAGAAATGATATAGAGGGAGAGGCTGATGTACTGGTTCTCCCTGGGGCAGCCCTTAGAGTCTGTAGTGTGTGTCCCTGGTAGATAGATGGGGTGCCCTTGATGGTAATACAGCTGTAGCAGGGACCAGCCGGTGGCAACGTTGTGCAAAAATAACTTACAGTTCTTTATTCGAACCAACAGCAGGCAACGCGCCATACGATTCCTTACAGAGGTAGGATACTAGGAGTGCTCTTGGAGAGGCAACCACAGGAGTCTGTTCACCAGCCTGGATGCAGGGGCAGGCTGGGATGGAGCTGTGTCCAATGTAGGGAGCTTCAGCTTTATCCTGGAATGGTTCAGTGTTAGCCCTGAGGGTGGACTGACACTCTATAGAGCTGCTGAGGCCTAGGAGGCCTGTGGTCAGAGCATGAGCTCTGAGGTGGGGCTTCTCAGTCAGAAGCTAGATGCTAAGAGAGCCACTCCTCCCCTGACTAAGGGTTTAGATAATCCCTGGTCAGGTGATCTCCTCCAATCACACTCCAGTTCACAATTAAGTGCATTGAGGCATATTATTGGAGGATAACATGAAATAACATTTAACCCTTGCCTATCCAGGCAGAATCTACCGCTTCACAATTACCTAAGTGTATGTGTAGTGTCCTGCAGAGGAGCTGATCAGACTCTCTATGAGGGGAACACACATATTAGGGGCTTATTCGCAACAAATCCTCTGCCTTGCATTGGCAGGGATGTTGCATACCCCCAGGGCAATTGAAAGAGCCCCCCACGGCTCGACTATTGGACCAGATATGAAAAAAGAGAACCAACGCTGGCCAGCAGAAGATGGCCTCCGGAGGGTCCAGGTGTGTTACAGCCGGTAGGGTTGTAGATGGTATAGGTCGCGCTTGCTTAGAAGTGCTGGCTATGTGCAGTGCAGGGGACAAACCGCCCATGGTCCTGGAGACAGGCACCTGTGTTGGTGTTTTTTAACCTGCCATCTGACGGTCATACCCTTAATGTATGGCAGCTAGCCGGTCCCCTAAAGACCCGCGGTTTACAGACTACCATAACTTACGAAGCTTCGGTTTGAGGCGTAAGCCAGCGGTCAGGATTTACATACAAAGACGGTCCAACACAGTCTCGCTACAATCCTGAAAAGCCTATGAAATGGTTAAGTGCAAACTCACTGACAATAAAGGCATTGACAGTTGTGCAAACATGTTTCAAACACACATTGGCTTTAGCATCTCGATGGGTAAGTGGCTTGAACCTTTAACGTTACAAACGTTACATGAAATAGCTACTCAGGGTAGCCATAGCAAGAATGTCTCTTTTCCTGTAGAGAAAAAGGCATAGTAAAGGCAAACAGAATGAAGATTAAGTCATTAGCAACTTTTCCTTGTAGTGGATGGCTAAAAGTCTCTCAGAAGGCTTTTGAAGAAAAGTCCATCTTCTGGGCACAGCCCTTGATGTGGAGAAAAGTGCAGATGAACAAAGGGTCTCCTCTTCCATGGAGGGACAGAATCCTTTGTGGATGTCTCTGCGTCAGCAGAGGTTGGTGCTAACATGGAATATAAAAATGATGAGCAGTTCAAGGAAAGTCTCTTGACTGTATAATAAATAGGGAAAAAAGAGTCTCAGGAAAGTCTCTGGCTCTATAAGGTATATGAGCGCTCAGCCCAACTGGGAATAGCAGAAATATGTCATATTTACAGTAAATTTACAGTAACGGTTAAGGGCTACAGCCCATCAGGGATTACTCTGTATCTTCACTGGTTCCAGCAAGAACAGGATCCGGGATCAGAATGGGATCCTGTGCAGAGTCAGCAAGAATAGAAGCCGGCTGGGGACACCCGGTGGCAGTTTCAGGAACTGCAGGCTCCACAGCGTCCTCTTGACATTCAGGGGGAGGGGCGCTGTCCTCCGGAGTGTCGGCAGCTCCAGCCGGTGGCTCAACAGAGCCGGGGACCATGAAAGGGTCCAGGAACAAACAAATAGGAACCTGCGGCAGCGCCGCAGCTCCCTCCAGCTCCAACTCTTCTGGGGCCGGGTCATCACCCCACTGGTAGGTGGCAGGTTGAGGTGATGCTCTTGTTGGAGCCTCCGGATAAGGCTCATCAGCCAGGCCATCCTCTGCCACGAAGGACCCGCGGGATCCAGCAGTGCTCCCTGCAGTAGAGGCGGTGGGGGTGTTCCCCTGGACAATGCCGGGCCCGTGGATGGCAATGGGACCCATGCTCACGATGACCCTGGACGGAGCATTAACATGGGTCACAGCCTGGGGACTCACCACAGGTGAAGAGGAAGAAGTCGGAGACTCTGGCCACTCATCATCCTTGAAGAGATCCTCACAGGACTGGTAGCGGTCCTCGTCTGGATCCGGGATTCGGACGACACCAGCCGCCCAGGGTCCACAGGGTCCTTTCTGTAGGGAGAATTCAATATACTCCTCTGGCTTCAAGTTGTGAAGTCGCTCCGGCAAAGCAGGCCTCTTGACGGACCGGCGGGGAATAAAGACCTCCCGTCCGGTGTAGTCCTGGGTGGCGAAGCAGTAACCCCGCTGGCGGTCGAAGTAACGGACCATCCCGGTGGTCCGGTTCTTCTTGACCCAAGTGCCTTCTTTGGATTGACCTGCCATGAACTGCTGGGTCTCCTTTTCCCGATGTCTCTGTTCCAAGACAGCGTCTCGGAGATGCCGGGGCAGGGCCTCACTCGGCCCCGAGGTTGCGGGGGTGCCGGTGCTGCAGGCTGTCTCTCCGGGGGAGGCTCTGATCTCACAGGTGGTTGGGGAGGTGCCAGAACTGGAGCGGGAGCAGACGGAGGATCGGGAACCACAGCAGGAACCATATGATCAGCAACTGTAGTAGGCCCAGACGCTGGCTCGGCAGTCGTAATAGGCTCAGGCGCTGGTTTGGCAGGAGTTGGGGCCTCTCCACGTGGGCCCGCGGTACCAGCATGGTAGCCAGGAGAGGCAGCAGGAACCGCCCGGGTGGTGCTTGTTGCTTCGTCACTGACTGCAGATAGGTCCTCATGACGGAGGCTCAGGTCAGTCCGCGACGCAGCCGTTGCCCAGCGGAGGGCCTCCGGACCGGCTGTGCGGAGACCACGATGACAGTCTCCAAGGCTTCTAAGAATTCCGGTGCCGGGCTGGAAATATTTGCTGCACCACAGTTTCCTGAGGTAAATACTTCTGGCGCTTCTGCACCAGAGTCCGTTGCAGGGATTAACCTCCGGAGTGCTGGAGCAGAGCTCAACAGCATGTGGCAATGCAGTAACACAGTCAATGTTGAAAATAGCACAAAGTCAATTGGGCCTAAACCCGAATGGTAGCAGGTTTAGGCAGCACAGTAGTTGTTCAATAAAGGACAGTCTATAGTGCCAGAATAAGGCACAGAAGTAGAAATCCTGATCGTGACGCAACTTGCAACATCCCCCACCGAGGCCTAGCCTTTTCTTGGGGCCTGGAGGCAGCCGGGGCCCAGAATACCGGAGTGGCTGGCGGTTGCGTTCTAGGCACACTAGTGTCACGGTGCTTGTTATGGGGACCGGAGCCTGTCCCACAGCCTGGCAGGTCTCCAGCAGGAAGTGCAAGAAATGATATAGAGGGAGAGGCTGTGGTACTGATTCTCCCTGGGGCAGCCCTTAGAGTCTGTAGTGTGTGTCCCTGGTAGATGGATGGGGCGACATTGATGTTACAGCTGTAGCAGGGACCAGCTTACAGTTCTTTATTCGGACCAACAGCGACGGCAGGCAACGTGCTGAACGATTCCTTACAGAGGTAGGATACTGGGAGTGCTCTTGGAGGGAGAACCACAGGAGTCTGTTCACCAGCCTGCATGCAGGGGCAGGCTGGGATAGAGCTGTATCCAATGTAGGAAGCTGCAGCTTTATCCTGGAATAGTTCAGTGTTAGCCCTGACACTCTATAGAGCTGCTGAGGCCTAGGGTCAGAGCACGAGCTCTGAGGTGGTGCTTCTCAGTCAGAAGCTAGATGCTAAGAGAGCCACTCCTCCCCTGACTAAGGGTTTAATTAATCCCTGGTCAGGTGATCTCCTCCTCCAATCACACTCCAGTTCACAATCAAGTGCATTGAGGCATATCATTGGATGAGACTCACTATTAGGATTAGGGGAACACACATATTAGGGGCTTATTCACAACAACTCCTCTGCCTTGCATTGACAGGGATGTTGCACATACCTCTGATAAAAGGTAAGTGACCCTTCCCGGACCAAGCGGAATGGATCATTTGCAGTGCAACCGCTTTCCCTCCAGGTCTATGGGAGCGCCACGAAGAGCAGAGTTTATACACGTGTACAGCAAACTCTCCATTCAGCCGAGCTCGGAGACATATTTTCTTATATATGGGACGTAAAATGTTGGTATTTGCATCCAATATTTGTTCAGTATACAATCAGTATCTTATCCGTGTGTCATCCGTTACCAATCTGCAAAAATTAAAGAAATCTGGTCAATGATGTTATTGGCTAAAATATAAGCTTCAGGTCACTTGGTATTTCCTAGAAACAGAAAGCAAAAACGTACTATACACGGATGATACAGGCTTCACCACTGAGGGCGAATAACGAGCACCCGAGCATTTTAGTGCTCGCTCATCTCTAGCGGCTGTGTATAGACCTCTAACCCTTCAGATCTAAAGGTCAGAATGTTGTTGTATATTCTAGAAATATACCATTACATTTAAAGATGTTAATATGTACAGTAATTGGCCTAATAAACCACCACCAGTATGTTGTACCCTTGCCTATCCAGGCAGAATCTACCACTGCACAATGACCTAAGTATATGTGTAGTGTCCTGCAAAGGAGCTGATCAGACTTACTATTAGGGGAACACACATATTAGGGGCTTATTCGCAACAACTTCTCTGCCTTGCATTGGCAGGGATGTTGCAGAAGTATGAGAGTTCAGGTACCATCTTGACCAGATGAGCTCGAACTTATGGGGACACTTCCTATTAATATACACCGAACAATAGTGGGTGTCACGGTTACACCTGCTGCTGCGGTCCCCGCAACCCCTGCCCTCACTTACCTCTCCTGGCTCCGGTCTGTACTCTGGCTCCCGGCATGCTTCTTCCCTTCTCCCAGCCTTAAAGGGCCAGCCATCCTTCCGAGGTCCTGCCAGCCATCCTTCCGAGGTCCTGCCAGCCGTCCTTCCGAGGTCCTGCCAGCCATCCTTCTGGGGTCCTGCAATCCCGAGGTCCTGCCTTCCCGAAGTCCTGCCTTCCCGAAGTCCTGCCTTCCCGAGGTCATGCCTTCCCGAGGTCCTGCAGTCCCGAGGTCCTGCCTTCCCGTGGTCCTGCCTTCCCGTTGTCCTGCCTGTCCCTTGTCCCTACCTTGGCTGGCACCGTGGGCCTAGTTGCACCTGTGGAGTGACCTGGTGGCTCCCTGATGCAGTCCATCCCGCTTTGCGGCAGGCTCTGATGAAGACCAGGAGTCCACTTAGACTCCACTCCCGGGTTGCGGCTGGCATCTTTATCTCCCACGGTGGTCCAGGGAGTCCATAAGACTTTAGTCCTAAGGGACTATTCCCTGAGATTGTGACAGAGATTGAGATTAACAAGCAGGATCCATTGCCTCAGAGGAGGGGGCTCTTGGTCCTTCCAGGACATAATCACCACCTTGTGGGGATAATATAAGACGAAGCAGAAGAAAATCTTGTCATAATGACTATGGACTATTGAGGAGGCAGACCTGCGGGGACATAATGCATGTGAAGTGTGTGTTAAGAAAGTTCAGTACCTCCGACCAGAAGGCGCTAGTCCGAGGGCAAGTCCATACACAATGTAGGCAGGAGCCAGTAGCATCCTGACAACAGAAGCAGGATTCACCCAGTATCACACCCATGCGATGGCGTTTCGCAGAAGTATAATACATGTGGTGTAGAAATTTGGACTGTTTCAGGAGATCCCTGGCACTCACCACTGACTCAAAAAAAGACAGCTCAACTTCCCTCCAATCATCATCAGAGAGATCAGGAATGTCTTTTTTTCAGCGCAGGACAGACCTGTCAAAGGGTCTACAGCCCTGAAGCTGTAAAAGAGCATAGACCTGGTGAGCGGCTAAGGACGATCCAGAGTGCCCAGCAGGGACTCAAGTTTAGAGAATTCCACTGTCAGGGTGGTAAAGCCAAACTTGGAATAGCCACTGCAAATGATTCAATGGCCAGTGCAAAGAGTAGTAAGTAGGCATAGTGGGCTTCCCCTCTCTGGTACCCTGGGTCATTGGGAACATCTGAGATGTTGAGGTTTGTTCTGACCCTTGACTTAGGCCCATAAATAAGGCCACTCGATAGATTTGAAAGCCTTACAACTGTCTAAAGAAAGAATAAAGTCAGGATAAGATGAGCCATTACTGGGCATGAAACCTGTTTGATCCGGATGAATCAATGACAAGATAATTTTGTTTAATCTCATGGCCTGGATTTTTGCAAGTATTTTAATATCAAAATTTAAGAGCGAGATGGGGGGATAGGAATCAGGGTGTGTGGGATCCTTCCCCAACTTAGGGAGGCCTACAATCAGTGCCTCATACATAGAATCAGGCATGAGGCTGCATTCTTGGGTAGTGGAGAAGAGGTCTAGCAGTTGAGGGACCAGCAGTTCACCACTATCCATATACCACTGCCTCCTCGAACCTATCAAGTCCCAGTGTCCTACCCAAAGGGAGAGACTGAATAGTTCCACCTCCTCTGCCAAGACGGGCAAATCCAGAGCAGATGACTGTGCAAGTGACAGATGCCAAGGAGGAAGCCCATTTAGGAAATCATCCATCGTGGTCCCTGAGGTGGAAAATCTGGCGCTATAGAAGAAGAATAATAAACACAAAAAAAAACATCTTTTATTGACCTTGGATCAGAAGTCAAGACACCGCTACTATCTATTATGGATGGAAAGGGAAGCACATGGACGCTCAGCATGCGAGAAACTTACCATTTTTGTTCCCAAATTCAAATATTCTCAGTTGCCAGAAGGCGCTTACTTGTATATTTTTTTAGCTAATGCCAGATGCTCCCTTTGTGTATGGGCCTAAACTTGTTTATTGTCCTGACTGGGATCCTCTAGATATTTCTTTTAGTGGCTGCAGGGACCTAGATAACTCATTCTCCTGAGCAGGGGTTTTCCCACAAAAGAAAATTCTCTCATCTTAATCGCCTAGTGATGTTAACACAATAAAGACAATTTTAAACCCTTACTTTACAATGTTACTCAGTGTTATTGCTGTTTTAGCTCCTATCACTCCCTCGGTGCTCAGTGCAAAATCCAGGGTGTGGGCGGGGACTCTCTAAGCAGACACATTATGATCCATCTGGTTCTGTGTGGTGACAATGGGGTTAGATTATCAGGGTACAGGTGTATATACACTTTCATCTGGCTACTAAAATTGTACTAACACACTGACATATAGAAAGACAGATCAGAAATGATGAGATGCCTCTTACACAGAGACATGACAGACTTTTACACTGTTACACTTTTAGCTCTGCTACATCTCACATATGTGTGTCTGCCTCCCCCTTCCCCTGGATCACTTATCTCCTTGTAGTTTGTAGTTTGCAGCTTCTCTGTCTGCTCACCATGTGCTGACGGGAAGTGATCATTGTGAGCATCGTGCAGGGGGCGTGGCTATAGGCTTAGAGGAGAGAGACAGAAATCTCATCTGCATGCTGTCACATACAAATTCAAGATGATGGCCACCTGACCCTAAGTCAGAAGTTACAGGGTCATGTCTAGGGGCAACTGAAATTTGCTCCAGCGGACATCAGTCAGGTTAAAGGACGTCAGCCATTTGTTCATTCAGGCAGATGCAGGGTCTAGGCCACTAGTACAATCTATATAGTGATTAGGAACCCCGTTAAAGTTGCAAGCTATGGGGTCAGGGGGTATATTTGCTAGTTTTTAGAATAATAGATGCAGAAAGTTCGAATCAAAAGGAGGGGGGGGGCATAAACCAATGCTATAGTGAAGGCAGTGCCCCAGAGAGCACAGTGAAGTACCACATATCTGTGATCAATGGCCACCTTTAGCACCTCTATGGGAAGGGCCTTAGAAATAAGGACAGAAACCCTCCTAGAGTAAACCAAGTAGAAGGAGTGGTAACCCCTGTCCACCTGGGCACGCTTCAGTGCTAGAACTTTTTGGCTAGAGAACCTTCTGGGTCTCCTGGATGTGGGAGATTGCTTCTTAATTGAGCTCAGTATTAATGCCCGCTTAAATTTGAGTCGCGGAGGTGACTGCAAACCTCTGTAAAGCGGGTTTGCTGTTTTCTCATCATAGCGAAGAAATCTGGATAAAATTAGACCCTGCTGTTGGCATAGAGGATCTCAACCTTGGCCCTAACCACTCTGAGAATGGAGTCTCTATCCCGGAAGTGAGCAAGCAAGCAAGGAATGGACTTGGATTCCCTTCAGGAGTGCCTGGGCGAGTTGGCACATGATGAGCCCTCTCAACCGTGAAGAATGGGAAAAAAGTCTCCACAGGAAGCATGTTCTTCATCCAGTTTTCAATGAAGGAGCCTCTGCCTTTTCTGGGAGCCCTATGATTCAGATGTTGTTTCGTCGAAGACTGTTTTCAAAGTCGTCGCTCTATTATCAGATATCAGATAGAACTGAAGATCACTGATCATTGGCCTCTGATACTCTGCGCTCTGTCTCTGTAATTGTATATATATATATATATATAGAGAGAGAGAGAGAGAGAGAGAGAGAAAGAGAGAGAGAGAGAGAGGGAGAAAGAGAGAGAGAGAGAGTTTTTTTTAAGATGTTCAAGAATGAAATAGAAGTATACACGCATCTTTCTTCAAAATAAACAAGTATTTTCCGAATCCACTGCCTAAACCTCCGCTAAAATGACTCAATGACATCTTTACAAACATATTGTTTCTAAACTCTATAATTAATTTAAAACAATTTCAATACAGTAATATGAGGGATTATGTCATGAAACTGTAATTTTCCAGTCCCTCCACTACATTGCCTAGTAGCTAAGCAACGGTTTTTCTATCTTTTAAAAATCTTTTAAATATAATTTCTTCTTGGTTTTCAAGCTGTATATCTGTCATGGAACAGCTACTTGGCAGCCTGAAACAGGAGTGGGTGTAAAGTAATGTAGACCCTTGCATTCCCTGGTGAGCAATAACTACTTGTAACCACACATGTCTTTTTAGAAAATGTCCCAAACATCACACACATTACCTTCACTATAATCAGACCATTTTGCACTTCTAGTCATAAAGACAAAGAAATTCTAAGAGCGATGGGGCTGTTCAGCATGCATATACATTTAGTTGTGTGTAAGAATGAGAAATGAATGAGGGAGAAAGTATATAAAAACACAAAGAAAGAGAGGTGCAAAAAGCCATAGAAAGTCATAACACCAACTCATATCAATAATAAGAAAGAATTTGTCCATCTGTGAAAAGCTCCAGGAGACCTAGAATCAGCAGGTACGGAATGTTTACCATGCAAGTCTCCATTACTGAATGGAAAGCACATTCAAGTGCATTCAACCCCTTAACAACACATAACATAACTGTATGTCATGTTTTCGTTAAGAATGAATAGAGAGGGCTCACAGGCTGAGCCTTCTCTTAAAAGGGTTAACTGCCAAAGCAAACCCGGCATATTTTATGAGTGAGCAGATCCCCTTGGTCTTGGACTCTTGATAAATCTGGAGGTTTGCTCTGCCACGGGATTGAAATCTTTGTCAGGTCAGACCTGGTAGAGATTTTAGATGTAGTGTCTGCTAGTTTTCCATTGAAGATTATTGTAAACATGCCCCAGCCCCCCGCTTTGTCTGGTCCACCCAATTTAGAAGAAACTGGTGTGTGGGCTGAGAAACAAATCTTTACATTCCTTGTCTGTCAGAAAAATGGCAAACAAAGTGTAATACATGCCCCCCAATAATCCCACACAGCCTAGGAAACTTTAGTTGATTTCAGAAAAAGAAGATAAAGCTCCTAGAATGGCCCAGCTAATTACCTGACCTGAATCCTGTAAAATCTATGGAAGGATTAAAGCTCAAAGTTCCTAGAAAGAGCTCACAGCAGCTTTAGTATTTGAAGAGGGTTTGTGTTGAAGAATGCAATGTATGCAACTAGTTTCTCCATGCTTTGGGAAAAAGCATTAAAGGGGTTGTCTGATACTTTTGAAAATCGTGCAGGCACGATGGGGAGGTAAGTTTAAAAAAAAAAAAAGAAAGCTGTACTCACCTCCTCCTTCGCTCCCCGTGTTCTCTGCCACCATTTCGCTGGTCCATGCCCCCTTTTTTTTTTTTACAGTGGAGAAGAAAGCTGTACTCACCTCCTCCTTCGCTTCCCGTGTTCTCTGCCACCATTTCACTGGTCCATGCCTCTGTTTTTTTTTACAGTGGCACGGAAGATCCGCTGAGTTCGGCATCTGGCCAGCCATACCCACCTGTCCCTATTCCCAGCTCTATATCATGCACTGAGATATGTGGATGTGTGGGAGTGACACCACGGCCGGCCAGAAGCCGACTTCAATGGAGGGGCACGGACTAGTGAGACAGCAGCACGGGACACCAGCTCCCCAGCCTGCCTGCACAATTTTCAAATATTGAAATACTAATATTGCAGTGTGTTCAATACTTTTATCCTTTGTTATTTGTTATTACTCAAATTTATGGACATCTAAGTTTTGATATTTTTTGCCAGTTTGGATTAGATGGGTTGTTACCGTCTTGTGGGAATTTCATGTCTATATCACCATTAAAAATATAAAAATTTGGAATTGGGAAAATATAGCCATAAAAGATACATACCTGTAAACAGTGAGGCATACAGTGGGTACGGAAAGTATTTAAATTCTTTAAATTCTTCAATCTTTGCTTTATTGCACACAAATAAGCTGAAATTTTCACCCCACTCCATTGTCTGCTGCTGCGGCTGTGGCAGTTGGAAGCTGAGCCGTGATTGGTTGCTGTTCTGCCACAGGTCATTTATACGAGCTCTGAGCTTCGATTGGTTACTATAGGCAATGAGTATGAGACCCTTATGTGTGAGGTAAGCTGGATAGGGTTACAGAGATAGAAGTGCAGATTTATCAGAAGTGTCTAAGGTAAAACTGTTCTAGTTGCCAATGGAAACCAATCAGAGATCAGCTGTAATTTTAAAAACAGCTGTGCAAAAATTAAACTTGAGCTCTAAATGGTTGCCATGGGCAGCTAGAGCAATTCTGTTCTCAGACACTTCTGATAAATCTCTTGAAAGACAAAGTGACAGTCAGAGACACAGACAGTCATTGCAATGAGAGTGCCTGAGACCGACAGTCACTAGAATGAGAGTGCCCAAGAAAGACAGTCACTGGAATGAGAGTGCCCAAGAAAGACAGTCACTATAATGAGAGTGCCCAAGATAGACAGTCACTAAAATGAGAGTGCCTGAGACAGACAGTCTCTGGAATAAGAGTGCCCAAGATAGACAGTGTCAGTGACAGAGATGGTCAGTGACAGAGACAGTCAGACAGTCTGAGACAGTCTATAGATACATATAAAATAGTTTTGTTAATCCATTCTATTTTGTTACAGCTAAGAGCAGTTATCTACTATCCCGGGCAATGCTGGGAGCTACAGCTAGTTCTCAATAAAGGCCATATATATTCTGTTATGGGCTGGATCCGTGGAATTAAATTTTACTGAATTCTACTCAACAGCATAGGGATCCATGCACTGAAGGAAAAAGTCTCTAAAGATCAAGGGGTATCTGGATTCATTTTGATACCAGGTAGATCAATGCTTTGCCACAATTTTGTCTCTGAGCTCCTTGGGTGGTTCCTCATTATTCTCATGGGCCCTGACATGAACTGTGAGGTCTTATATAGACAGATGAGCACCTTTCCTAATCAAGTCCAATCAGTTTAATTAAACACAGCTGGACTCCAATGAAGGAGTGGAACCATCTCAAGGAGGATCAGAAGGAAATAGACAGAATGTGATTTAAATATCACAGCAAAGGGTCTGAATATTTATTACCATGTGATATTTCAGTTTGTTTTTTTAATAAATTAGCAAACATCTCTACAAGGAAACCAAGGTTTAATCACCAGAGACGAGAGGGCTTTTTTACTATCTGTCAATCTGTGGAATAGTTTGCCTCAAGCACTGGTCACAGTAGGGACAGAAGAGAGAATCAAGGTCTACATGCCTTTTTACACCTTAATAACATTGATGGTTATGTTATATAGAATTTTCCTGTCACGGGTGCTCTCGCGATCCCTGTCTCAGATCGTGGACGCACCCGTGTTCCTCCGTATGCCCCCGCTCCGGGCCATCCCGCGGACTCAACTGTCCCAGCTCCGGTCCCCCTTAGGACGCATGCGGCGACTGTAGAAAATTTAAAGGGCCGGCGCACCGCTGATTGAACATTCTCCTTATAATCCGGCACCTCCCTTCCTGCCTTGCCCGATCTTTGTGTGCCTATGCCATTGTGAAAGCTCCCCTGCAATATTCCTGCTTTCCTGTTTGTTCCTGCGTTCCTGTGTGTTCCCGCGTATCCTGCGTTCCTGCTCCCCTGTGTTCCCGTTCCCATCTGCCTGGACCGCCCATTGCTGACTCCGGATTGGACTTTGGACCTTGGATCTTGCATCTTTTCCGCCTGCCCTGACCCTTTGCCTTGGCCTGACTATGAGACGGTCTCCTACTAAGGTACCTCGACCTCAGCTGCCACCGTGGGCTAGTCACATCTGTTTTCAGCCCCGATACCCCCTGAGGACGCCATGCTAATGGCGAAACATGTCGGGGGGCTGTCTGAGCCTTTCTACTTTTAATTTATGGCGTTCTAGTGTGAGAACCACTTAGGATCTAGGGTCGTTCTGCAGAGACTACTAGTCCATAATAATCTGACTACAATAATCAGTGCGAGAATGTGATGTGTGGATGATGTGACTTAGTTTAAAATCAAAGTACGCTACTGAATGTGGCGGGTGAACATATTAAAGATCTCTAGAGGCGAATAGCTACATCTCACGGAGGTGAACACTACATATACGGCTGCAGAAAGACCCATGCGGGTCTCTATTTAGGAACACAGATGTTCCCACAAGCCGCTTAATGTGCACTTTCCTATAGTGTACAGGCTGAGCAGTACCTCGTTGTTTGCTTTTTGATGTGCTAACACCTCAGTGTAAAACCTTTATTAGCGAGTCACACCGTCCCACCAGCTCGCTGTACTTATATGCTGAATTAATTCAGACCATATCTCCACACTCGCCATAGCTTTTTTAATTTGTCTGTTCATGTTAAGGCTCACACATGTTATAGATTCATGATATGTTTTTTTTTTAATTAATACTGAATTAAAAGTTAAATTTTATATGGTCAAAAGGACCTTTTGTGTTGCCTCCTAAGCAACAATTGTAAATACATTTATAAAGATTATAGGTCCGACCGCAAAGTGGTTTTAGGACTATCTAATTGTAATTCTGATTCTAGTCACATCTGTGGAACGACTTGTTGGTACCCTGCCGCAGTAGACCAGGTGCCACTTAGACTCCAGTCCCAGGTGAGACAGATCACCTTTATTAGGAGAACTCAACATCCTGTAAGGTCACACCCCATACCACACAGAAAGGTGGGTACCAGAACAATCCATTAACCCCTACTTGATCAGACCTCAAATAATGAAAGAAGCAGTCACTTTGGGACATCCTAATATAGTGGCGAATATATTAAAAAATTTGTCACATACAAGCTACATACCATAAATGGCATATAGATAGAATTATGGTGTAATTATTAAAGAGAAGGCTATATATCCTGTATCTGATGTCAGAACAGCAAAGATTTAATTTAGAGAAATATTAATCATTACATCATATAGTAGCTAGATTAATTAAAAAGGGAAAAATCACTGGATCCAAATTCTCCAGAATCAATTCAACAAAGGTCTTGCAGAGGTTAAAAGTGTATGCCAAAAACCCATTCGGTTTATGCGTACCTAACTGAAAGATCCGTTCCAACTCCCGCTTTTTCGGTCACCACCACATTTCAAAGGAGGAATACAATTGATAATCCTAATTCTTAATTTTCCCTCTGTATGTTAATACAGGAGGTTGTCAAAAACCAGACAGTTGTAATTAAACAGGCCAATCATTTTTTTTTCAACAGACTTTAGCATAAAGTATAGACAGCACTGGTCTTGTATTTATGATAACAAACCTATGGTGATACATAGGCAAATATCTTTTAAGGGAAATCTATTGCCTACAGGTGCAGATTAAAACGCAATTGTCCACTGGGGCAGCTGCTCTCCAGATACATTGGCACACTGGAGCAGTAATAAATTCCCCCCACAAAAGCAAAGCCACAGCAATAAAGTTCAATAAATCTCAAGCCAAATTATAATATTATAATTATTACAGGTTTTTTTTTTTTTTTTTTTAATTAATAATTCAAAACATCATAACAATGAATACATAGACCATCCTCTATTTAAATACAGAGCTTTATACAAATCTATTATGTACATATTATAAGGATTTCTATTATATTGATCCGGGGGTGTGGCTGTCGGACAACCCGATGGATTCGGAAAAAAAGCAGCGGAATTTAAAAAAGAATTTGTGTCGCAAGATCAGCACTTACATGCACCGGGAAGAAGAAAGTGAACTCCGGCGGATCTCGGTGCAGCAGCGACACCTAGTGGATTTCGGGCGCACGGACCTTAGTGAATCCCGGCAGACCCAAATCCTTGTTGGAGAACGTGCGCTGGATCGCGACTGGACCGGGTAAGTAAATGTCATTCCACTCCTTTTTTAATAGATCCGGTAGATCCTTTTTCCATTTTTCATAACAATATGGTGCATTACCATCTAATATTTCACAATCCAAAACTTTACATAGTTTTAAAACCAATCCTTTAGAACTTTTCTGGGACCTAATTACATTCAAGATAGGATGTCGTGCTTCCTTAAAACCTACCCTTGTTAAAGACGCATTGAAGGCAAACCTGAGCTGAGCATATCGTAACCAATCCCTATCATCCAACTCAAATTCCTGAGATAATTCTGCTTGTGTTTTGTTTTAAATCTATTCCCATGTACTATTTGATGTACATATTTCACCCCTTTTCACAACCCATCAAACTGAGCTAAAGTCCAGTCCCCATTACCCCACGGTGGAGTTTCATTTATAAAACTATCCCATCCTAGATATAATTTCATTTTTTCCCATACCCATTGCATCAACGTGAACAGTGGATAGTGTTCCTTAAATTGTTCGTTAACCATAACTCTTGACTCCAATGCACTCCATATATTATATCCCTCCAAGAATTCTTAGTTCCCCCCAAGTGCATACCTAATATCGCAATCCATAATATTTTGTAATTGTGTTGATATAAAGTTATATAACTTCTTAAGACTTATCTGTGCCTTTTTACCCCCCAAACCAAGTCCCTCATTAAATTCTCTAATAACCTAAACCCTTTTTTCATTATCACTATTGGACTGTTCTGAAAAACAAACAAGACCTGAGGCAATATTACCATCTTACAAATAACTAACCTTGCTGCCATCAGTAGATTCATTTTCTTCCATATTCCTATTTTTGTCTAATTTTAGTCAGCATGGGCTTCACATTCAATTTGACATAATCCCTCGGATTCTTACTGATCACAATACCGAGATACTTCAGTTCGGAGACTTCATTCAGCTGCCCAATATTTGGGATTTCCTCAGCAGTGGCATCCAGCAAGAGATATGAGGACTTACTCCAATAAATATGAATACCGGACACAGTACCATGCTCACCTATAAGATCAATTACAGACTGAAGCATAGAATCCAAGTGGTCTAAAAACAGTAGCATATCATCCGTATATAGATTCAATCTATCCTCATTCGGGCCTCTAACAAACCCTCTTAACATTCTATTGTCACTTAATCTACATGCCAGGGGCTCCAATGCCACCACAAACAACAAGGGGGACAGAGGGCACCCTTGCCTTGTTGCCCTATGTAGACTCAGTGGCGCCGAAGCCCTACCGACCAAATATAGTCCCATTCGACACGGTCAAAAGCTTTGACCGCGTCCAATGAGACCAACATTCTCTTACCCTTTATTACTGTTATTCATATCAATACCGAATAAAGTTTACCTAAAATATTTTCTATCTTGCAGCTTCTTTTGAAGTATCTCCACCTGCTAGTTCTGAGGAATGTCAGCTGGGAAAGGGTGATACTTATCATACGATTTTGGTGATTGCAATTGGGTTTTTTGCAATTTTGAATGTCAAAAAATCGCAAAGGCCTTTTCCCGCCACTCAGAAATAGTGACTTAAGCATAAAACCACTGCTAGGGAAATGCCATATAAAGCCAGATTTATGTCTCACAATTTATTTTAAAAAAGCCTAAAAACCTAAAAAATTGCATAGTCACTCTGTTGCTGTGAATTTTTTTACTCTTTTATTACCACATTAATAAATCTGACAGAGCTATAGAGCTCCAAAGGCAGTCATAGAACTATCACAAGAAGCCGAATGAAAAATAACCCCCACATAGTCTGTTAGCTGTTACATTGCCTCACACTAGAGAGTGCTGAAGCTTTGCAAAGTTATTTCCTTTGGTGGCATCAATTAGAGAATTACTTAGAAGACAAATTATAACACATTCAAAAAGTGAGAAAAAAAGACCTGAAAAGTGGATTACACAGTGGGAAATGTTTGTGATACCATACACATGAAACCATCCATCTTTTAGGAGTATGACTTACGGAAATTCAGTTTGTGTTAGTTTGTTGAATGGTGACCATATAATCAGGGCCGTATCTACCAAGAGGCTGGGTGATGACCCCTTTAGGGGGGTGGCAGATTGCCGGTAGTAGGGACTTGCCAAATGCTGGCAAGTCCATGCTACCAGAAGAATCAATTATGTTGGCACTTTTGAGACGCCAATGTACTTCACAGGCAGAGTGGTGCAGCACAGACCTGCCTGTGTGCAGCACTTTGCAGAACACATGCCAGTGCACATGAGGACGTCATCACGTGCGGCGGCCTGTGTCCCTTCACAGAAAATGTGGCATACGGAAGGAGAAGAGAAACAGACGAAGACGAGACGAGAATGCTGGGTTTGAAGCCTAAGGATAAGTATTAGGTTTATTATTATTTTTTTGGGTGTGATGGCTTTTTATACTACCTACAGGGTGGCTTTATATACTGCCTACAGCGGGCTGTGTATTCTAGTAATGAATGGGCTGTATATACTATCTATGGGCTGCTGTACATACTATCTATCTACCAGGGGGGCTGTATATACTACCCATATATGGGTGACTGTATAAAATCAAATTAATAGGGGATCTGTATGTAGGGGCTGGATTTTAATTTAATTTAATTTGTGGGGACCGTTGTAGATAAATTAGGGGACTGTATATAGATAGGAACAGGGGTGTATATATAAATTAGAAGGGTGCTGTATGTAAATTGCTAACAGGGTTGTTGACACGTATTACAAACATATCAGGAAAACACAGAAGTAGCAATATATGTTATGTAAGTGGTAAAATGAGTTTTGCATTGTTAATAATTACTAGTTCAGGGGGTCTGGTATAAACTGTGGGTTCTATACATACTATAACTTAAAGGGGGGACTAAATAAAGGATGCATAGGTGGATCCAAAAGATGTGGAGTGTAATTTCCTCAATGGATACCAGATAAAAAATAGGGACTTCTTCTGGCGCAGTCCAAGGAATCACGGCTATACATAAAGCTCAATCGTGACTCAATTTAATATTATAAACAGGATAAAATATATACAGATAATCGGATGAATAAAAATGACAACGCGTTTCGCGCCACAACCAGGCACTTCGTCAGGTCTATGTGCACAGTAATAAGCATTTGTTTTGGTTTTATAATACATACCAGGAAGTGAGGTCATTGTTATTTTCCCAGCAACTTGATTGTTTAGATGAACATACACTTGTATGTTTTTTTTTTGTTTTTTGTTTTTATTTTCTTCTAAGCAACTTGATTGTTTAGACGAACATACACTTGTAAACATATAAAGGCATACATTACACTTTTATTCAGTACAATTCATCATACTTGGATATACAGCGTATTATATAGAAAAGACATATTTTGACAGATTAGATTTCTTATTCTTGCCTGACTTAATCGTGGACCGCTACTGGGACGCATTTTGGCACGTTGTGACGCGGTTGTGGGCGGAAATGATGGTGCGCTGCACTGTTGGAGCGGATGGAGTTCAGTGCCACGCATCAACTACGGTGGTCAAAAAAGGAGAAAATAAGGAAGATCCCGGCACTCGCCAACTTGATGCAAATAGGCTTTATTGTAAGTTCAACTTACAACATGCTGGGCAGGGACACAAAAGAAATGGGAACGCGTTTTCGGCTACCGGAATCCTCCGTAGTGTGACGTCGTGGCCTCAGGTATTTTCCTCATTCTGGTTGCGCTTCTGAAAGAGAGATAAAAACTGGGTAAAACAACAAATATGAACAAAACTAACATAAGGTAAAGAGATCTAGGATAAGCTACAAATTGTGATCATGAGAAAAGACTTAGGTCATAATCGCAATTTAACCCTCGCGGTTCCAAGGTCCCCAGAGTGTGTATCCAGTACGCTTCACGGCGACGGAGAAGATTTTTAATGTTTCCTCCTCTTCGGGGGGTTTCAATCTGTTCTATCACTTGAAATTTAAGCTGGGATATGGAGTGTTTCCTATCATGGAAGTGAGATAATTTTGAAGCCAGCCGATAAAGGCGGGGCCATTGTCATTATGGACAGGGGAGCCTATAACAGTGAAATAAAACGTCAACTGTCTGACCAGGTGACTTATGAGAAACTATCGTCCAACCCTACCGCTCGGATTAATACCAAACTTCTCTCTTTGGTCAACACGGCCGAACAAAAGGGGCTGATTGACAACAGTATGGCTAGGTTTCTAATCAATCACGACCCTGTCATACCTGTTTTATACATTTTACCAAAGGTCCATAAGACCTTGGTCAACCCTCCGGGGAGACCAATAGTGGCCTCTACCAACTCTCTCCTGACACCTCCCTCCAAAGTGTTAGAAAGAATATTAACACCTTATGTGAAAAGGACCGCCTCGTTTTTGCTGGATACGGCATCTTTCCTTGATGCGATTAAGAACCTAGATGATGTCGCACCCACTGACCTACTAGTTACAGTTGATGTGGTCAGCTTGTACACATCAATTGAACATAGGTTAGGTATCCAAGCGGTTGACAAAATACTTAGCTGTGATCCCTCCATGTCCTTGGAAGTTAAATCATTCCTTCTGGAACTACTTGAGGTTGCCCTGTCTGAAAACTATTTCCTCGTAGAGGATAATTACTACCTGTAAAAGAGAGGGACAGCGATGGGGTCCAATGTGGCCCCGCCCTACGCAAACTGTTACATGGTGGCCTTTGAAGAGGAACATGTGTATACTCACCCCTTCTTTCCTAATTATGTCAAAGTATGGCGTCGTTTTATCGACGATGTGTTTTGCGTGTGGGCGGGGCCACAGGGGACCCTAGAAGTCTTTCTGGAACATCTAAACTCTGTACGCAGTGAGTTGCAGTTTACCATGTCCAGCAATACCGATAGAATCAGTTTTTTGGATACAGTGGTCTATAAAAGAATGGACGGAACGTTGGGCACAGACCTCTATAGGAAAACTACGGACAGGAATAGTGTTTTACACTATTGTAGCAATCATCCCTATGCTACTAAGAAATCTGTGCCCAAATCTCAGTTCCAAAGGGTCTGCAGAGTCGTATCAGATGAAAATACAAGGAATGATAGGCTGTATGAGGTGGAATCTAGGTTTCGTGATAGGGGTTACCCCGAACATCTGTTAAAGGAGGCCAGAGCTTCAGCAGTTATAGGTACCACTAGACCTAGGGTACAAGCACAAAAAAGGATTACTTTTAGTCACCAATATCATCCCCTCAATAGCAAAATTGACACTATAGTCAGGAAACACTGGCGTATACTCCGTACATCATACCCCGATGTTGAGGAGTTTCAGAATTCACCCTTAATTTGCAACAAAAAAGCTCCAAACTTACGTAACAAACTGATACGAGCTGATACAGGTGGTACACAGAAACTGCCCAAACAAATGTTCTTAGCGACACAGAAGAAAGGCACATTTCCATGCCTTAATTGCTCCGGGTGTACTAATATACTCAGTGGAGATACATTATATCATCCCCACACTGGACAGCCCTTTAAGATACAGGGATTTTATACGTGCAATTCACAAAATGTGATTTATTCTATCAAGTGCCCCTGTGGGTATCTATACATAGGAGAAACAATACAACCTGTCAAAACCCGCATCAATAAACACAAATCGACCATCAGATGCAACAATAGGCTATTACCCATCCCTTACCACTTCCATGATAGGAAACACTCCATATCCCAGCTTAAATTTCAAGTTATAGAACAGATTGAAACCCCCCGAAGAGGAGGAAATATTAAAAATCTTCTCCGTCGCCGTGAGGCGTACTGGATACACACTCTGGGGACCTTGGAACCGCGAGGGTTAAATCGCGATTATGACCTAAGTCTTTTCTCATGATCACAATTTGTAGCTTATCCTAGATCTCTTTACCTAATGTTAGTTTTGTTCATATTTGTTGTTTTACTCTGTTTTTATCTCTCTTTCAGAAGCGCAACCAGAATGAGGAAAATACCTGAGGCCACGACGTCACACCACGGAGGATTCCGGTAGGATGTGACGTCAGTGGGCAGGACTTAGTCTGTTACTTTGTATTTAAGTTTGTTATGTCCAGTGATATAATGTGGTTGATAAAGGCTCGTTGTCGAGCCGAAAACGCGTTCCCATTTCTTTTGTGTCCCTGCCCAGCATGTTGTAAGTTGAACTTACAATAAAACCTATTTGCATCCAGTTGACGAGCGCCGGGATCTTCCATATTATCTATTTAGGCGGAGGCCTTACCCGGAGCACCGTCTCTATACGGAGTGCCGTCCACCTACTATTTTGTTCCAAAAAAGGAGAAAAGACTGTCGTGTGTGAATGAAACTTGGATGAACTGGCTTCAGCTTACACCACTGCTTCTGATGCTTTGTTCAAGCCCTCGGGACTCAGGGTACGTAGTTTGTACATTCAATATACCTCCCTACGACATAGGGCTTGGTATCGATTGGTGACATTTGTATTTATCTGATCTATGGGGCTGATTAGTATTTGTTTTTCATTTTTTTGGTGTTTGAAGGCGAAATCTTTCGAAAGGCCATGTTTTAAAAAGCCCTTCTTGATATTCCCCCTGTGGCCAGTAATATGGTCATGTAATTGTTGTGTAGTTCTGCCGACGTACTGTAGGCCACACAAACATTCGATTAGATATATAACATAGCTGGATCGGCAAGTCATTGTAGTCTTAATTGGGAATGATTCTTGTGTGATATTTGATTTTATATGAGTGGCGTTATTGTTAATACTGGGACAGCAGAGACACAATTTATGGCCACATCTCCTGATCCTAGGGATCGTGTTCGTTGTCAGGGATTTGTTGATTTTATGCTGGTGCTGTTTTATCTGACTGGGGGCCAATACATTTTTAAGTGAGGCCGCTCTCCTATATATTGGTTTCTTTGGGATATGGGCTTTTAATAGTTGTTCTTTTTCCAGTAGGTGCCAATGTTTCTTTAGAATATTGTCGATCTCCTTTGATCTGTCATTATACCTATTCAGGGAATATTCTTCGTTCTTTTTCTTTGCGTTTTTCGACAGACATTCTTGTTGTGAAAGGTTTACAGTTTTTTGATACGCTTGTTTTAAAATATGGGATGGAAAACCCTTTTCTAAAAAGCGTTTTTTGAGGATCAATGCTTGTTCTTTAAAGACGGATTGTTCAGTGCAATTTTTCCTATCCCTCTTGTACTGGCTATAGGGTATGTTGTCCTTCCATTTTTTTAAATGTGAGCTACCATAATTGAGGTAGCTATTGGTGTCTACCTTTTTAGAAAATGTTGATGTGGAGATGGAACCGTTATTAGAACATATATTCAGATCTAAAAATGTAATGGATGTTGTTTTGTGTTTTTAGGTAAAAGAAATCCCTCAGTCGTTATTGTTTAGATATTTCGAAAAAGATTCAGCTTCCGTTTGTGTACCTGTCCATATCAGGAACAGGTCATCTATGTATCGCCTGTAGAAATGGATTAAATGGCTAAATTGATGTTGTGATTGTATATATTGGGCTTCAAAAACGCCCATGAATAAATTGGCATAGGCAGGTGCCAACCGTGTGCCACATTTCTGATGGTATGTTGTTGACCCGTAGGTAAAGTAATTGTTCTCCAATACTATTTCTAAAAATTTTACCAGTAGACCTCTGAAATTCTCTGTCAATGTGGGGTCTTTGTGTAGATATTTTTGATGCATTCTACACCTCTTTTGTGTTCTATATTAGAATAGAGAGCACTGACATCGAGGGTCAGGAAGGAATATGAAGTGAGTTGCTTAGCTCACTTATTAGTTGATCTGAGTCTTTGAGAAAACTCGATAGTTTCGTAACATATGGTTGTAAGTATAGGTCCACATAGTGGGAAGTGTTGCTTGTAATGCCTGGTATAATCGGGCTACCGGGTGGTTTCTTCTCATCCTTATGGATTCTCGTAAGGAAATAAAAATATTTTGTGTTGGGGAATGGAATAAAAAGGAATCTGGATTCTTCTTTGGAAATGATTTTTTGTTCAACCGCTGCATCCAATATTACTTATATATATATCCAATATCCAATGTACTTTTTTATGATGGGTATGGGATCTATTTTGGTTTTGGTGTAATAATGTGTATCTGATTCGTAATGTATTCGTAATCGTATTCGTAATGACTCTTGTTTGTAGTATGAATATGGTAACATAACAAGTCCCCCCCCTTATCTGCTGGCCGGAGGACTATATCTATGTTGTCCACTAGATTCTTGAAGGCTCTAGTTTCCCCTTACTGAGGTTACGTTTGCTTCCTGTGTTCTTCGTAGTCTCCTTTCCCTTTGTTTGGGCCAGGGATCTAAAATCCTCTTGTACTAGGTCATTAAACATTTTAATGTAATGACCTTGGTTATGTAGGGGATAGAATTTCGACTTGTTGTGTATGAGGACCGGACGTTCGTTGTGATTTCTTGAGCTATTGCCGGATGCATTACTGGACCCATCATTTCTTATTTCCAATTTCTCTTTCAATGCGAAGTGTCGTTTGATTGTGAGTTTTCTAACAAATAAGTTAATGTCTAGGAAAAGCTCAAAGTCATCTGGCAATCTGTTAGGACAGAAAGACAATCCTTTTGATAGTAGTGATATCTCATCGGATGTTAGCTCATAGTCGGTCAGATTGAAGATTTTTACTGTATTATTTTGTTTGGGGGTTTAAGCCCTGACGGTGGTATCAGCGGGCTTCTTTTTCTTGTGGCCTCCTCGTGTTCCACGTTTTGTTTTTTTCTTTTTCGTTGTGGGTGGATGGGTTGAAAAAAAGTATCAATCTTTTTGGTTTGTATTGGTTGCGGAGGTGTCAGCTCTATGTGGACATGTGTACTGATAATGGGACTTGTGGGGGAATTGATGATGGTGTTCTCAACCTCAGAGTATATTGTGCTAGTTCCCTTGTTGTTCTCATTGGATTGCGAGCATGGGTGTATGCTGATATTCTCAATGTCGTTTATGGCATAAGGTTTTTGTTTCGCAATGGGCGAGGGCCTCCTACCGATTAGTTGACCTATGGTTTTCAGATTACTCCTGATTTTACTGGGGGTGTCGGCAGGGGATTTTGGATCGGATAGGTTTCCGACATTTTCTTTTAATTAACGGACAGTGTCTGTAAAAAGCTGGTCACGTGCTTTTTTTGTAATGGGGGTGTCTTTGCCTATTGGAATGGTTGGGGAAGTTATACTTGTATATTGTGATCATTTGGAGATTTTTCCTTTGTTTTATGGGTGGAGACATTGGTAGTACCCTTTTCCATTGTGCGGACCTCGTAGCGGTTTGTGTGTACAAAGGAATAATAAATAAAGGATGTTTTATGTAGGGAATAGTGTTTTCAGTCGTGTTGTGAGGCTTATGTATATTTAAGAACACATATACTGACGGATACATACTGTAGATGACTGTTTTATTTTTAGGGTCGCAGTGTGTTGTGCTGATGGAGCTGAAGACATTTGACAGTGATAAGTAAAGGCCAGGAGAAGTTTTAATGAAGTTCTCTTACTGAAAGAACAAATCATCAACTATAAGGTACTTCTATGTTGCTATAAATGTCATCAGCACATTTTAATTGGTTATAGAGTGTAGGTTGTAGATGCTTTTTAAAGGTTTTCCCTGCAATTTTAGTCAAAAATAAATAGGGGTTGCCCATTTTCAACAAATAATTGATATGATTTGTGTAAAGAAAAGTTATACAATTTTCCAATATATTTCTGTACCAATGTTTCATGGTTTTCTATAAAACTTCTATAGAAAGCTTCTATGTTTACTTCCAGTAAGAAAAAAATCTGTCCCTGGTCATGTGATTTACACGCGGGTGCACAAGACCTTAGTATCACATGGCTCTGATTATTCTCTGTGTTACGAACAAGTTCGGCACCTGTGTGGCATCACATGACCATGGACAGATTTCTACCCACTAGAAGATCTAGAAAACCATGAGGAATTGATACAGAAAGTATATTGTGAAATCGTATTACGTTTTCATTACACAAACAATATCAGTTATTTGCTAAAGTGGGCAACCTCTTTAAGTTTACCAAAGATGCAGGAATGTTTTTTACAGTTTACTCATCAGTTTATTTATGAACAACCATTCTTCCCAATGGATGCAAGGTTGCTGTACATAGCATCATGAAAACATAGACAAACATATTCCATCTTCTCATAACATAAAACCTCCAAGCTTATCATTGGCACTCCAGTGTATTTTCGGTGCCCGGTGAAGGAATTTCTGAAAAGAATAATATACAATCACTGGCCACTTTATTAGGTACACCTGTCCAACTGCTCGTTAACACTTAATTTCTAATCAGCCAATCACATGGCGGCAACTCAGTGCATTTAGGCATGTAGACATGGTCAAGACAATCTCCTGCAGTTCAAACCAAGCATCAGTATGGGGAAGAAAGGTGATTTGAGTGCCTTTGAACGTGGCATGGTTGTTGGTGCCAGAAGGGCTGGTCTGAGTATTTCAGAAACTGCTGATCTACTGGGATTTTCACGCACAACCATCTCTAGGGTTTACAGAGAATGGTCCGAAAAAGAAAAACATCCAGTGAGCGGCAGTTCTGTGGGCGGAAATGCCTTGTTGATGCCAGAGGTCAGAGGAGAATGGGCAGACTGGTTCGAGCTGATAGAAAGGCAACAGTGACTCAAATCGCCACCCGTTACAACCAAGGTAGGCAGAAGAGCATCTCTGAACGCACAGTACGTCCAACTTTGAGGCAGATGGGCTACAGCAGCAGAAGACCACACCGGGTGCCACTCCTTTCAGCTAAGAACAGGAAACTGAGGCTACAATTTGCACAAGCTCATCGAAATTGGACAGTAGAAGATTGGAAAAACGTTGCCTGGTCTGATGAGTCTCGATTTCTGCTGCGACATTCGGATGGTAGGGTCAGAATTTGGCGTCAACAACATGAAAGCATGGATCCATCCTGCCTTGTATCAACGGTTCAGGCTGGTGGTGGTGGTGTCATGGTGTGGGGAATATTTTCTTGGCACTCTTTGGGCCCCTTGGTACCAATTGAGCATCGTTGCAACGCCACAGCCTACCTGAGTATTGTTGCTGACCATGTCCATCTTTTTATGACCACAATGTACCCAACATCTGATGGCTACTTTCAGCAGGATAATGCACCATGTCATAAAGCTGGAATCATCTCAGACTGGTTTCTTGAACATGACAATGAGGTCACTGGACACAAATGGCCTCCACAGTCACCAGATCTCAATCCAATAGAGCATCTTTGGGATGTGGTGGAACGGGAGATTCGCATCATGGATGTGCAGCCGACAAATCTGCGGCAACTGTGTGATGCCATCATGTCAATATGGACCAAAATCTCTGAGGAATGCTTCCAGCACCTTGTTGAATCTATGCCACGAAGAATTGAGGCAGTTCTGAAGGCAAAAGGGGGTCCAACCCGTTACTAGCATGGTGTACCTAATAAAGTGGCCGGTGAGTGTATATGAAAATGATATTTACTGTAGGTGTTCAGTAGTCACATAAGAGGCTGTGGGAGGCAGTAAAGTCTCATCCAGAGCTTGATCATAGACAGAATAACATTTATAAAATTGAATAAATGCAAGAATGAATAAAATTGTAACAAAGAAAACAATTTTGCTATTTGAAGACAACAGAGCATTTCAGTTCTTTATATTTATTGATGCCTGTAGTTCCTTTAAATAACTAATTATTCTATTTTCCCACCAAAAACTTGGGTATTTATTGCAAGTCCAATTCTTTTTAACTGTTGATGGAACCATTAGTTTGCAATCATATTCATAACAATGCATTGTACCTATGAAGGCTATGGTGCTGCATTCACAATCCCTGTGACTATTCTTACAAGGTTGGCTCGATGAAATTACAGAAGAAGTATGACTCAGACTAAACTTGATGATAATGTTCAAATTACAATATATTGTACAATTAGAGACCTGCTGGTATATGTTATTAGCTCAGCTGAGGGCCTGCATTCATGTTTGAGATGACATTCGAATAAAAACTATCTTTTATTTTAATCTGCCTGAAAAAATAAGGGAAAAATACTAATGGCAAAGACTTGTTCTTTGCCTGAAATGAATCATAGTTGCTATGGAGATGCTTTGATTTATAGCAAAATCATTTCTGCATGGCTGAAAATGAACTGTTTTTCTGTCAAAGCATGAAGACGAACATTAAAGATTATTGTAAAAACACAAGGTTTTGAAAATGTTAATCTCTTCATGCAGTTATGTGGGAGGAATCCACAGCTTTAAAATTCAGACAGGCTGAATAGAAAAATTCATGTCCCTTACTCGATGCCAACCTTTTTTTTCACCCAGGGAGGTTTTTCTGAGTAATGTAATTGGCATGTCCTGTCACCGGGAACAGCATTAGGGGAAACAATATGATACATGCCTTTGCTTTCTGAGCTTAGGTACCAACGTTTCACCATATTAAAAACAAGTACACAATACTATAATACAACACCCCATTGACTACACTGACCAAGAAAAAAAAGACTTTATAGTCTTTGTAGATGTTTATCAGGTTTATCCACTGTAACAAGTAATGGAATATTAATAGGATATGGCAAAACAACTGCTACATGATCCCCACTATTTATCTACAAAGGGCGGCTGTGTATAGACCTCTATCCCTTTAGATCTAAAGGTCAGAATGTTGTTGTATATCCTAGATATATACCATTACATTTAAATATGTACAGTAATTTAATATGTACAGTAATTGGCCTAATAAACCACCACCAGTATGTTGTCAAGCAGATTAATATCATCTAGATCATGGGCCAGTTTGGAGGCATCATCCAGAAAACCAAGTTGGAAGTGAAATGTAAATTGGATTAATAAAGTCACGGAGCGTTTAGCTCTAAATGTGCCAGCATATGATGTTCCCCTCCAGCCCCTCAACCATATCAGATACATAAGTAGGCTCCGGCCTCAATCTTTAACCTCCACTGCCCAGAGCACTGAGCACAGCACTTGTAACAGGAGAAATAATCCTACTGGGAATTGCGATTATTTATGGAATTGTACACCAGAAAGCTGGCACAGCAGCCCTGATACATCTCCCACATTTAGGTAGCACAAGTAAAATATTTGTTATTTTTTGAATTCCACACTTGTACATGGGCTTATATTTGCACCATTATCAACTACAATTTGTACCACAAAAACAGGCCCTATACAGCTACATTTTCTGATGATGTGGCTTATTTTACTAAAATGTAGAACTACATTGGAATTCCAAACATTTCCATCAGATAAGACACAGTATCTTCCCTGAAGGTATCTGCTTTATCACTAGTGAAGTTCAAGTCCCAGGTAGGATACATAAAGTTGCTTGGTTTATAAAAGACATTTAGAAATAGTCTAAATCAGAAAAAAATCAGGAAAATCTGATTTTTATTAGGAGGTGGCTTCAAAGGTACTAGCTCCAGCGGACACAGCAGGTCCAAGCATTAGAGAATCCACTCTTTTCAATAAAGCTGTGTGAAGCATGATCTTTTCTGTGGTGCTATATGGATCCCATAACTTATTTGACATATTTATTTTAGCAAATAACTTTTTCATCAAGTGTAAATTCGATCATCTTTAAACAATTTATTCTGATAAATTGACAATGAGGTGTTACTATTCCTGGTATATATGGTGTGTCCTTAAACACTACAGTATTTTGGAAAGGTGGGTTTTAGCAAATTATATTTTAATTTGTAAGAAATTGTAATATTATACTGGATTTGATCATCACAAATGCTCAAATCTGCATTGTAGCTTGAAGCAAATGTGAACAAAGTCTTTGCTATTTCTCATAGCAATACAGTGGGGAAAATAAGTATTTGATACATTGACGATTCTTTAATGGAGTGTCTGTAATGTTTATTGTAGCATATTGTATAATAAAAAAAATAGAACTTACTAAAATAAATTTGTAGCCAGTCATATTGGATATGTATCTCTCTGTATTTGTCAGCATTACAGACACCAAACTCCTTTATTTTGTGCATTGTTGAGTGGTTTGGCCTTGTACTCATATGAAAGACATGGCTATTTTATGCAATTCTTGTATGAAGTATGCCTGGGTCCTGCTAATTCTGCAAGTTTGAATCTGGTGGCGGAGCTGGACATCTTCCTGAATTCCAAGGACACCATCATGTGTTTTTCATCCAATGCGCCAGCCCTAAAGTAGAGATGAGCAGACGAAATGAAGTGCGGACTGGAACCTGAACTTGAAATCTAAAACCTGAATCCTCCAGTAAACCTGTTAATTGCCACCAGCAGAACCCGCAATGACCATGATGTCATTGGGAAGCGGCGCTCCTCCCCACAATGGTGGTGTGCTTTCTTCACATTGATTTAAATGTCTCGGACAGCTCTGCCAGAGGCATTTAAAGGGATAACATTACAATTGGTGCCAGCACCCTTTGCAGGTATTATTGGCAGGGTGGTTGAGCCAAATCCACACCCTGCGGTTCTGGTCAGCTAAACATTGATATGGAATTGATATGGAATTGTGGAATATTTATTCCTTACATAATTTTAAGACTGTACAGCTGTTACTGCTTTAGCAAATGTTAAAATTGACAATTGAATCTGTTGAATAACTGATGGTGTTCTGAAGTTAAAGGGAATCTACCAGCAGGATCAAGGTTTGTAAACCAAGCACACTTACATGCTTGTGTGTGCTCCCTCTGGCAGAATCTTCTCTTCTTCTAGCTAGGATTTTAAAGCTATGCAAATGAGGCTGAGGGGCTCCAGGCTCCACAGATGTAATTTAGCAGCAATTTAGAGGCAATGTTTTTCTTTTCCTATCCTGGTGGCCTTAATTGGAGCTGGGGTGAGCAAAGAGATGCTTAGAGTAGAGGTTAGGATTTTGGCCGTGGGGTATTGGTATCAGGTTGACACTTATCACATTGAGCAAGGGGGTCTTTTGTCACATAAAAATTCCTCACTAGTAAAATTGATAACTAGCTTTAATTGGCTAACTAACTTTAATTAGCATGACACATGGAGAATCTTTAATCCAGGCAAACAGGAATATTTCAGTTTTTCTGGCTCACATCAGGTTTTCTCACGTTTAGATTTGGCTTTGTCTAATGATAAGGCCTTACACTTATTTTAAAAGATCATATTTAGGGTAATTTCGGATCACGCATCTTTGGTAATTTTAATGACAGTAGGAGAACAACAACCATTGCAGGGAATAAGGATTTCACTTACGTGGTAAGGGGTATTAGGTAAACAGGATGGGTTATCAATAGCTTGAATACTTTTTTCTCAAATAATAAGGGATGAGCAGGGGTGGAACTCCAAATCAAGTTTAACGAAAAGGAAGAGGAATTTATTAGACAACCTACAAACAGGCCTGGGAGGATACCAGATCATGCAATACCGAATTCATTAAAACCCAGGCAAATAGAAAAATCGCTGCACAGGCCAGTAGAGGGTATATAGATACAAATGCCTCAGGGAAAGTGTTGCCGAATTTGGGAAAACAGAGAAATAGGGAAAACAGGGGAAAAGCATATATCCATAGTATCGAAACACCGGGAGGAGGAGCTATGACCAAATCTGATGAAATCTTGGAAGTATTTAAAAGGTACTATGAGGAACTCTATTCTTCTTCTAACATATCTTCACAGGAAGAAATTGTACACTATTTACAAGACCAAAAGTCTCAGCATCTGGGAAAAATGCCTTGGATATGCATATTGGTGTGGAGGAGGTTCGGGAGGCATTGGCTCGGACAGCAGGGGGTAGCACATTGGGGTTGGATGCCATTTCCTTTGACTTCTATGATATGTATAAGGAAGAGATAATTAGCCATTTGGTTGAGGTCCAGAATTTCTCTTACACTAGAGGTTATCTACCTTCCTCGTTGAGAGAGGCATTACAGGACAAAGATAAAAAAAAAGTGGAGACTTATCGCCCTATTTCACTTATAAATGTAGATCATAGTACCATAGTATTTAAGGCCGGAAAAAGACCATCAATTCCAACGGTAAGAATTAAATAAATGTTTTATCCCCATAACCCCTGATATTTTTTCTCTCTTCATTACAACCTCCTGTGGCAGAGAGTTCCATAATCTCACTGCTCTTACAGTAAAGAACCTTTGTCTATGGTAGAATCGCCTCTCCTCTAGGCGTAGAGAATGTCCCCTTGTCCTAATCAGGGGCCTAGGTATAAAAAGATCTTTGGAGAGATCCTTGTACTGTCATTGTATTCCAGTCTCCCCATTCCCCTTATAATCTTAGTTGCTCTCCTCTGCACCAGTTCCAGTTGCTCTATGTCTTTTTATATACTGGTGCCCAAAACTGTACAGAATATTCCATGTGAGGTCTGACCAAGGATTTGTATAAGGGCAAAACTATGTCTTTATCATGAGAATAAATTCCTCTCTTGATACATCCCATGATTTTATTTGCTTTAGCAGCAGCCACCTGCCTCTGGTCAGTTTACCATCCACCAATACCCCCAAGTACTTTTCAGCTCCAGTTTTACCAAGTAATTGACTGTTTAGAACATAATTATACTTTTTGTTTCCATGACCCAAGTGCATAACTTTACATTTATGAACATTAAACCTCATCAACCATTTCTCTGCCCACTCCTCAAGATTCCACAAATCCCTCTGTAATGCTAATCTATCGACCTCAGTATTTATTACTTTACACAGCTTAGTATCATCTGCAAATATTGAAACTTGACTGTGTAAACCCACTACAAGGTCATTAATAAAAATATTAAAAAGGAGTGGCCCCAATACTGAGAATGTGCCATTAATAACTGCTCTGTTTTTTAACACTGAGCCAATTACTTACCCAAATACACAGATTTTCCCCTAGTCCCAGCAGTATCATTTTATGTACCAACCTTTTGTGTGGCACGGTGTCAAATGCCTTTGAAAAGTCCAGATATATAGCGTCCCCCAGATCCAGTCTGGAACTTACCCCCTCGTAGAAGCCAATTCGATTATTCTGACAGGACCGATCTCTCATAAACCCATGCTGGTACTGGGTTATAAGCTTATGTACAGTGAGATACTCGAGGATATCATCTCTTACAAACCCCTCAAATATTTCCCCCACCACAGAAGTTAGACTCACAGGTAATTTCCAGGATCGCTTTTTGATCCTTTTTTGTATACTGGTACCACATTTGCTATGCGCCAGTCCTGTAGAACATAATCAGTCCTCAGTGAATCTTTAAATATTAAAAACAAAGGTCTGTCTATCACAGTACATAGTTCATGTAGAACCCGGGAGTGTATGCCTTCTGGCTCCGGTGATTTATCTACCTTTGTGGTTGTGAGGCGGCGCGGTACCACTTCCCTGGTTAAACTGTTGACATTCCAAAGAGAATTTCCATCATTCCTCATTGTGTCTTCCACCAGGGGATTTTCCTGGGTAAAGACAGTCGAGAAGGTGACATTCAGTAAATTCCACCTCCTTCCACCCTGACCCCCATGTTATTCCTAAGAGGGTCAACACTCTCCGTATTTAGTTTCTTATCATTTATGTACTTGAAAAATAATTTGGGATTATTTTTTATCTCACTGGCATTTTTCTCAGTCTCTATTTTTGCGTCCTTTATCTGCTTTGTACAGGATTTATTTTTCTCTCTATAATCCTGTAACGTCTCATCACTACCTTTGCGTTTTAGCACCTTAAATGCCTTATCTTTCTCGCTTATTGATTTAGTTAGAAGACTAGTTAGCGACATTGGCTTTTTCTTGTTCCTCTTATGCTTTTTCCCATATGACAGTGATGGCGAACCTATGGCACGGGTGCCAGAGGTGGCACTCAGAGCCCTCTCTATGGGCACCCGAGCCATCACCCCAGCACAGAGTTCGCCAGACAGGACTCAAGGCCTTTTGCAGTACCAGAGAGCCCAGGACCCTAGTAGACAGCTACAATGATAATCCAAATGTCTTCTTCTTTCTACTGTATTGGTGTCCTCAGTTGCCTATATACCTTAAACCTGTGAAAGAGCAGGGAGTAATAAATTACTGCTTAAATTTGACGTGACGTGTCACTTTGCGAAAAATATTTTTTGGGGGGCTTTTGTCTTTGAAAAAATTGTCCCGATTTATGCCTATATGGTCTTCCCTTGCTGAAAATTCACCCTCCAGAAGTTTATAGTGTTGGTTGCCCCTCCACTATTACTCTTAGTAAAGTGTAATACAAAATTTATGACCACTATTACCCATGTTCCCCCACCTGTAATTTTGATACCCTGTCAAGTCTGTTGGTTAGGATAAGGTCCAGCAGTGCCTCCCCTCTTGTTGGCTCCAGGACAGGTAATTGTCTTTTGTTATTGACAAAAACCTGCTACCTTTGAAGGACCTGCAGATTTCTGACCCCAGTCCATATTTGGGTAATTGAAGTCCCAATGATAAGGACTTCACCATCCTTTGAAACCGCATCCATTTCACTTATCAGCAATTCCTTTTGCAGCCCTTTGAGCCACTTATTTACCTCCCTGATCTCCCGCTGCCTTTCTGGTGTACGTGGTACGTGGTACAGATAGTATTTTGGAGAAAACTACCTTTGAGGTCCTTGCCCTGAGCTTTTGGCCTAAATCCATGAAATCATTTTTCAGGACCTTCCACCTACCTCTTACTTTGTCAGTAGTGCCAATGTGGACCATGACTGCTGGTTCCTCACCAGCCCCTCCCAGTAGTCGCAACATGCCGAACCCAAGCACCCAGGAAACAACACACTGTTTGGTAAGCACTGTCCTTGTGACAGATTGCCCTATCTGTTCCCCTAATAATCCCATGCTCCCATTACCCTTCTTACTTGAGGAGACAGATAATAAGCTCTTGGCCAAGGTGTTGGTAGAAAGATTAAAGAAGGTGATTAGAGAGATTGTCCATTTGGACCAAAACGGCTTTAATTTGGATAACCTCTGTGGACTTTTTTTGAATATGCAATTAATGCCTTCCAACCTTGTTCAGCGATCCTTGCTATATTGGATGCATCTAAGGCTTTTGACACTCTAGAGTTAAGCATCTGTGCCTAACTTTGGATAGAATGGGATTTGAGGAGCGGTTTATTTCTTGGGTAAAACTTCTTATTTATGATCCGTTTCTAGACTGTTTCTCGGCAGGGCTGTCCATTATCACTGCTTCTGTTCGCGATTGCTATGGAACCACTTGCCTGTAAAATAAGACAGGATATAGCTATAGTTGGTTTCAGACAGGGTGATTCTCATGAAAAAATATCTCTATACGCAGACGATGTCCTGTTGTATTTAGGAGCCTACAGTTCTACTGCTATTGTCCTACAGGTGTTTGGAGATTTTGGAAAATTTTCTGGCCATGCATTAATTGGACCGGGAGAAGAAGAGTGACCAGCGAGCTTGACTGGATTAAGTTGCTGAGCAGTATGTAGATAGAAGAGGTTCTTGTGGTCTGTGTAAATGCTGACCGGAAACAAAGCTCCCTGCAGGAGGTAACCCCACTCTTCTAAGGCGGGTTTTTTATTAGCCAGCAGTTCTCGATCACCTATGGAATAATTCCTCTCAGCGGAGAAGATCTTGGAAAAAAACCCACAGGTGAGGGTACGGCCTTTGGGACCCCTCTGCGTGAGCACCGCCCCTACTGAGGAGGCATCCACTTCCAGATGGAAAGGCTTCTCTGTGTTGGGACGTACAAGAACTGGGGCTGAAGCAAACATAGACTTTAAGTTCTTGAAGGCCTCCTCAGCTGCAGAAGGCCAGAGTCGGGGGTTGGCGCCCTTCTTGTTGAGTGCCACAATAGGAGACACGAGAGAGGAGAAGTGCGGGATGAACTGCCAGTAGTAATTTGCGAAGCCAGAAACTGCTGTATAGCGCTAGTCCTACAGGAAGAGGCCACTGAGGAACCGCAGACAGCTTGGCAGGATCCATCCGGAGACCTCTGTCGGAGATGATATAGCCAAGAAATGGAAGACTCCAACGGCTTTAATTTGGATAACCTCTGTGGACTTTTTTTGAATATGCAATTAATGCCTTCCAACCTTGTTCAGCGATCCTTGCTATATTGGATGCATCTAAGGCTTTTGACACTCTAGAGTTAAGCATCTGTGCCTAACTTTGGATAGAATGGGATTTGGGGAGCGGTTTATTTCTTGGGTAAAACTTCTTAATTATGATCCGTCAGCGAGAGTTTTGGTTCATGGAACTGTTTCTAGACGTTTCTAGACTGTTTCTCGGCAGTGCTGTCCATTATCACTGCTTCTGTTCACGATTGCTATGGAACCACTTGCCTGTAAAATAAGACAGGATATAGCTATATTATTTAGGAGCCTACAGTTCTACTGCTATTGTCCTACAGGTGTTTGGAGATTTTGGAAAATTTTCTGGCCATGCATTAATTGGACCGGGAGAAGAAGAGTGACCAGCGAGCTTGACTGGATTAAGTCGCTGAGCAGTCTGTAGATAGAAGAGGTTCTTGTGGTCTGTGTAAATGCTGACCGGAAACCGAGCTCCCTGCAGGAGGTAACCCCACTCTTCTAAGGCGGGTTTTTATTAGCCAGCAGTTCTCGATTACCTATGGAATAATTCCTCTCAGCGGAGAAGATTTTGGAAAAAAACCCACAGGTGAGGGTACGGCCTTTGGGACCCCTCTGCGTGAGCACCACCGCGGCCCCCACTGAGGAGGCATCCACTTCCAGATGGAAAGGCTTCTCTGTGTTGGGACGTACAAGAACTGGAGCTGAAGCAAACATAGACTTGAAGTTCTTGAAGGCCTCCTCAGCTGCAGAAGGCCAGAGTCGGGGGTTGGCGCCCTTCTTGGTGAGTGCCACAATAGGAGACACGAGAGAGGAGAAGTGCGGGATGAACTACCAGTAGTAATTTGCGAAGCCAGAAACTGCTGTATAGCGCTAGTCCTACAGGAAGAGGCCACTGAAGAACCGCAGACAGCTTGGCAGGATCCATCCGGAGACCTCTGTTGGAGATGATATAGCCGAAAAATTGAAAACTTCGCTGATAGAATTGGCACTTCTCAAGTTTGGCGTAAAGGTGATTGGCCCTTAAACGACTGAGGATTTGCCATACGTGGACTTGGTGAGTCTCAAGGTCCAGAGAGAATATCACAATATCGTCCAAATAGACCACAACACAGACATAAAGCAAGTCTCTAAAGATGTCATTAACAAATTCCTGTAAGACCGCTGGTGTGTTAAAGAGACCAAACGGCATCATCAGTTACTAGAAGTGTCCATCACGAGTATTGAAAGCGGTCTTCCACTCATACGAATGAGGTTGTAGGCCCCTCAAAGATCCAATTTGGAGAAGATTCTGGCTCCACGAAGACGGTCAAACAGCTCTGTGATCAACGGCAATGGACAGCGGTTCTTAACTGTGACCTTGTTAAGACCATGGCAGTCAATGCATGGGCGGAGTGACCCATCCTTCTTGGTCACAAAGAAACAACCTGCACCAGCTGGAGAAGAGGACTTACGTATGAATCCCCTCTGTAGGTTTTCTTTGATATTGTCTGACATGGCTGCAGTTTGTGATACTGAGAGTGGGTACACACGACCCCGCGGAGTTGACATACCCGACAGCAATGTTGTTGTAGTATTCTAGAAGTCTCCATTACATTTAAGATGTCTAATAGTACAGTAAAGTGGACCTACTAAACCCGCCACACAGTATGTGTAGCTAACACAGCCTTGTACATATCATCTAGATCAGGATATTGAGCACGGCATCATCCAGGAAACGCACCGACAAGTGTGAAGTGATGTAAATTGGATTAATAAAGTCAAGGAGCGCTAAATTGCGCCAGAATATGATGTTCCCCTCCAAGCCCTTCAAACCATATAAGATACTAAGTAGGCTCACGGCCTCAATTCTTTAAACCTCCAACTGCCCAGAGCACTGAGCACGCATTGAACAGGAGAGAATAAAAGAAATATCTACTGGGAATTGCAGAGTATATTATGGAATTGTACACCAGAAGCTGGGCACAGACAGCACTTGATACATCTCCTACACATAGCCAGTATAGCACGAGTAGAATATGTTGCTTATTTTTGAAGTCACACCTTGTACATGGGCGTATATTTGCTGTGCCCGATTATCAACTACAATTTGTACCACAAAAACAGGCCCTATCAGCGACATTTTCTGGATTGATGTGGCTTATTGTACTAAAATGTAGAAACTACATTGGAATTCCAAACATTTCCATCAGATAAGACACAGTATCTTCCTGAAGGAGGTCGGATCTGCTTTATCACTAGTGAAGTGAAGTTCAGTCCCAGGTAGGATACATAATAAAGTTGCTGGTATTAGAAAAAGACATTTAGAATATGTCAGAAAACTCAAGGTGGGGGATCTTTTTTTTACTTAGCAGGGTGGCTTCAAAGTGTACTAGCTCAGCGACAGAAGCATGGTCACCATACGCTCATAGAGCATACGCTCTTTTCAAGTAAAGCTGTGTGAAAAGCATGATCTTTCTGTGGCTATATGTGATCTCCGCATAAGGTTATTGACATATTTATTTAGCAAATACCTTTCATCTATCTTTAAACAATTATTCTGATAAAATGGCCGACGAGGTGTTGATTTCCTGGTAGTATTATATGGTAGTCCTTAAACAATACCGAATTTGGGAAAGGTAGGATTTTAGCAAATTATATTTTATTATATTTTATTATATAATAATAATATTATTATATTATATTATTATTTATTTTATTTTATTATATTTATTTGAGGGGCTCCAGGCTCCACAGATGTAATTTAGCAGCAATTTAGAGCAACTTTGCTTTTTCTTTCCTATCGGCGGTAGGCCCTTTTAATTGGAGGCTGGGGGTAGCATAAAAAGAGATGCTTAGATATTGTAGGTGGTATGGATTTTTGGCCGTGGGGTATGGTATTAGGGTTGACACTTATCACATTCGAGCAGGGGGTCTTGTGTCAACAAAAAATTCCTCGCTGTATAATTAGAGTTAAACTAGCTCATTACAATGGCTAACTAGCTTTTTTGAATAGTCATGATACACATGGAGAATCGTAATCCAGGCAAAACACACGAATATTTCATAGTCTTGGCTCACATCAGGTTTACTTTCACTGTTGGTATATGGTCGTTTGTGCTTAATGATAAGGCCTGTCTACTTATTTGTAAGAAGATCATATTTAGGTGTGAATTTCGGATCACACGATCTTTGGTAATTATTATATGACAGTAGATGAGGACAACAACACATTGCAGGGAGGGGAAATAAGGAGTTCACTTACGTGGTAAGGGGTCTTAGGTAAATCAGGATTGGGTTTTATGGGTTATTCAATAGCTTGAATACTTTTTCTCAATAGATAGGGCTATATGAGCAGGGGTGGAACTCCAGATAAGTTCAGATTAACGAAAAGGAAGAGGATATTATTAGACAACCTACAAACAGGCCTGGGAACGGATAGTCGATCCTAGCAATATCACCGCATTCATTTAAACACCAGGTGCAATATCACAAATCGCTGCACCGGCCGCGTAAGCGGTATATAGATAACCAAATGCCTCAGGGAAAATGTGGGCGCCGAACTTTGGGAAAACAGAGAAATAGGGCACGACTAGGAAGAACAGGGGAAAGATATTTCAAAGAATCGAAACACTGGGAGGAGTTGGCTGTTATGACACAAATCTGACACGAAATTTGGAAGTTTTTAAACACGGTTACTATGAGGGAACTCTATTCTTCTTCTAAACAGATCTACACACGGAAGGAAATTGTACACTATTTACAGACCAAATTCTCAGCATTATGGGGATAAAGATGCTCTTGGCTATGGCTATGGTGTGGAGGCAGGCTTCGGTATGTAGGCACTTGGCTCGGACAGCAGTGCCACAGGGTAGCACATTGGGGTGTGATTGACATGTTGCCTTTGACTTATAGGGATAGGTATAAGGAAGAGGATAATTGGCCCATTTGGGTTGAGGTTCCAGAAATTTGTCTTACACTGAGTTTAGTCTACCTTCGTCAGCGTGAGGATCAAAACAGCAGGCATTAACGGTCTTGATACCAAAACAGGACAAAGATAAAAAAGTGGAGACTATTGCCGGTATTCACTAAATGTATAGAGACCTAGTACCATAGTACTATTAACGGCCGGAACATAATACACAGCAATTCCAATGGTACAGAATTATGAATAAATGTTTACTCATCCGCCATAACCCCTGATATGTTCGATAACATTTACAACCTCCTGTGGCAGATGAGCTCTCATATGATCTCACTAGCCTCTTACAGCACAAAACTAAAGAACTTTGACTATGGTAGAATCGCCTCTCGATCTACCACCAGACGTGAGCGATGTCCACTATCTGGATCAGGGGCTTCTAGGCTATAAAAATAAGATCGTGCGGAAGATAAGCGTTTGTATCTCGCGTTTAGGTATTTGTACATTGTATGAGGTCTCACCTTAGTTGTGTTTTGTCTAAATCTGAATATCCCAATTGTTAGAAATATGTCATTTGTATTCCAGATCAGCACCCATTCTGTCCTTATAATCTTGGTGCTGGATACTCTAACACGCAGTTCCGTGGCTTCTATGTCGTTTTTATAGTTTTGGTGCCCAAATGTACAGAATATTCATCAATGTGAGGTAGGCGACAAAGTGATTTGGGCAAAAACTATGTCTTTATCATGAGAATAAATTCCCCGCTTGGATAAATCCCATGATTTTATTGCTTTAGCAGGAAGCCACCTGCCTCTGGTCCGTTACCATTCCACCAATACCCCCAAGTCCCTTTTTCAGTCCAGTTTTACCAAGGAATGACGTTTAAGAAAATAATTATACTTTTGTTTCCATGACCCAAGTGCGTAACTTTACATTTATCAACATTAAACCTCTACTCACCATTTTCTTGCCCACTCAGAGATTCCTCAAAATTCCCTCTGTAATGCTAAACTATCGTACGTACCTCAGCTCACTATTACTTAGCTTACAGACAGCTTACGTATCATCTGCCAAATTTGAAACTTGACTGTGTAAACCCACTACAAGGTCATAATAAAAATATTAAAAAGAGATGTGGGCCACCCGACACTAGCAGAAAATGTGCCTTGAATAACGACCACTACTGTTTGTTTAAAACGTCTGAGCCAATAGCATTACGACAACTCCCAGATTTTCCCCTATCTCGCCAGCGTGTTCATTTTATGGTATACCAATCGTTCTTTTATGTGGCATAGCAGTGGTAGTGTCACTGCTAAGACCTTTGAATAAGTTCCAGATATATAGGTCTGCCCGATCCAGTCTGGATTACTGCGCCGGTCGTAGAAGCCAATTCGATTATTCGTGCCAGGATGACTGATCTCTCATAAAACCCAGGGGCCCGACTTAGCATGGAGGCTGTCAAGGCATCCAGCACTAAATCTACGCCTTCCGGTGGGGCTTGATGGCAGAAGTGCACTTCATCTTTAAATAGCTTGAGCATTTTGCAGCTCCCAATTGTGCGCCGATTACGGAGCGCCCACCGAATCTCCCTTCATGTCACAAAATCGCCCTGATCTCTTCGATAGAAACGTGTGCAGATTTACATGCGGAGCGCCGCAGCGCATGAACGGTATAGCTGGCATGCCGACTCCTGTCACTAGTGCAGATGACATCAGGCGTCTGTCGAGTATACCGATGAGCGGATCATGCCGCCTGTGTCACTCAGCTGGAGCCAGCGGAGTGCCAGAGAGCGCCGACGTGTGAGATATGGTGAATACCCGCAGAATAGCGCAGCCATTCAGTAGCTGGAAGCACCCTGCGCGAGCGAAGGTAAGTATGAGTATGATTATTTTTATGTCCAGATTACTAATTAAATTGTGGGGATGGAGGAGAGCAGTGTGTGCTACTAGTATTATATTTTTTTTGTGAATCGGAGGTAGCCGCTAGTGTCCGTGCTAAAGGGGCTACAGATCCATTTTTCCTGGGGGGGGGGGGGTGAGCTATATAAATATTATATGGGGGTCCAAATTCTTATTACACGGTGGGTGGAAGAGGGCTGTCTTGACGTTATATGGGGGGCCAAATTCTTGTTACAACTGGGGGTGAAGGGGGCTGATATCGATTTATATGGGGGGATCATCCAACTTCGAGTTACACTGGTTGGGGAAGGGGCTGTAATATCCCCCTGGGAGATCAATGTGCATTAGTTAATGGGGGGTCCAAATTCTTTTACCACGGGGGGGGAAGGGCTGCTATATATTTATATGCGGGGGCCAGATTCTGTTTATTCTGGGGGGTGTATATATTTATATGGGGGGCCAGATGCTGTTTATTCTGGGGGCTGTAAATATTTATATGGGGGGCAAACTCTGTTTATTCTGGGGTGCTGTATATATTAGAGGGGGGCCATCTCTGTTTTTTGGGGGGCTGTATATATTATATGGGGGGCTCCATACTCGTTTATGCTGGGGGGCTGTATATATTATATGGGGGGGAGCAGATATGCATTTTTTGCTATACTGGGGGGGGGGCTGTATATATTTATATGGGCTGGATACGTTAACTGGGGGGCCTATAAAAATAAAATTATATATTTCATTAGGAAGTGCTATTATATTTAATTAACAGGGTAGACTCTACTAAAGTTTCACTACAGTGTACATAATGAACAGGGTGGGACTATCAGTTATTCATAAGGTACAAAAGTAATTCTTTGCATCATGTAAAATAAATGTTTTGGGGGGGGGGGGTTTGTCGATGAATGATTGGTGTTGTACACGACGATTAATTCCAGTAGAATATATATATAAAGGGATGTGTTATATGTGGCGAGTAGCCATACCCAGGAATAAGAAGGTCAGTTGTGCAGTCAGGAAGGTGTCCCATCTTTGTCTCCTATATTCCTTAGGATGCAGCAGTGTGTTATCCAAGGAACTTTATACGGTAAGGGACTGTGTATTTTTAGGAAGCCGGAGTGCGAGATGCTGCACGGAGCTGAAGATAATATGGTCCATGAATTCAACTTTGATGCTTCAGGATGGAGAACCCGGAATAAAGTCTACTGAGTGGCAAGAAAATTTGTCATCTCTAAGTAAAGATGCCATTAAATGCCTCCAGATCTGTATGTCAGTCACACAGGGTCAGGGAGCTGCCTGTGGGGCTGTTAATTGTTAGTAAAGTTGTCAGCATTTTCGGAGAGGGGGGGGGGGGGGAAGAACATTTTAATATTCACCTCATGGAATAGCCAGACAGATGCTAGAGGGGTGTATCGGCCTGCATAGACCCATGCTGGTACTGGGTTATAAGCTTCATGTTTCAAGTGAGATACTAGAGGGATATCATCAGCTACAAACCTAATCTAGCTAACCCTCCAAATATGTCCCCACAAACCTGAAGCTAGATCTCACACGGTATAATTTCCAGGATCACTTTTGATCCTTTTTTGATATTGCTATTTGCCTATGCGCAGTCCTGTGGAACATAACCAGTCCTCAGAACTTTGAATATTAAAAATCAAGGTCGGTCTATCACGGGTTACATAGTTCATGTAGAACCCGGGGGTCGTATGCTTCTGGCCGGTGATTTATCATAACGCTTCGTGTTGTGAAGGGGCGCCGTGACCACTTCTGGTTCTTAACACTGTGAATGCCAAAGAGAGATTTACATCATTCGCATTGGGTCTTATCACCAGGGGATTTTCCTGGGTTGCAGCGTTAAATAGACAGTAGTCGAGAAGGTCATTTCAGTAAAGTTCCACCTCCTTCCACCTGGACCCCCATGTTATTCTAGAGGCAACACTCTCCGGTTTATTTCTTATCATTTTGTACTTGAAATATATTTGGATTATTTTGCTTACTCTGCACTGGCATTTTTTCAGTATCTATTTTGCGTCCTTTTATGCTTTGTACAGGATTCTTGTTTCTTCTGATCCTGGTACGTCTCATCACTTACTTTGCGTTTTAGCATCGCTTAAATCAGCCCCCCTTATCTTTCTCGCTTTGATTAGTAGAACTGTTACGTTGGCTTTTTCTTTTCCTTTATGCTATTTTTCCCATATGGCGAAGTGGATGGCTGAACCTATGGCAAACGGGGCCAGAGGTGGCACTCAGAGCCCTCTCATGGGCACCCCCAGCCATCCCCCAGCACAGAGTTTGGCCAGACAGAGTCGACTACCGGCTCTGTTTGTCAGTCACGCAGAGAGCTACACGGACACCTGAATTCAGACAGATACAATGACTAATCCAAATTGTCTTTCTTCTTTCGGGTGCTATGTACTTTGTGTCCTCAGTTGCTATAAACTCTTACAAACCTGTGTGAAAGAAGTGAGGGTACTAAATTACTGCATTTAAAATTGTGACAGTTGTACTTGTCAATTTGTTTGTTTGAGTTGCACTCTGATGATAAGTTTCCACATTGCATATCATTTGGTAGGGGGCTTTTTAGGTCTTGTGAAAAGTAATTGGTGGGCTGACTCGGCCCATTATATCCTATATGGTCTTCCCTAGTTGTGAACAATTCACCCTCCAGAAGTTTAGGTTGCGTATGCCCCTCCCACTATACTCTTAGTACAGTGATACAAATATTCATACACTATTTACCATGTTCCCCCCCCTGTACATTTTGATACCCTGTCAGTCGTCTGGTTAGTGATAACGAGTCCAGCATGTGCCTCCCTCTTGTTGGTCCAGGCAGGTATGACTGTCTTTTTGTTATTGACAAAACCTGCTACCATTTAAGTGACCTCAGATTTCTGACTCACCCCTCCATATTCTGTGGTAATTGAGTACCCAATGATAAGTATATGATCACCATCATTTGAGAAACCGCAGGTCCATTTCCACTGTATCAGCATTACCTTGATGCTCGCCCTTTGAGCCACTGTATTGTACCTCCGACACTCTTTCCCTCTGTCTCGCCTTTGCCTTTTGGGTTGTACAAAACGTGGCTACGTGGTACAGATAGTATTTTCCAAGGGAAGAGAAAACTAACCTTGAGGTCCTGCCTTGAGCTTTTGGCCTAATGCCTCGAAATAATATTTAAGGACTTCCACCTACCTCTTACTTGATCAGTAGTGCCAAGGTGGACTCTTATGATCTGGTGGTTCCCACCACCCCTCCACGCCCATCTTTAAAGCCGATCACAACTATGCCGACACCAGCACACCACAGGAAACAACCCACCAACTGTTTAGGTCATGCACCTGTCCTTGTGACAGATTGCCCTATCATGTTCCCCTGATCTAATAATCCCATGTCTCACCATTATCCCTTCTTACTTGAAGGAGACAACTAATAAGCTCCTTGGCCATGAGGTGTGGTAGAAAGTACTTAAAGAAGGTGATTGATGAGATGATCCATTTGGACCAAAACGCTTTAACTTCGGATACGTCTTGTGGAATTTTTTTGAATAATGCGTGAATGCCTTCCACCAACCATGTTCATGCGCATTCTTGCTTTATATGGATGCATAAGCTTGTTGCCGACACTGCTAGAGTTAGCATACCTGTGCATCTAACTTTGGATTAGACATGGGATTTGGGGAGCGGTTTTTCTTGGGATAATAATTCTTAATTATGATTCACGAGTTGTCGACTGTTTCTAGACGTTTCTCGCGCAGTGCGTCCATTATACTACACTGCTCTGTCACGTTGCTAGTGGAACCACTTGCCTGTAAAATATACAGATATAGGCAATATGTTAACAGAGGACTCATGAAAATATTACAGACGATCTTGATAGGGCCTACAGTTCTACTGCTATTTGTCCCATACAGGTGTTTGGAGATTTGGAAAATTTTCTGTGCCATGCAATTAATATGGACCGGGAGAAGAAGAGTGACCAGCGAGCTGATGGTTCAATGCTGGCGTCGCTTAATTAGAAAGGTTCTTGTGGTCTGTGTAACTGCCTGACGCGGACCACGTTCCCTGCAGGAGGTAACCCACTCTCTAAGGCGGGTATTTTATTAGCCAGCAGTTCCGATTCACCTATGGAATAATTCCTCTCAGCGGAGAAGATCTTGGGAAAAAAACCCCAGGTAGGGTACGGCCTTTGGGACCGCCTCCGTGAGACACCCAAGGCACCCCACTTAGGAGGCATCCATTCCAGATGGTAAGGCTTCTCTGTGTTGGGACGTACAAGAACTTGGGGCTGAGCGCCAACATAGACTTGAAGTTCTGAAGGCCTCCTCAGCTGCAGAAGGCCAGAGTCGGGGGTTGCGCCTTCGTGTGTTGAGTGCCACAACGGAGACACAGACGAGGAAATGCGGGATGACTAGGCCAGTAGTAAGTTGGCGGGGAAGCCAGAAAACTGCTGTAAATAGCGCTATACCTACAGGAAGAGGCCCTGAGAACCGCATACACGCTGGCAGGATCCATCCGGAAGACCTCTGTTCGGAGATGATATAGAGCCGATGAAAACTCCTGAGACAAGCCACTTCTCGAAAGAGTTGTCATTGGCCCTAAAGGCGTTGGCCCTTACACGCTGAGGATTTGTCCATACAGTGGACTATGGTGAGTCTCAAGGTCAGAGAGATATACCACCAAAAAATATCGTCCAAAAGGACCACAACACAGAACAAAGCAGTCTCTAAAGATGTCATTAAAAATTCGTAAGACCGCTGGTGTGTTTAAAGAGACCAACGGGCATCATCAGTACTGCGAAAGTGTCCTCATGAGCTATATGAGAAAGGGTCTTCCATCATACGAATGAGGTTGTAGGCCCCTCACAAAGATCCAATTTGGAGAAGATTCTGGCTCCACAAAGACGGTCAAACAGCTTTGTGATCAATGGCAATGGATAGCGGTTCTTAACTGTGACCTTGTTAAGACCACGACAGTCAATGCATGGTCGGAGTGACCCATCCTTCTTGGTCACAAAGAAACAACCTGCACCAGCCGGAGAAGAAGACTTACGTATGAATCCCCTCTGCAGGTTTTCTTTGATATAGTCTGACATGGCTGCAGTTTGTGGTACTGAGAGTGGGTACACACGACCCCGCGGAAGCAGATCCATAGGACAGTCTTAAGGACAATGTGGCAGCAACATCTAGGCTTGCTTCTTCAAGATGTGAGAGCCACAGATGAAACCAGGACTGGCACTTGATGAGGCATCTCCACACAGCGAGACTGGCAATCAGGGGATCTCCCCCGTCCCCCAGTTAAGAACGGGTGGAGCTGCAACCATGGTAGACCCAGCAGGATGGAGGACGTGGACTATGGTAGTACATAAAAAGACAGTCTTTCCTTGTGCAGCACACCGACAGAGGCTTGGTGCATTACTGGACCATGTCAGAGAGGATTTGGCCACTGACAGAGGAGATGACTAAAGGCTTCTCGAGGTGAACCACGGGGATGTGATTCTGGGAGACCAGAGCGACATCCACAAAGTTCCCGGCAGAACTGGAGTCCAAGCAGAAACCTGGATCTGGGTGCTGGTGCCAATGCTGAGAAGCACCAGAATCATCAGGTGTGGAGAAGCTCTGCTTACACCTAGGGATGCTTCTCCCAAGAACCCTAGTTTCTGGCGTTTCCCGGACATTGGGGACGGACTGGACAAGTCCCAATGAGGTGTTTGGGACTGGCACAGTACCGGCATAGCCAGGCTCAGCCAACCGGCATAGGTTCCACCACAGACTGTGCGACCGGAGGCTGAAGCGGACTTTTGAAGACCGGAGCCAAACGAGGCAGAGGTGGAGGAGCTGCAGAGACTGACGGTGGAGCCAGGAGAGGTGAGTGCAGCCGTGCAGGGGCACACGGGTGCGCCCGCGATCCAAGACAGGGATCCGAGACAGGGATCGCGGGAGCACCCGTGACACTAATGGTGGAAATCTGGAATGAACTTAAGATTCAATTTAACACCAGGGGACTTACAACTATAACTCCTATTTAGTGGAAAAGTTGAAAGTGCCAGAGACCAATGCTAGACCTTGGTTGGAGAGTAATGTAAAATATGTCTATCAATTAATCGATAATGGTGCTTTTAAAGCCTTCCAACAATTGCAGGAGGAGTATGGGATACATATTGTAGGTTATTATTCACATTTGCAGCTTTTACATTGGTGGCGGGCACTGGATGAATCAGTTGCCTTTGATTTGCATTCACTCCTTGATTCTCTCCGGGGATTGTTGGGGAATAAATTCAAAAGTAAAACATTATTATGGTTTTGGTAGGTGAAAGAGCACAAAAATAATGTTGTAAGATTAGTAAATAAGTGTACTGGAGAGGTGGGTGTTTTTGATGAACTGGTTTGGAAGGGCATCTAGAATGATGTGAAAAGAAAAAGTTTAAGAAATATATTTATGTGGAATAGAGGAAAAAGGGGTCACAGATGGATATAGAAGCCTATTCTAATGTCACTTACCCTGGGTATCAAATCGAATAAAAAGAATAAGTCATGTTTAATTGAAATATTTGTAAGGAATTTTTGTAAAAAAGACAACGACCGCAATACAAAAGCAGCTAAAGAAAACTAAATCTAGCAGTGACTGAAGTAGTACTACATAGACAAGTTCACAAAAATCTAATTAAAAAAAAGCAAACCAGGGTTTGGTACTACAGGTAAATCCAAATCAGCAGGAGGAAACACATCCAGAAAGCACATCAAGGGTCTGAAAGAGTAGAATATCTATACAACCAACAACAGGTCTATGGCAGGGCTTTGGAGTCAGAAGTTTTTGACGACAGAGGGCATTCCTGAGGGAAGTTGGTGTTATCATCGTGTTCTGCCATCTATCAAACGACGGCAAAACAAATTGCAGACTGATTGATAGGATAGTTTGGATTTGGCAGCCATTTGAGAAGGACGTGTTTTGTGTTTTCGCTAAGATGGAAAAAGAGCAGTATCGTTTGGTAATTGGCTTTTTGTTTTTGGTTGGGAAAAAATTAAAGCAAAGTTGTATGCTGTTTATGGAGACGCTTCGCCATCTATGACCACAGTTAGATATTGGTTCAACTAATTTAAACATGGGTGAACATCTGTTTTTGATGAGGAGCGACCAGGACGCCCGGCAGATGTGGTAACCGAGGAAAGCATTCAAAAAGTCCACAACATAATACTCTCTGATCGACGAACAAAAATGCGCAGAGGTTGGTGATGAAAAAATTGTTGGCCCGATGGGTGCCGCGATTGCTTACTGTGGACAACAAGCGGATGCAGCTGTTAACTTCGAAAGCTCATGGCAACGATTTTTTGGGATGTGAACGGTGTCCTCATGGATTTAAAAAAAAAAGGAAGAACAATCACTGGACAATACTGCAGTGAGTTATTGGACCGCTTCAACAAAAAATTGAAGGAGACACGGCCGCATTTGGTCGTTTCAACACGATAACGCACCAGCACATTCATCCGGAGTTGTAGCCGCCAAAATGCATGAATTGTGTTATGATTTGCCGCACCCCCCGTATTCACCCGATCTGGCTCCCTGCAACTTTTTCTTGTTCCCTAACATGAAGAAATGGCTCGCGGGAAAAAAATTTAGCTCAAACGAGGAAGTCATCACCAAGACAGAGGCGTATTTTGGAGAGTTCGACAAATTCTATTTTTTGGAAGGGTTAAAAATATGGCAGGAACGTTGGGGGAAGTGTATCTCTCTAAAAGGGGACTATGTTGAAAAACATTTTTTTTTTAAAAAATGGTGTCTTAATTTCTAACACGGATACTTATTGAACCTTCCTTGTCATTTAGGGGTTTTTAGTTGGTTCATGGAGCACTTTTTTGAGCTGTAAAATATTAGTTAATGTTGCCATGTGAGGGCTTATTATTTGTGAGATGAGATGCATTTTTCAGTGCTACTATTTTGGTGTGTCTATGCCCTATTGTTTAAGATTTATTTTAAAAAATTATTTGGGGGGAGGGGGTTTTGTAGACAAAACATCAATTCTATTGACTTGAATTTTGACTTATTTGGTGTTCACCATATTCCTGGATGAGATCTGTTTTTTTGTGGGACATGTTCTGCTTTACAACAGTACCATTTTTGTATTGATATGGTTTATTGATCACTTTTTATTCAATTTTATGTAGGACAAAATAGGTAAAAATCCAAAATTTTTATTGTTTCTTAAAATTTTTAAGGTTTAATAATAATTTTTTTATTGTTTCTTAAAATTTTTAAGGTTTAATAATCATTTTGTTTTATTGTACGGGCCTCGGACGTGGTGATATTACAGGTGTGGGGTTTGTATGGTGATATACATTTTTATATGTACCGGTAAGTGTAATATGTAACGGAGATTTTTTATTAATTTACTTTTATCTTAAAACTTTCTTTTCATCTTTTTAAAAAGTTTTTTACTTGTTCCATTTGCCATTCGATTGCTTGTTCATTCTAAATACTGTACATCAATATTGCAGCGTATTAGCACTGTCAGTCTGTAAGGTCCCATATGTAACAGGACCTTACGGGCATTTACTATGGACAGCCCCAGGGTTGCCATAGCAAAAAAGCAGGGCACGGAATCTCCCTGCAACCATTTAAAAGACTTGGTTGTGCTGACTCTGGCATTTAAATGGTCAGGACCCAGGATCAGAGCTTGCTCCGACTGTGGGTGTTACACAAGGATGTCAGTGGTATACTGCTGACACCCCACGCTTCACGATGGCAGTTCAGCTCTGATTCAGAGCTGAACCAGCATTGGCGTGGAGCGCTATTGGCTGGACTCCATGCAAGAGGAGGTTAAAGGAGTTGTCCACTTTCAGCAAATAATTGATATTGTAATATCAAAACAAAACAATATTGAAATATTGTTCGTGCTGCGATAACTCTCTGTGACACTATTGGCTGGTGCACCTGTGATACATCACACGACCATGGACAGATTTCTCTCCTCTGAAAGTAAGCATAGAACCTTTCTATACAATTACAGCAAGCAGAGATCTAGAAAACTGTGAGGAAGTGATACAGAAAGAATATTGTAAAATTGTATAACTACTCATCAAACAATATGAGTCCCTCCGTGTATCATGTGGCAATGTGTACACTACGTGAGAAAGAAAGTCGGCGAGGACTCTGCTATCAGGGGATCAGCTGGCAGCCTGCCCGCTCCACAGCGCAGCCACTGCCTCTTACTACAAGTAACAACTCATCCTCATGCAAACAAGGCACATATGACGTCAGCACTCTCCGAGCCAATGGGTGCTCCGCCGTGCACACTTAGCTCCTCCCCTTCCACAAGGCGGTGGCGGCGAGCAGTCCTGCCCGAGCTATATGTCCTACCATCGGCTACTCTCGCGAGACTATGCAAATGAGCGTCGCGGGCGCGCGTTGTGTGTGCGCAGCCGGTCGGGGCCTGCAGACGTCTGTGTGTCAGTGAGAGAGGAGTTGGGTGTGGGCCCCAGACTCGGCCGAGACACGGGTCCTGAGGTGTACTGCGGCCTCGGAGCCCTGCGGTACCGGAGCTCGCTGAAGAGTAGAGAAAGAGCGCGGCAGCCAGTCAGGAAGGGAAGGACCCGGGGCTGGGAGGGGGGAGGGAATGAAGATGGCGGACGCTAAACAGAAGAGGAACGAACAGCTCAAGCGCTGGATCGGCTCAGAGACTGACCTCGAGCCGCACGTCATCAAGCGCAAGAAGACCAAGGTGAAGTTCGACGATGGGGCTGTGTTCCTGGCTGCCTGCTCCAGCGGTGACCGGGACGAGGTGCACAAGTTACTGGACCGGGGGGCTGACATCAACTACGCCAATGTGGACGGGCTCACGGCTCTGCACCAGGTACTGCTAGGCCCTACGGGGGTGCGACAGTTGGGGGTCACCGCTATCATGTGTGCGACCTGTCAGCGCTGGACTGTCACCACCTTCATGTCACCCCCATCAGGTCAAAACTTTACCGCTGCCCCCAAAGTTTCCTTACACATCTTGTGTTTGCCATTGTGGTGTGTGGCCAGGGGTGCACTGCAGGAGGTGCAGGGAGTGTCCTGGAGATGTTGCCAGGTACTCGGTGCTGTCAAGTGACAGCTGATAAGTTATACCATCAGATAGCTGCCCGTCAGAATACCATACAGTACTGCCATCTTCTCCTGTCACCCAGCCTTGTCCTCCTCTGCCTGTCACCCAGCCTTGTCCTCCTCTCCCTCTGCCTGTCACCCAGCCTTGTCCTCCTCTCCCTCTGCCCTGTCACCCAGCCTTGTCCTCCTCTCCCTCTGCCCTGTCACCCAGCCTTGTCCTCCTCTCCCTCTGCCCTGTCACCCAGCCTTGACCCTCTCTGCCTGGCCACTCAGCTGGAGGAGTTCTGCTGGTGCCTCCTATGAGACCTGTAATGGTTTCCTGTTGTCACATTAGAACAGGAGGAAACTTCTGTAACAAATAGAACTGACAGCTGAACATTGCTTTCTACTTGTGGTACTTCTCCGTGTCATTATACAAGATTAGTACCCTATATCTTGTGATGGATTCCAAGGTCTTCAAGATCACATAAAAATCTCCAGATCTCTTCCATACGTTATA